>CM002481.1:26936090-26963243 GCA_000325765.3 Leersia perrieri | reverse complement strand
AATTAGTGGGAAAACTGCAGAAGCAAACTATGGGGAGGTTGGGTGTACTGAAACGAATAGATGGCCATGGCTCCACCTCTACGCCGCCGCCAGCCGCGGCGCTCCAGACCCGCCTCATCGGCATGTACGTCCTCGCGCACCACTTCGGTGACACCGTCACGGTGGTCTCCTCGCTGCCGCCCGCCGCCGCGGCCTCCACGCTCCCGTAGAACTGACTCGTCCGCAGTCTCACCATGGTGGGCGACCACCGCTCCGCGCTCCTCTTCTACCTCAAGATGTGGGCGCACCCGTACCTGACAGCCACACCTTCCCCTACGTCTGATTGCTGCTGTTCTTTGTGGGAGATCACAGCTTTAGAAATTTTGTTCTAATCCTCTACGCATAGCTAGTGATGATCTATCAGGGAGAATCTCCTCTTTTATTGCCTATAGTTAACTGCTTTGGAGGTGTGGTGTTCCCAGTAGTGCTCTTATGTGTTGGTATTGCAATGTGAAGTATTGAGGTGATCCATCGATGGGTCCTACTGGGATATGTGTTGGTGTGTTTTTGTTATTCCTTTTATGATGTTTCTGCTTTGAGCCAGTATGTTTCAATGGGGGTGACTGGCCAAGTCTCATCTTGAGAGAGCAAACTTAAATAACCAAAAAAAGAAAGAAACTAAGAGAAAGGGGAAGGAGCATGGTCAGATAGGGAAACAAAACAATTAAATACAGATTGTAATGTTGGTTCTTTCTCGTGAGTTCTATCAAGCTGTTGAGCCTGCGCTTGGATATAATGTGTAATTTCATTGACTTGTTACAGGAAGCAATCCAATCGGGAATCAGCCAGGCGCTCAAGAAGCAGAAAAGCAGCTCACTTGAATGAGCTAGAGGCACAGGTCTGATAGTTCACATTGTTATATTAAACTAAGGCATACAATCCGAAATTATTTTCTTATGGCTTCAGTTATGGATTGCTTATTACAGGTATCACAATTAAGAGTTGAGAACTCCTCACTGTTAAGGCGTCTTGCTGATGTTAACCAGAAGTTCAATGAAGCTGCTGTTGACAACAGAGTACTAAAAGCAGATGTTGAAACGTTGAGAGCAAAGGTATGATAACATATGCCTTTTGCAATATGCATCACTTTTGTTGTTTCAATTGACTTGTGTGCCCTGGTAATAGAAGAAGAATCCATGTTTTATCATTATACTCTATATAATCACCATCTGTCCGGTCCAAAACATAATTACCAACCAGGCCAATCTGACCATTAAAATGCATAAAAACTCGCAGGTGAAGATGGCAGAGGACTCAGTGAAGCGAGTGACAGGCATGAATGCGCTGTTTCCTGCCGCTTCAGACATGTCATCCCTAAGCATGCCATTCAACGGCTCACCATCTGAGGCGACGTCTGATGCTGCTGTGCCCATCCAGGATGACCCGAACAACTACTTCGCCACAAACAACGATGTCGGAGGTAACACCTACATGCCTGACATACCTTCGTCGGCTCAAGAGGACGAAGATTTCGTCAATGGCGCTCTGGCTGCCGGAAAGATTGGCCGGACAGCCTCACTGCAACGGGTGGCAAGCCTGGAGCATCTCCAGAAGAGGATGTGCGGCGGCCCGGCTTCATCTGGGTCGACTTCCTGAGACTTCGGGGCTTGGTTCTTTGGAAAGACCCTATGAGCAAGAAATGGTAATTTGGACAGCCGTAGCAATTGCTAATACCGTGAGACAGATTACAAATTGTTATTGGTACTTTGGTCGTCGTCATTGTGCATTCTTTAAGGGACTTCTCTTTAGCATCCCCTTGTTGATCTCTCCGTCGTAAGACATTAGCTTGCCAATGTGCATTGCCTAATTTGAACGACTGATTTCAGGAATCTGCTACACTTCAATAATTGTTTTGATCGAAGTCTCTCTCGCTCGAGAGCAAAATTAATGTATCTGTATTAAAAGAACACTGATGTTTGGGCTAAAGCTCGTATGCGCAATTGAACTTACGAGCTACGAAGGCTAACACTCGAAACAACGTCATACATAACAAACATCTCGTCACCAAATCAGTTCGATGCATTTTAACCGAATGTCACATCAGCCATCACAATTCGAAGTTCATCATACAAGTATAACTGTAAAAATTTTGTTGAGAGAAAAAAGAAGCCTTATATATGAGATCCACCGGTGGGTGTGAACAATAACCAATGAATGAGATCGCGTCCCGTAAGGGCGGCCTAGCTACACAAAAATGCATAAAGTCCGTATACCAATCACAACAAACGCTTGCGCACGCGTACAATGGTAGCGACACCAGTTCATCACCATCGTCTTCCGTGCCCAAAATTACGAATCAGTCATATATTGGCAAGGAACCACCAAAAGAAGGCCCATCCAATCCAACCCGACGGCATGGAACATTCTGATTCTACAAGTTTGAAGCCTTCCGAGTCTGATCTTGCACCATCCTTCCGATTAGTCTGATCTTGGGCGAGTTGGGTTCTTGTGAGAGTTCTTGTACAGAGGCAGGATTGAGGATCGGCTTCCCCGTTTTCTCCGACCGAAGCATCGCCAGTACAAAAGCCAAAAAGATAACAACACTGCAATTGGGATTGCCCATCTGCACAAAACGTTGCATGACGGAAATGATGAATAGTAGCTTGACATGTAAAGCTGATAATTACGCATGGAGGAAGAAGAGCTACCTGTCCAGATCGAGGATAGGGCTGTACACGATAGTTTCCCATGAAGAGACAATGATGTGCCAAGCTGGATTATAGTACAATGACTCTGCTGACCAGAACATTCTCGTGTACGTCTCCAGGAAGATAAACATCACCCAGGCAACAATCTCAAGTAAAAAGAACTTGATGACAAAGCGCCCAATAACCACCAGGACTAGGGAGAAGGTCACCAACCAATTGAAGAGCTTGTTATTGTACTCTTTGATAAAAAGAGCACGGGACTTGGAGAGCATCTGCATGAAATAGCAGAACAGTGTTCAGTAAGATGCCATATCATAATTACCAATAGCTGAAACAACCTATTGTAGATTTGCAAGACAAAGCGGAAAACACTTTGCAGAGCCTCTAACAACAACACATTGCTCTCTTCTTTTGCAGCGTGCGTATTGAGAAGCACTAGTTCTTACATGTTGGGGCAAGGCCCTAAACTGTATGCTTATCTCACATGATTATGTTATCTAATCGCATATCAGGAAAGGGAGTATTTTGTAATGCTTTATGGAAAGGAAAATGGCAGAGGGCATTGAATAAGCATGGCTTATTGTCAATAATTAAGTTAGGTTTTTTTATACTTGGATTGCATTAATCGAATGAAATCATCATTTCATCCTTGGGTTAGCTCCATAGTTGCCGTGCAAACTATCTTGGATTGCAGTAAACGAATCATGTCTCATACCTTTGACATCCTACGTTCATAGCTTTCCTTTGAAGGACCAACACAGTCCCTTACAAAACTTCGATTGCAGTGAACAAACCCTGCATTGAACTTTGCCATGGAAGGAAGCTTCAAGACTTGAAGGTGGTCCATTTTATCTTCACATTCTGAAAAGCGTGCTTCACACAGCTTAGACGATTGATACTCATTTGCTAGAAGGAAGTTCCTGTACACCTACAAGGTATACCCTGTAAGTAAGTAAATATATTATCTTCTTTAAGTGATACAAGTGAAAGTAAATCACAAGGCACGTAACAAATGGTAAATAAGGAAAGCAAATAAACTTTGCTACCAATTGCCTGTCACTAGAGAGTTTAATTCAACAACACCATTCAAGATCATAATTTTGCACTGCCATAAAAATTAATGCAGAATCGGATTTTTATCGTACGAGGATCCTTAGCACTTCATTACACACTACTTCTTGAAATGCATTCCAAACTATTAGTGTTCTACATGTATATTAAAAAAAAATGTGTGCTTTCAACAAACCTTTTTTATCTCATCATCAAGCTTAAGAATTGACTGGGCAGCATGGTGTTTACCAAAGTGCTGCTTATCAAAGAGCATTCTAGCTTGATCATTTGCCATCTCATGAACTTGCTGCAGTCTGTCTACTGATACTGGTAGACCTAAGCCATCCATTTTCTTCATGTACGCCTTCAGACAGCGATCAAGAATGGCCTTATTGAAAATTTCAACAAGAGATCCTGTTGATGGAATCTCTCCTTTATTTAATGCGTCAAGGATCTAGAACACAAAAAACAAGTCAGTAAAAAAATCTAATGGATTAGAGAGATGTCAAAAATAATGACATTAGTGGTCCTACCTGCTGCAAGAAAGATACAAATTCCTTTCCATTTAGAGTTTTCCCCTGTACAATTTTTGGTTTTGTGATGGATGCAACAACCTGCTTCAATTGATCCCGCCTTTTTACATATAAGGGGTCGAGCTCTTTGTCCTCCATGTCACATAACTTTGTTCTTTGCAGATGCGGCTGTAAACATTGATAGGTCAAGGTCATACTTTTATTTATAACAAGACAGTTGTCATAATCAACGTACCATACAGAAAACATATGGGCTTGTCAGCTAGTAGTAGATAATAGAAATGTTTAACGGTAAAAGGTATCGTACAGAGCAAGAAAGATATAAATAAGATTAATGAGGTGTTGCATGGATGTCGGAAATGCACCTGGGGCAGGCTAAAAGCAGTGCTGTTGTTGCCCATAACTGCCAACGAATCTCTGATTTGATTAACCTAAAAACACAGAGAACTCAAATTCTGAAGCAGTGGTAGATGTCATTGGCTTATGGTAAAAAATATGTAAACCTTGTAAATACCTCATCAATATATTTGTCCCCTGCAGAAATAGATCAAAGAAGATGATCAATCCAACAATGCACAAGACAACTCTAGATGTTCAAATACCATTAGCTTTACAAATAGTCAACAAGACTGTGTGTACTAACCACTTTCATTAGGTACACGTTGGAGAGCTTCGTTGACCATTTGCTGAACAGATTTTCCTTCTGGTCACCAAGTTAAAGCACTCAGAGAGTGTTGCATATAATTACCAAAAAAAGAAAGAAACATAGCTACTGTGGAGGACATCCTTAGTGTTTAGAAACAAAATCAGACCCTAAACTCATTAATACTTATGACGTAGGCATCTTGCCATAGAACACAGTCACCTAAAATGGATACCTCACCAGTGTTCTTGTTACAGGATGTTTGTATCACCATTTCTGTCTAAGTCTATAAAATGGTTTGAATCTGTCAGCCTCTCTCTCATTTGAAATCCAAACAGAATAGTTACATATCCATATGTACTTCCGTACTTGGAAGTATAAAAATGATGACCATCACTCGTATCTGGGTTAAACCTTATGTACTAGTATGAACCTCTATACAAACAAAATAAGAAACTAAACTGCTAATGCGGATAAACCATGCTTATAATAAAAAACAATGCAAGATTGCAAGAAGCAACTTACGCAGGAAATCCCTCTGGATAAGCCAGAGAAGTTTTGCTGGTTCGAAAGCAACATCTTGCCCCTGAAAAAACAGCATATTTCATTAACAGTTTCATATAATTCTATTTCTATTATCCAGATAGATCCACGGGCATGGAACATTACCTTCACTCTGCTCACCATGATGAAGCACAAAAACAAAATCAGAAAAAATGTTAGCTGGAAATTGTTAGTGCTAGGAAAGGAGTAAAGTGCAAATGAAAATAGCACGAGAGAAACAAACCTTCCATAGAATTCTTCTGCGATCTCAACAGCAAATGAGAGCCTAGATATATCAGCTTCGCGCACCTGCCATGTCATAACAAGTAAAAACCTAAAAACACACGAACAAACAAGTGAGTGCATGCGTGTATGAAAGCGAGATTACCGTCTCAGGAAGGTTGTAGATCAGCACTGAACTTAAGACAGTTGCCAAAGCAAATATCCTGCCAGAAAAGAAATAAAGAAAATGATGTGAGCAACAATCCTGACCTAACTATCATAGAAAATGTAAACGGAAACCTTTCCACATTCCATTTCCACACACAGACCTATCATCGTATACATTTGACTTCCCAACACTTTCAAATCCTTCAGTATCAAGGTAAAGGACAGAAACTTTTGAACCATCAATGTCCATTTCAACAGGTGTACCCCAAATCCATATACCTGTAACAATTGAACAAGTTGATTATAGCTTGATAGACATCAATCAGCAAATATAAATACAGCTGAAAGGCATTAAAACAGGCAAAAAATACACTCACCTTTGGTTTTCGTATCTCGCATATGGCCAACTCCAAAACCTGCGTAGGTACCATGTTCTCATTAGCCCTAACGATCTCTTAGTTCTAGTATGCATTTCAAACACCAGAAGAAGGATCTACCTTTATCACATGATAAAGAGAGAAGCTGGTTGAGGAGAAAAGACTTTCCTGATCGATATGGGCCAATGACCTATGTTGAGAAACAAAATCAATTTTGTGCACAAGAAAACCTTATTATTGTGCTTCATCATGATTCAAGAACCCAAGATGCAAAGAAGTAAAACTCTTCCAAACATTAAGTTCAAACTTACACCAACAACAGCAATAGGAGTTTCAATCCTTCGAATTGCATCTAGACCTTGTTGTGAGAGGCGGAGCTTAGTGTGGCCATAATCTGGCTCCACAATTGGAAACCTGTACATGTATACACAGTTGATACTCAATGCCATGTTTACAGCAGAAAATCCACAGCCATCGTGGTAGCCAGTAAAAAAAATAGTCTGCATAAGGGTTTTAGGATTGATTAATCTCTTCAGCCAACTCATTACACCATCCAGTGCGGTTTCTTACTAAATACATTTATACATTGCCTGTTTGCAGGGTGACATAATCTACCACAAGCTTGTACTCATTCAACAGAAAATGAACTATGACTACCTCCCAATTTAGTGATGTTTGAGACATTGTTAATTTTATCAACTTGCAGCCATCTGGCAGGCATCTTATTAGAATTATGATGAAGTGAAGAAAAAAATCAAGAGAAGCATTCATCAATCAACTGCAAAAACAGTATAATTCATCAAATCAGCCATTGTTCAACTGAAATTGAAAATTCAATAGTGCTCCTATGTTGCAACAGTAGCAAGCACTCATAAGTCATTCACTAACGAATCTCCAAAGCACCCATAAGCTTGGCCCTTTTCATGTACTGCAAGCCAAAATGTACCAAAGTACCAACCACCTAATATTCCTCGACATCTCACCTAACTAGCTCTCTCAACTCCCCTGGCAATGGCCGCATGAGACACACATGACAAAACGATGACAGATTCAGCAACGAGAATCCGACCAAAATTAGCTTCAATGGACCGTACGAATCTCATAACCAAGCAACTCCCAATCTACGACAAATTATCATTGCGGGTCGCATGCATCAACCCAGACCATTCGAATCAAGCCCAATTGATAAACGCTCAAATGTTAGCACTAAACCGCAGCATTGCCGCAATCCAGTGCGAAATCCCACCCCAAAACACGCAGGCACCTAAATTGACACAGCCACCACCAACCAAGCAGAACAACGAAGCGAAATCAGATACTTACGCACGCTCTAGCTCGTCAGCTTCGAGGTCTCCCATGGCGACCGCCGCGAGCCAAACCAACACCACCACGCAGATCCCGGCGGCCCACCGCCCCATCTCCGCCCCCGAAGCCAAGCACCGCCGCTTCACCAATCACCACCACCACCTCCTCCTCCCAGATCTCCGCACCTCGAGCAACCACACCACCCTGTGGCCGCCCCCCAATGCAGCGAAAGCCACGAAGCCGACCACCAATGGCCCACGGCAGCCACGTCAACTTGGACAACGACCAGCAATGAACAGGAGGGGCAAGCGAACCAAGCGCGACGCGGCGGGATCTAGGGCTAGGGTTTGGGGGGGAATGGATGCGGAGTTGCTTCCACGGCAAGGAATTCCGAGAGATTGGAGACGACGACGACGACGACGAGCGAGCGACGAGGTCAGGAAGGAGGAGGAAAAATTTGGTGGGAGAAGTGATGCGAGCGTCGCCTCCTTTCCTCGCCTGATGCCTCGCTTCCGTTTCCCTATTTAAGCGGGCATTTGTTTTTCCGCCTCTTTATTTATATCGCGCGATTAATAATTTTCGTTAAGCCTGATTATTAGCGACGTGCTGATTGGTCGTGGCGTCATCCGGGCCCGCATGGCAGTGGGCGTGGATGGGGAGTCGTCGGCAATGGCGGATTTGGGAGGGGATCGGATCTTTACGTGCTCCTCCCCTCCTCCCATGGGGATGGGAGAAGAATCCACGTTTGTGGGGCCCACATGGCAGTGACGGGTTGGCTCCGCTGCTGCTGTGTGCCTGTGAAACACGTTTGGTGGTGAGGTACATGAGTACTTTGAGTCCTTGACAGTGTATTCAATTTCCCGAGAAAATTATTCGGTCGTGACATTGTTGATTTGACGTACTCATATTTGTACCCACCAAATGACGAGTTTGTCCCTCTCGTCGTTAGTCGTTCTCTCCTCTAATTGTACATAGTTTATACTGAAAAATCGTCATGCTCTTGGTTCTCGATAACCGATCGTCAGTTAGAACCAGCGTTTCCCTTATTGTCGATTACTGTGTGATAATGATTAATGAGGCCTACTATGAGGGTGTGGTAAGGAAAGATTGCCGTTGTCCCGTATATTGGCCAAGTTCAAATGAATGGAAATATCTTTTTTAATGATTTTTTTTACTCTCCTCAATTAACCGGCCGATTGGAGAAAAGATATTGGAGGGCTATAGAGAAAAAGTTTATTGTTTACATGATAGCCACGAAAAAAAAAATTTGCATGACACGATGATGCAAACAAAAAAAAAAACGTGCCAGTCAATCAGCCATGAGGCCTCTTGGCTCTTGAGTTTTGCAGCTTGCAGCTCCCTCAGTACAAAAGCCACATGCAAAAAAGAAGAAGGAGCAGCAGCCCGGCCCAACATGCAAAAATAACTCGCGGACCTTGCCCAACGAGTAAGCCGCATCTTGTTACAACTATCTAGCGGACAGGCCCAACAGTAGGCCCATCCCCACCCTAAAACGCTACAGCTGAGCACTAGCCAGGACGAAGCGCGTCTTTCGCTGCCGGCCCAGGAAGGAGCAGGCCCGTTGGATCCGGCGGTGACAGAGGCGTCCACGGACACAAACAAGCTGAGCCTACATCTCAGAGGCCCATTTATTACTGTAGGGCCCATAACCAGTCAGGCCCCGTTTGTTTAAAGGATACACACAGTCACAGGCACATACAGTAAAACAATACTCCCTCCATTGCAAATATAGTAATGTAAGAGTAGATTTGACACCTTCTAAAACAATCCAGATTGTTATATTTTAGAATTGAGGTAGTAGGAAACTGTAAAAAAGATGGAGTATTGTTTTGTAGAAAACGAAACGCCCACTGTGTGTTTCTTTCTTTGGCTGCGTTCGAATCAGGCTGTGGGGAGAATTTTTTTTTTGTTTTTCGTGAGCACGCTTTTCAAACTGCTAAATGCTGTATTTTTTGGAAAAAAAATTATATACGAAAGTTGTTTTAAAAAATCAGATAAATCCATTTTTCAAGTTTTTAATAGTTAATATTCAATTAATCTTGCACTAATGATTTATCTCGTTTTGCGTGCACAGCAAATCAAAACAGCATAATCTGTTTCGAACGCAGCCTTTGTTGCAGATCATCGAGGGAAAATTATTGTGCTCCAAACACTATTTCATCTTTTTTTGTTCGTCTGTAAATGTTTTACATATGTATTCATATGTACTCGGCTCCAAACTTCTCCTTAATTATGGATTGTTCATCGTTTCTTTTCTCAAAATTATTCAGCTTCGGAGAGAAACCTGCACCGACTTAAAACAAGCCAATTATGTTTTTTTTTCTTTGGAACATATATATAAACTTTTGTGCTTATGTGTAGAATATTAGACCACCTGCAAAAAAGAAGAAGATGATAACGATGATGAGACACGGAGACTTGTCACGAGTACTAGATTACATCCTCGCTAGATTGGCCGGATGTATGGAACAACATCAAACAGCAGCACCAAACAACTTCTGGCCATGTATGTAACCTTCGTTTTCCCTTCTTTTACGTGACAGGAGCTCATGTGTCGTCCCGTGGCCAAGGAAAACGAAACTTTGCTTTTTGGCGAAAACAACACCAAGGGCACCAGCACCACGGACCAGCACAAAAAACGGGGGAAGGTATCATCATGTCGACCTGAATTTACTCATCTGAAAGATTGATTTGAATTTTCATGGCCGCTTCTTAGTATATCTTTTTCCAACGATTGAGCAATCTGAAAACAACTTAGATGCGCCTAGTTCACTCGAAAGTCCAAACAAACATGATAGGGAAAATTACAGCCATACCATTATAATTTTGCTAAATTAAAGATATGTCATCCTGATTCACATGTCATTGAATCATGTGAGCTATACATGTCAGTAAGATACTCATGGCATATGTCCAACTTTGCAAAATTATAATAGCACAGTTGCAAATTGACTATAATAGGGAAAATGAACATGCACGGCACAATAATTTCTTTTCTTTTCTTCTCTTTTCTTTTCTTTTACTTTTCATTTATTCTGAGTAATCACCGCACCGGTGACTTGAAAGAGATGGGGATGGAGGAAATGAAAGGGGGCGCCTCTCATAAAAGAGAAAGTTGCAATTTCTTGTCCTTTTGTTTTTATTCTCCTTTCAGTTTATTTTCACATCGTGGGTTCTTTTCCTTTGATACCGTTTCTTCAAAAAGTTTTCATAGCTATAATTTGTTTTCGCTTCTTTTCACTTTCATTCTCAAGCTTCCTGTGAAAAGACAGATGATTAGCAAGACCTGTCCTTTTGCTTTTTACTTAGAGCTCCCTTCTATTCACAACCCACGAGTCATTTTTCTCCATCCTTTATCTTTTCTTCGAGGTTAAAGTAGTCAAGTCTTTTTTATGCGGAGAAAATGTGTGCGAGAGAAAAGAAGGTTAATTTAGAAGATCTTTTGCTGCAAGCTTGGAACTGCTGGATCAATATGGCCTTCTTTTATCTGTTGACATTAATACGCCTGATGGCTTGTCAAAGACAACAGGAGAGAAAATGATACAAATTCAAGTGAGTCGCACTCGTGAAAAGGAAGATTGATTGTTTTTCTTCCTCTACTATTGTCAGATTATCACCTTTCAAGCAGTCGATTCAACATCTCTATTTCCATTACTGGACAAACTATTGGAGCATCTCTTTTATAAACCACAAACTACTCCATTATTCTGTTCTACAAAAACAACTACTCTTACAAGTAGTACACTCCCCATGCTACAAGGGAGAGCTTAGAACATCCACATCACCAGATCACTGATAACGGAGCAAAATTACTATCCAACATGTTCCCTGCATAGCTCCGTATCATATAACAAGTAGTATTATAACCAATCCTAACCAAAGTTGCTAAAACAAAAGCCCTAACCAAAGTTGCCACACATGGCACAAGCATTTTACCGTCTTTTTGACACAAAAAGAAACGAAAATTCCCCTTCCTCAACCAGTACAACCACCAGAGGTGAATAGGCGATGAGAAAGACCCATCTTCTTTTCCTCCTTTTGTTTTCCCATTTTTTTTCTCTTTTACCCCTTTCCCTTTCCGGGACCTCAGTACCTCACCCACATCGCGGCCCAGGTCGTTCTCCTATCTTTTTCACGCCTTCTGTAATAGCAGCCGCTGGTGCTGCTGAAGACTGTGTGAGAGCCTGACCATGAGGCAGCCCATTCCTTGCCTGTGAAGTTTGGTATTACTCAGTTCTGTGACACTGTCTCTCACACACAGAGAGATTCAGAGAAGGGTAGAAAAGCTCTCACATTTCCCCTGCAATGATGCCTTGAGCGAGACAGAGACAGGGAAACCGAGAGAGATATGGGAGGAGAAACCGAGTCCTTTTTTTTTTTTCTTTTTTGTTTATCTCACCAGGTGAGGCAGGGTGGGTGGAGCGTTGCTTTCGTGAAAGCAAGACGTGCAAACAAACAAACCGTCCCGGCCATCCATCGGCGCGACAGACACAGCAGCAGCGAAACCGCGCCCCTCGTCGTCGCGACTGCTCACACTGCGCCACGCGCATGCGCCGACACACACAGAAACTTGGTGATATCTCTCGCGAGACCGGTGCCCGGTCACGGTCAGGTTTTTCGTGGCTCGCGGCTAGCCCCGCCGCTGATGGCTACTCGTCACATTTACCGCGAGGGAGGGACGGTCGTGGGCCCGGATCACTGGCGGTTGTGGGGCCCACCTGACAGTGGTGGTGGGGTGTGGGGCTACAGTGCGCGGACTGCAAAGTAGAATCACGGCCAGGGTAGTGGTAGTGGGGACTGGGAACTGGGGGTGGCTCTCCAAGATGGGAACCGAAGTTACCGAAGCAGTATTGCGCCCTGGCTCGCCGCATGTGTCACTACACCGGCTATGTAAAGAAACAGATCACACCACACCATGACGCCAAACCAATGTTTAGACCTTATCTGATGAACTTTCATTTCTACTCCCATGAAGGGAACAAGCCAAAAAAGGGATAAGGCCCCCTTTGATTCGCACGATAGGAAAAATACAGGAATAGGAAAAACGTATGAATTGAAGTAGTATGCAACTCTAATCCCACAGGAATTCAAAACACAGAAAAATATAATAGGGGCTAACTATACAAAGAGTGAGACCTTATGTTAAAAATCCTTTGGAATTGAACTACAGGAATTCAATTCTACGGAAAGTTTTCTTTTCCTTTCCTATGAATCAAAGGCCAATATAAGAAAAAATCTATAGGAATGTAAATCTTTTGAAATTCCTTTGTCAATACTTTAAATAAAAAGGCCCTAAAAAAGATGCCACAACACCACGGCACTTGCTGATCGTAATCAGGCAATCAGGCTATAGCTTCGAGACGAAGTGAGCCCCAAGAAACGATCAAAAGGCCACCGCCGCTACGTCAGTCTCAGTGGCCTAGCAGACTTGCAGCCAGTCACTGCACTCACCAGATTACCTCACCGCTCACCGAGCAATCCATCCAGGTCGGTCGCTGGTTCAGTTCAGGGCGCAGAAGGCAGTAGCCACTTGGGCGATCGCCGCTCGGGCCAACCGCCAGGTGGTGGTCAAAAGCCGCGGCACCACCACCACCATCGCAGCAACGAATCTTTCCATTCGGTCGATCGATCACCTCCTCTTCCCTTTTCTTTACCGTCCCCGACGCCGACGACGTCATTTTCAGTTTCACCGCTATCTCATGTGTGTTCGTTCTCTCTCTTGCTTTCATCCACTGACGCAAGATCAGATATAATCCAGATCAGTTGAGAGACCTGGGAGACGGAGAAAGGCACACACACACATGGCCGTCATGCTTCCCGAGATCGCGTCGTCGTCTCCTTCCTCCTACTGAACCGGGGGACACTGCCAAACACGAAGCTCCTCTTCATCTCCCTTTTCTCCCTGCATGATTGCTTAGGCATGCCCAACAGTGGTACAAGTACACTGTGCTTAGCGTTTTGGGCACAAATAAACAACAGCTTCACGTGAGCTCACGTTAAAAAAAAAATGTACTCCTGTCCTAGTACTACATATCGTAACAATGCACACCGTGAGTTTTCGTTGAATTTTTACCAGGACAGTTTAAACAGGACAAATTGGCTCGAAATTCACCTCGGGTTAACCTGGAAATTTTTACTACTACTACCACCACCAAATGTGAATTTTGGAGGTGAAGTGAGAGGGAGGTAAAGGTCACCACCACCTCTGGGTGACTGGGTCAGAATTCAGAAAGAGAGGGAGCAGAGAGGTGTAGATGTGTCACGCTCCCTCTTCACGCCATTTCCATGGGGGCAGCGGCTGCAGCAGCAACTGCGTCGCATTTCGCACTACAGTGAGTGCAGTGCAGGCATCGATGCCGTAGTACGGAGTACTACAGTAGTCTGAGCAGCGCGGCTTTCGAAACTGCACGAGTCCGCCACCCACCACCACCACACGATCTCTCTCTCTCGCAGTTCTCCGCATTTCGCCGATTATTTTAATCCCCTTTTATTCCGGCGAAACGGATGATGATGACGGGTGATGTAGGCCCAGGGGCCCACAGGAGAGAACGGGCCCACTCCGCAGTAACTGCCACCCCTCGCTCCCACTCTCTCTCTACTCTGTGTGTTTCTCTCTCTTCTTCCTTCTTTGGTCGCGCTTGCTTTGATCAGGTGAGCGTACGCCTGTTCTGGTGTTTGTTCATCATGCCACATCCGTCCAATTCCTCTCCTTGTTTTCTCCCCAAACTCCAAATACGTTCACAAAAAAAGAGTACAGTTTCGGTTTCATCCATTTGGAGGTTTGAAACAGAATTGACGAGTGGTGAGTGATCATGCTCGCAAAGTTCGTGGTTGTTTTGTCCAATTCAAGAAAATGAAGAAATGAATCTGAGCCAAAATGTCACATACTACTATTTGAACTACTTTACTCATTGTTCATCTCTTCCATAGAGATTACAAGTGCTACTACTAGCAAGATGGGTGGTAATTATAAACTGGTAACAAGGCAATTTTAGGATTTGTCCTACTACAAGTGGAGAGGATCATGACCTTTGCAGCAGAACCTGGGCAGCCTCACTTGATCACTCTGCTTACAATCTGAAATACTGGATTACTATTCTACTTAGCAGAAGGGGTGAAGAACAACCGCTTCACAAAAGCCCCTAATCTAAAACCAAAAAATACAAGGGTCAAAAAAGAAGATGTGGAAAGGGAGGATGGGAAAATTTTTGGAACGCAAGTGTTTTTTCTCTTTTCCGAAAAAAACCCCGGAAAACCCAAAACACCAAAAACTAGATCCGCAAACGGATCGAAGCGCGCGGAGGAAAAAGAAACGAAAAGGAGGAGAAAAAATCGATGAGCTTGTACTAGTAGTGGATAGTGGTAGTTCTACTGGTAGTTATTGATTCACCACGCCACGATCAGAGGACGGCGGCGAGCCCCGTGACGACCTTCGCTTTGGGAGCCTGCTGCTGCGGCGTCGTCGTCTTCTTGCTCGCCTCCTCCGTCGGGCGCCATGGCGACACCACCACCGTGATCTTCTCGTCGCCGCGGCGGACGGCGGCATCCCCGCTTTGGGGTTTCCTATCGAACAGGAGCTCGAACTCGCCGGAGAAGCTCGCCGCCGAGACCGGCGTCACCGTCGCCGATGAAGTGGACATCAAGGTCGGAGCAACGATGGCGGAGGCGGCGACCTTGTCGGCACAGCGGACGTGCGGGGAAAGCCACTTGGCGCGCATGTACTCCGGCTTGCGCCATGGAGGGAAGTGAAGTCCCTTCTTCTTCAAGCTCTGCCGCGCCGCCTCCGCCACGACGGCGACGATCTGGCCGAGGCGGTCCGGCGTCCCCACGAACAGCGGCGGCAGCGACTGCAGCGCCGCCCTGTACGCCTTCGTCGACCGCGCCACCTCGAATTCCGACCGGAAATCCACCTCCACGATCAGCCTCACCTCATCGCCGACCACCGCGTCGATGTACTCATGCTCACCTGCAGATCGATTCCACCGCCACGGTCAGAATTGGTTTGTATTGAAATGAAACGAATCGAGGCGAAGTGGGTATACCTGCTGAGTAGGAAGAAGTCTTGTCCCAACGCGAGCGGCAAACGGCGGCGTCGTAGCCGATGGCATGGAGGCCGTCGGCGACGGCGCGGCGGCACTCGGTTTTGCTCTTGTAGCTCTTGCCGCATCTCTCCGCGATCCTCGACGCGTCCGCGAGAAGGTTCCGCTCCGCCACGCTCGCGCTCTGCACCAAACCCTGCCAACCATGGATCGAACGCACGCAAAGGTCAATTCGATTCGCCAGGCAAAGGGGAAATCTGGGATTACCAAAATTTGGATCAAAAAATTGTACCCCTCGTACCTTGAGAGCCTCCAGGGTGTCGCCGGCGGCGGCGGAGGCGGTGGCGGAGGAGTAGTCGGAGGGGAGGAAGAAATCCTCATCGTCGTCACTCTCCTCGTAGTTGCTGCCGTTGAAGCAGTTGCAACGCCCACGCTGCGGCCGCTCGACGGCGGTGGAATCTTCCATGAAGCTGAGCACCATACGGTCAAGTCCCACCGACCCCGCCTCCACCTCGCAGGCGGCGGCGGCGGCGGTGGCGGACACCTTTTCCCCCTCTTTCTCCCTCTCCTTCCCATCTCCGGCGACGGGGAGCCTCTCCGACGCAGACACCCTCACCAGCAACCTCCGGAACCTCGAGACCCTCGGCGGCGGCGCAGGCTGCTGCTGCGGCGTCGGCGTCGGCGTCGGCGTCGGCGTCGGATTCACCGGCGGCTTCCCCTCCATGGCGCCGTGGAGGTTGTGGTGATGGTGCCCGTTCTTGAGCTGGAACGGCATCGATCGCATGAATCCTAACCACCTCAACTACAACCACACCATCTTGCAAGTAACCAACTACTTCTCCAAAACCACTCCTACTAGCAATCTAGCACCAGCACTCCGGTGGTTCGCCGGAGCCGGCGGCCATTTCCGGCGAACTTCTTCTCTCCTTTCCTTTTCTCCCCTTTTTCTCACAGTTTTTTTTACACGCAGCCGCGGCGGAAGCGAAGGTAACTCAACAAACCACCACCGAGCGAAGAGGAGTTCAAACGGGAGGAAGCCATGGGAGATTTTAAGGTAGCCCAAGTGGTGGGACCCACTCCGACGTGGCAGTTGGGTGGGCCCGGTCGCGCAGTAGTACGTGGCGGAGTTGCGGGTGCCGTTGGTCGTGGGATGTGGGACACGCGTCCCGCACAGAGGGCGCACGGCGTTGCCGTTCACGACGGGGAACGTGCGTAATGACTTTTCTACCCTCGTAACGGGTGGTGGTTTTGTGAACCGTGTTTAGGAGAGGGAGGGGTATACTGGGGATTTTACCGGGAAAGAGGTGGATGGTGTGCGGACGTGGGGAACGGCAGGAGTGGAGCGGAGTGTACGGGTTCTTTTGTTTATGAATTTCATGGTTTTAAAGTTTGGATAGGGTTGTAGTTTAAAAATAATAATGGTGGGGTCTGGTATCAAACAGGGGCATACTCTGTATAAAATGCTAAATGCATTTGCCTAGGTACGGCACAGTAGCATGGCAGACACAGAGATATTTATGTTTTTATTATTAGCCATAAAATATTGGCTAACTCTATGGCTTATAAGTTTAAAACACAAAATTGCGAGAACACATAAATAAAAAAAACTTACTACCTCCATCCAACAATATAGGAATTAAAGATGAGATGTGACCGGACCATACCATCTCTAGGAGATAGTTCCTCCGTCCTAAACTAGCAACTTTCGGATGGATCATGGATGGAACATTTGAAGTCTAGTGTATCTAGACTAATATGGCAAGGATCTGTCCGAACTAGAAAATATCACGTCCAGTCCAAAATAGCTGGGACAGAGATAATGCTATATAGTATTCACATTAAATTCCTACCGACCTAAAACACAATGTTTCGGTAGCACAAACACAAGAATTCAATACGCGGAAATAAATAAAACATCGTGGAAGAATCCATGCTTATTTCCTATATTCCTAGAATAGCTATTCCATATGAATTTCTCTTTTGATTCAAATGGGTTCACATGGTAATTTTCTCTAGGAATAAATCCTTCGTAATTTCTATAGTTTTTCTTTTGTTTCAAATGAGCCATGTTTTCTTTTTGCCATATTAGCAGTCTTAACTAAGATTTTATTGGATATTTGTATACTAAAACTATACTCCATCTGTTTTATAATATAAACTATTTTAACTTTTTTTCATAACTTTTCAGCATTTGTCTTATTCAAATTTTTATGAAAGTATCACTTATTTTAATTGTGATTTACTTTATTATAAAAAAACTTTAAGCATGACTTATCCTTTTTATATTTGCTTAAATTGTAATAAGACAAATGGTAAAATGTTATAAGCAAAAGTTAAAACGTCTTATATTATGAACGAGTGATTATATTCTATAATCGGTGTGACAAACTAAGTTAACCAAACAAACAGATCATGCGGTATACTTGGCAGGGGTTTAGAAAAACAAAAAAATTCATTAAACATGATAAGTGCTTCAACACCTCTAAGGAAAATTGGAACATATAGTAACTTTTTGGTATGATGATATGCGGTAACCCTTGTAGCAAGAACCGGTACCGTTTTGGTTTTTCGGATGAATCCAATATGATTTGGGGAATGTAGATATAGGTTCGTCAGAAATTATGCAAAAATCCACTATGGGCTACATATTCTATCCCCATCCGTTTAAGAGTTTTGGTCTTTTATTTTCAATGTTTTACCATTCGTCTTATTTAAAATTTAACATGAATATATGTCATAAATAAAACAAATAATACTTTCATAATTTTCCAAAAAAAAAAGCATCGTCAAACGTTGAACCAGAGGGAGTCTTAAAAATGTTCATTAGCCTTATCTCAGTATAGAAATACACTCTACTGTCTAATTTCTCAGCATGTATTTATAATCATATAAACACATCTCTAATGTCAGCATATACCCCACTACATATCACGTCTACCATTCATAGGGGAGTACTAGTCACTGTTGATTTGTCGGTTCACGGTATCATTACTTCTCTCTAGAGAAAAATAAAAGAGAGGACATTATACTAGTAGACTTATATCCATTATCTAAAAATTATACTAGTAGACTGTAGTAGCAACCACCGCGGGCGGCGCCCTCGGCAACACACACAGAGAGCGCCACATGCGGCGCGGCCGCACGGCGTCCAGGTAGCAGTACGGTTTCCGCTCGACCATGAAGCGGACGCCGAGCGGGTGAAGGACCAGCAGCGACGTCCCACCCGGGATACTCTACTCACGACGATGGCGCGGTCACGGCCCGGGAAAGGGGAGAAAAGGAAAGGAGGGGACCTGGCTAATGAAATCACTACTAGGCAGGGCGCCGTGGTGGTGGCGTGGCTACATACACGCGGACACGCCCGGCGCCCGGCAGGACAGTACGGTGTTCGCATAAATTTTGAGATTTTTGAGAGATATTAGTGAGTTTTCGATCGCTGTTTACTGGATGTAAGTTCAGTTTTGTCCTGGTATTTACGTTGACGACTCATACATTCTGTTCTTTGCATCAACCACTGCTTCTAGTACTTTTGACTCTCTATACACACAGGACGTACGGAGTATTTGGTTGCCTCTGTTGTAGCTGAGGTGCTTGTTGTGCTCGGCTCTGTTGAAGCGTTGATTGCTTTGGCAATCGACTCGGCACAGCCGCAACGCTGCTTAGCTGAGGGCGTACGTACATATGATCTTTGTATTATCCTTAAAAAAAAACACACACACGTGGCATTGTACTCTGGAATATAGTATATAGTGTTAAACGCTGTTGTATATATAGGGCTGGTTTGGTTCGTGGTCTATACTGACCTTACCAATATTTGGTATTTTGAATAGTGTTTATGTTTGTTTGGTTTGAAGCCAAATTTTGGTAAAGCTAGAAATTATAGACCACTTCAATAGTGAACTTAATACTTTGACTTCAATCCAAACATAATTTAGTCTTACCAAAATTAGGCATGCCAACATATGTTAAATTTTGGCATGTCAAATATTGGAAAGCCAAAATTTGGCCACGAATCAAATTGGCCCATAATTTCAATGATATCAAAGTCTTCGATTCGATGTTTAACAATGATTTTTTGCAGCTACTTTGGTAAAGTCTGGACTGAATTTCTGTGTAAAATTGATGCTGCACCGACGTGTTTGCTCCATGCTTTTTCCGAACATCCCCAAAGGAGATATATGAAAACTACTCCCCGAGCTAATCTCTCTCCTGATCGATCGATCTCCCGGTGGAGATACACGTCCATTTCACGATCGATCATTGCGCAGAGATCGATCGACACCAAAGCGAGAGCGTGTCACACACCCTGAGGCGAACAGCCGATCAGGTGACTGAGCCGCGCACGGCCGTACGCTCCCCATGAATGAATGCCATAACCTGACAGATCAGACCGGCACACCGACAGCCAAGCCAACACACAATTAACCCATACGTTGCATTGCATTCTGCCCTGTATTATCGCGCGGTCGCGCGCCGGATTGGACCACGCGCGCACGCACGAATGCACGCCTCGGTCGGTCGGGACCGAACGGTGGTTGTTTCGTTAACACACTCCCTACCCCTACCAGCGATCGATGCCACGTCAGCGTTTGATTTTGGTTTCATGGATTTGTCTTGTTCCCGTGTCGTTCTTTCGAAAACACAGTCACACACATCAAAGGATTGATTGGATGAGACCGTGTTTAATTAGCAGCTGACTGGTTAGCTGTACGGGTGGCGTATCGTCGCTGTCTCTTTGGAAACTGAGATAGAGTGCGGCGGATTTATTATCGATCTGGAGGTGCCTTATTTAATTATGTGTGCACGTATGCATTTCGTCGTCGATATATATTTTTATGAAAAAAAACCAACAACATCAACCTGTATTATTGTTCCACGCTAACTTCATCGACAAATATAAATATCTTTTATTGGATGAGATGTATCGTAGTACAATGAATCTGTACATATGTGATATGTTTAGATTTATTATATAGGATATATCGCATCTATCAAAAATATTTATATTTATGGATAGATGGAGCAATATATATGTTAAGTTTTTTTATATAGTTTTCAATCGCCTAAATATTCTTGTGTGAGATTTTGCCGTACTGTTTTCAAAGTTGCAGTGATATGTTCCACTGGATCATGAAAATTTACCATAGATTTGATGCACTTTTCTAAGTTCCATTTGCTCTGTGACATAATTTCCTAGGCTTTCGTTCGTAACAGAAACAAAATAAAAAAAATGAATGAAGAAATGGCTTTCAAATAGTAAAAAGCTACTAGTGGCTGAATGATGACTAATTAGGAAACTAAGTCACCTCACCATTGGACACTACTTCAAGCCTCCAATATATTTACACTCCTGGATACGCGGCACGTTGTTTTCCCCGGTAGTGGATATTGCCAATATATTATTGAGGGCAACTTGCTCTAATGACGTGCTTAATCCTGTCGGATTGATAAAGAACCCCACTAATGAAGTAATTAATCAGGGTGCGTAAGATGATTTCGATGTCGTAAGATTAATTAAGCGACGGCGACGCGCTGCGACAATGCGACATTTGGAGAGAAGCCAGTAGGTATGGTTGCACAAGTGCACAACGCTATTGGACAATTTTTTTTTGGGGATTTCTTCGTCCTATCAATGAATTCCAACTAGGCCCCTGGTGTCCGATAAAAGTAATGAAACAAATTATGGATGGATTTCTCTGTAAAAACATCGTCCAATCTGGACCAGTCATCGCTCATCGAACGGTCAGTATTTTGTCTCTGTTCATCTATCTCGTTTGTTAGTTCAGTGTACTTGGATGAATCATCAATGCATTTTTAACGAGAAAAAAAAAATGGAGTTCTAGAAGTTAGAAAGTAAACAAGTTGATGAGCAAAGTTGGATTAAGAAAGATCATCAAATGGATATCGTACACGGTACACCGGTCACTCTCTAGATCTTTTGTGAAGGAGAGTACCTTCTCTTGGCATATCCGAGAGAGAACCTAAGCCACTCCATTTCATTTTCAACTTTTGTAGGCAAGTCAATTATTATGCAGATAAAAAAAATCCAAAACCTATGTGTATATTCCCTTCATAAAAAAAATATGTTTCTAAGTTTGAATCTGAACGAAGCTAGCTTATATCAATATTTAAACCTAGGAATGTGTTTTTTTTACGGAGAAAATAGAGTATGGATTACATTTTATCTTCTCCCCCCTCTTCATGTACTTCAAGAATATATATGCAGGTACGAAAATACATGTTGGCATAAAAAAACAAAACAAAGTGAAATGCCTGTGTAATGGAAGAAAACAGTAGAAATGTACAGTGGTACACTGTACAGGTACATTGCATGTCGTTTTCTTTCCCTTTGTCATACGAATTTAAGCAAACTTAACTTGTCCTAGTGAACTAGTAGCTAGCTAAGTTATCGTGCTACTTCTGTTCGTCCAATTGTTAGACTTGGACTTTTGTGAGTCACTGATCGACAATTCGATATATATTTTAATTTGCATGGACCCGATCAGTGGTTACACTCGGCGGTGTCATGGCACCAAGTTTTGGAATGTATAGTGGATTAACTTATTGGCACAACACATCAAGCAGACGTGTGCCTGCGTGTGTGCACGAGTGCTTAGGTCATAAGCCGCACGGTTGGGTGAAGCTCGGTCTACTCTCTTTATTGCATTTCTTTTCCTCGACAAATTGGTGGGCTTTTTAAGAGCTGATTTACTCCCTCTTTTCATAATTGATCACCGTATAATGAAAATGATGATATTCACAATTAATCATTATATAATTACATGAGCATAAAATTTATTGTGGTTTAAAAGTTTTGGTGCACAAACCTTATATGGATAAAATAAACGGATGGAATATGTAAAAATATTTTTTTTGAATATGTAAAAATATTGGACTTCGATTAACAATATCAACAAAGGTAAGCCGGTACATGTTTCAAAATAAAGTTGTACATGACTCCCCCAATTACTCATTGCTAAAGAAAGACACCATACATATAGAGAGATCGGAGTGGTTTCGTTACACTTGCTACGTACTTGTATTTTAGCCTATATGAGTTGTTATTAGTTTCTTGAGGAGTTTTTTTCCCACATGCAGACAAAAACGCTGTCGATTTACCATTTTGTACCGTAATTACGAATCTATACGGCGTATATTACTCCGATGACTACTTCCAGTTCCAAAAGGCCACCATGGTAAAGAAAAAATGCACCTGAAACACGGCTAACAGTAATATTACCAGGAACAAGCCATTTTCTCCAAGGGGAAAAGCTATATGCTGCTTAACAATAAGCAATGTGGTCACACTCTGTGCGTGTTCTGGACCTGCATTCAGACCTGCCGGCTCTGTAAACGCACTACACTGCTGCTCTCTAGGCAACAACAGTTCGGTTGCATGGGTCACTCATCTCACTCCTGTTGTTTTTTTGCTCGCAGAACCGCATAAAGCTACTACTTAGTACAAACAAACACGGATGATGCTCATTAGATTCCATCACAAACTTCAGACAGGCATGCAGGACCACACTACATCCACTAATACATAGTACAGTACATATGTACACACATTATAATACCCTGCCACCTACTCAGCTCACTCAGGGCACTGCCTGTTGCACGATCTCATTGTATGGCTGCATGCTACTACAGTGTTGATTGTTAATATATACTACATACTTGCTATTCAGTGTACACACTCTAGTACACTGATACAGCATCAGTAGAAGTAGTTCAGTACATGCAGAAGTTGCAGAATTGCAGTAGCAGCATATTCAGAAATCAGAATGGACAGTATTATACATGCATGGACAATTGGACGGTATTATACATCCAAAATCAACGGTGGATTGTACGACGGAGGACTTGGTCACCCCTCAAAATAATGGGCTAGATTGGTTTGGAGCCAATTTATGCCCTACCAAAATATTGGTAGTGCCAAAATCTTGACAACTTTTGACACTACCAAATTTACTAGAATATAATTTGTATCAGCAGGGGCAAGAGTTGGCATCAAACCAAACATTTATCTATTACTATTGAAGTTGCCTAAAAATTGGTAGGACAAAAATTGACCTCAAACCAAACTAGCCTAATCTTTCTAAATTTTGGTAATATCAAAATTGAGTAAAATGGTGTTGATGGTGTTTAGTTTGATACTGACCAAATTATTATAGAGTTATCACCGTTTGATTGCTACTTTGTAATCTTGCCAAAATTCTAACAATAACAAAATTTGGAAAGATTAAAAATAATAACACTCTTAACATGTTTTATATGATTATATCTACCGGTTGGGGACAGGTACATCATGCACGCGTGTGGGGCCAAGGGACCCAACCTGATATCACCGGGAAGATTCCGACCGTACATCTTGAATCGGACGGACCCGCGAGCCGGGCCCCGCTACGGTGCCACGATGCGTACCGTGTGCTATTGTAACCCATGTTCCCCACTCCAGATCGCTTCATCGATGCAACGGCAAAATTATTTTCACCGGCAACTGCTGTTCGATACTCGTCCACGGCGAAGCAAATCATGATCTTGATCAAGGTCACCGTAAAATGATCTGATTGAAGTTCATCCTGAGTTCCTGACCGTTTCATTCTAAGGGCTGTTCGTTTGAGTTTCTAAACAGCTTCTCAGCGTGAAAAGCTAGAAGTTTAAACAAACAGCTAACTTTTCGTGCACTGAGTTGGTACGGAAAGCTGAAAAGCTCAGTTTTATGAGCTTTCCGTGGCTTTTTTAACCCAGAAAGCAAAACACATATTCTAAAAGCTATGATTGGCTTTTTATAATGAAAAGCCTGCATCAGCTTTTCATAAAAACACTAAAAGTTACAGCTCAACCAAACAAACCCTAGGCGTCAGCGAAAAAACCATATAGTCATCTGATCGAACTCCATCCATTACAAAACCAGACAATTCTAGCTTAAAAGTCATCTAACCTAAGTTCGTCATCTCAAAACCGACACTCGAGTCGAAGAGCACACCACACTAACATGTAATCGTTAAAGTACAAATGTAACTAATATTGAATGTCTTAGTATGATCGTATCTCGATGTAATGATCGGTGACCATGGGCAGTGTTAGAGAGTAAACTCCTTCACCAGAGATTCGTGGAACCCCTTTTTTGTCCGGCCCAGGGGTACGGGTGGATCCGAGTACTACAACTGCATGAGGAAAAATCAGTAAACCCGATTTCGGGTGAGAGTGGAGACAAGGGATTATACAGGTTCGGACCGCAGGATGCGTAATACCCTACCCTTGTTGTGTGACTAATATCGTGGGAAGAAAGCTTTTGCTTACAAGTGTGGGTGTATTTTCCTTTTTTTTGTCCCTCTCTACTGTGAGCCTGGGTCTCCTTTTATACTCAAGGGAACACCGCAATGGCTCCCCCTCTTTTTCTTCTTTTCCTTAGACGTCAAGAGCAGATTACTCCCCCTTGACATCGCAGGCACGCCAGCACGCACATCCCTTATCCGCCGCGTAATCCGGGATCAGGAGTGGATTTGGTAGAGCAGGTGTTGCAGGCTTCGTGGGGTCTTGTCGCTTTTTTCCTTGCCGGAGCTGGTAGACCGTAGGGCAGGTTGATTGTAGGGGTTTGAAGAAAACCTCGCCCTCCTCCTCCACGCTGCTCTTCGTCACATTAAATGCGATGGAGACGGGGCAGAGGGGGCGTCCCGTCGCAGGCGACTGCACGGTTTCACGACTGCCGCGGCCGCCCACGCCTCCTTTCCCCTCGGCCAGGGGGAAAGGAGTAATGATGGGGTTTGGCAGCGCCGTTTCACATCACCATTAATGCGGCGAGGCCGTGCCAGCCCTCATGAATGCGGCAGTTGGGAGCGCAGCGCCGCTCCGTTCCGCGCGCTTTCTAAAGGGCGAACTGGTGCGGGTCATCTACAGACCCCCCGGGTGCTCCCCCTGGGTGGTCTGCTTCCTCCCGGAGGGGGCCCCGTTGTTTACCCAGGCCACTCACCTCGGGTCTAATATTTCTCGTTACTTTGCTTCGGTGGGCCCGAGGCGCTTTATATCACCGCCACGTGGTACCCCCGGGCCCATATCACCGACAGTAGCCCCCGACGTTGACCGGGAACTGCCTCCGGGCAGGACGGGGTTAACGCCACGACACTTGGCTGATGGGGCCCGGGCCCTGTTGTTGGTAGAAAGACGATGGGCCGCAGCTAACGCCACGCGCTTTGTTTGTTTCCATCGTCTTGGGAGGCCAAAAGCCGCCTGCGACGGTGCGGATCTCCCAAGGAAGTTGGAACGACGCGTGAATGGCGGGCCCATTCCGTGAATTGTGCAAGCATGCGCTTGCTGACTGCGTGCTGCGTGCGTGGGGATCGAGGAGGCGCCTCGATCGTGCGGCAGCCGAAGACGAGGGGACGCGCCGCCCTTATAAGGCGTTGGGGGCAGACAAAAAAAAATTTCTTCACTTTCCTTCGTTCTCCCTGCGAGCATTCTCTCCAA
This sequence comes from Leersia perrieri, assembly GCA_000325765.3. Taxonomy (NCBI): domain Eukaryota; kingdom Viridiplantae; phylum Streptophyta; class Magnoliopsida; order Poales; family Poaceae; genus Leersia; species Leersia perrieri. The sequence goes on along the minus strand of CM002481.1, from coordinate 26,937,185 downwards.
GCCTTCTCGCTTCCGCCTTTGTTTCCAACCGTCGTCGGAGACCATGGCTCGTGACTCACCGTTGATGCCGGGGAGTGTGCTCCCGAAATCCAAGATCCGCAAGCGGGAGGAGGTTGAAGCCCTCAACCGGCTGTTGCCGGCGGGAGTCCACCGCGGCCACGACGCGGCGGCGACACCGACGACGCAAGGACGGATGGTATTCTTCCGCTCGTACGCGCTGTGCGGTCCGGTGCCGCCCGCATCTTCCTTCATCCTGGAGGTGCTGGACTTCTACAACATCCAGCTACTCTACCTTACTCCGAACACCATCTTCTACCTTGCCATCTTCGCCTACACCTGCGAGATATTCATCGGCGTAATGCCAACGGTGACCCTCTTCAGGCAGTTCTTCTTCCTGTCCCGGCCTACTCCCGCGCCGGCGGTTGGACCGGTGGCCATTGCGCCACGTTCCGACAAGGGGTGCCGCTTCATCGCCATCTACGCCCGTAGCCGTTGGGAGGACTGGCGAGCGGACTGGTTCTACACTGCCGTTGGCAATCATCCGTGCCTGGGGCTTCCAACGGGGCCACCAGCCGCCCAGGAGAACTGGGTCGAGCGGCCGCGCATCGGGCGCGAGTTCGACGGAGTGATGAAGCGACTCGACCACCTGCGCCGGGCTGGCCTTTCGAGCCACGCCGTGTTCTGCTACTTCATGTCACGGCGGATCTCGCCGTTGCAGGCGCGAGAGCGGCCCGCATGGTTTTACTCCGGCGTCACCGACGCCATGCGCACGTTTGTGGGGGCGGAGCACGACATGGACGCGAGCGCCCTCGGGTTAGTGATCTCGCGCACCCTGGGGGTAGTCGACAAGACGCTCACCCTGATGCCCACGGACGTGACGCCGCTGTGCTGAGACCTCAGGCGCGCCCACATCTTGGCCACGCTGGGGGCGGTGGCCTTGACGGAGGGCCCGTCGGCGACCTCAGCCGACGCCGGTGGCGGTAGCGACGCCGTCGAAGTCGACAATGATGACGACGTCACCCTCAGATTCCGTCGCCGGCGGGAGCCAGACGACAAGGGGAATAGGAAGAGGGAAGGCTACGACAACCCACTCCC
>CM002481.1:26916098-26929633 GCA_000325765.3 Leersia perrieri | reverse complement strand
GGCGCACGGCCACGCAGTGCGTGTCCTCCTGCTGCCGCAGGATCCTTGGGCCTGCTCGCCAACAGCCGTTGAGGCCACCGACACTCGGGTGTCGTCGGCCGCCGTAGCCGCGGGCAGCGGGTCTATCGCCTTCTTCTTGGCGTGATTGTGGTTTGACTCGGCGGCGATCTCCTCGCACTCGGAGGAGTCCTCTACGTCCTTCGCACCCGCCACTTCCGCGTCGGGGTTGGACACCATGTGCCGCAGTGGGCTATCCGTCATTGTTGGAGTAGGACGGAAACGCGTCATTGTTGGAGTAGGACGGAAACGGTGGAACTCGAAACTCCACGAGTGCACCCCTACCTGGCGCGCCAGATGTCGAAGAGTAAACTCCACCAGGGATTCGTGGAACCCCTTTTTGTCCGACCCAGGGGTACGGGTGGATCCGAGTACTGCAACTGCGTGGGGAAAAATCAGTAAACCCGATTTCGGGTGAGAGTGGAGACAAGGGATTATACAGGTTCGGGTCGCAGGATGCGTAATACCCTGCTCCTGTTGTGTGACTAATATCGTGGGAAGAAAGCTTTTACTTACAAGTGTGGGTGTATTTTCCTTTTTTTTGTCCCCCTCTAATGTGAGCCTGGGTCTCCTTTTATACTCAAGGGAACACCACAATGGCTCCCCCTCTTTTTCTTCCTTTCCTTGGACGTCAAGAGCAGATTACTCCCCCCGACATCGCAGGCACGCCAGCACGCACATCCCTTATCCGCCGCGTAATCCGGGATCAGGAGTGGATTTGGTAGAGCAGGTGCTGCAGGCTTCGTGGGGTCTTGTCGCTTTTTATCTTGCCGGAGCTGGTAAACCGTAGGGCAGGTTGATTGTAGGGGTTTGAAGAAAACATCGCCCTCCTCCTCCACGCAGCTCTCCGTCACATTAAATGCGATGGAGACGGGACAGAGGGGGCGTCCCGTCGCAGGCGACCGCACGGTCACCCATGACTGCCGCGGCCGCCCACGCCTCCTTTCTCCTCGGTCAGGGGGAAAGGAGTAATGATGGGGTTGGCAGCGCTGTTTCACATCGCCATTAATGCGGCGAGGCCGTGCCAGCTCTCATGAATGCGGCAGTTGGGAGCGCAGCGCCGCTCCCTTCCGCGCGTTTTCTAAAGGGCAAACTGGTGCGGGTCATCTACAGACTCCCCGGGTGCTCCCCCGGGGTGGTCTGCTTCCTCCCGGAGGGGCCCCTCACCTCGGATTTAATATTTCTCGTTACTTTTCTTCGGTGGGCCCGAAACACTTTATATCACCGCCACGTGGTACCCCCGGGCCCATATCACCGACAGGCAGGTTCAATACAGTGACATGGGTATTCAGATGAATACCTAATATTTTTGGAAAACAGAAAACTAAAGTGTATTCTATCTCTTTGTTTCCATTTTGAATATTTAAACTTGAAATCCGAGATCAATAAAAACTTCTTTGGTCGAATTATACACTGAATAGGGAATCAGGTGAATTCTTTTCCCTGAAAACAAATTCAGTAACAGAAGATAGTAGTTCAGCGTGCGTCCATGAGAGAGGGAGGAAGAGCATTTTCAGGCTGTCGTGAGGCCCGGGGATGCTGGGGACTCTAGCGGCAGACAGGCACCGGCAGAACATGATGCTGCGTGCAGCAGAGAGAGAGCAAGAGCATGGCCTCCTCTCCACTGGACTCTGGTGGCATTCACCGATCGATGTGTTTTTGTTGCCATGTAGCAGCAGATCAATCAGAGTGAAGACGCTAGCGATAAATAATGGGACGTGGCCCATGTGTGGGCCGTAGTAACTTCTCCCCTTCTCCCCGGGAGCTCACATCAGCTGTTACTTCCACGGAAAAGCAAAGACAACGGCGACTGTTCCTTGCCTCTTCTCATCAACCATGGCCAATGTTGTCCTCTTCGACAAATGGACAAGCCATTTATTTCGATCCAAGGAGAATTATTGACTGAAAAAATATACTATATGCATGTATAGATATAATAGCTTTTCACTGAAAAGTAAAAAAGGTAAAATAGTACTACTAGCTGCACAGTGGTTCATTTGAGAGAGAAATCAAGGAGAGTTGCATCATTTGCTCCATTGAAAGGGAAACAGAAGAAAGTCTCTTCCCTTCACAGTCGCTAACAATGCAGTCGTTCTCAAAGGTAGGACCCATTATGATCGTCGACGAGACCTGGCCCGCATGCAAGATCATGCCGATATTTTTTCCTTTTCTTCTTCTCAATTGATAATCCATGCAGTGCAAACATGCTAAGGGATCGGAGACAGAAATGTATATAGGAAAATAATAACTCACTGGCTTTGTCCAATCTTTGATGACCTTATTATCTACTCAAGTGCATGACTCTTGCTTCCCCTCTGGTCTTTATCACCTAGTACCTTTTTGTTTTTTTCTCTTGGTTTAGTAGAAAAGAAGATTTCCATCATCAAACAGGGCATCATTTCGGTTCAGTGTTGCAATAATAAAATGCAGGTTCCTGATGTAATGACGAACTGTAGAGACAAAGAGGGGAAAAAAGATTGGGCCTACCAGTCTCCCCACTTTCACTTTGGATGTGGTAATTTCCTTTTTGCCCCTGCAAGAAAGCAAATGCTTTTGGTGCCTTGGTTTGCAACAAGCAAAGCAGGTTTTACATCTAATCAACCCTTGCCTGGTCATCGGTGGTTGACAGTGATAGGTGTGATTATGGTATTTACCGTGATGATGAGGATTTAGTTAGTGATTATGCCCAAGTTCGCTATTTTTTTCTTTATTGTATGTTCTTGAGAACTTTTACTCTCAAGTGATCTTCCTAGGCCAGAACTTTCAGTCTAAAATTAGCATCTCTAATTCAAATTAAAACAGGATCAATCTTTTTGCAATAGCTTTTCTCCCTGCACCTCAGCATTTTGCTGTTGATCAAATGATCAATGACTGTTCCAAAACTCACTAATGCCACAACTGCATCCAAAGTCGAACGACTCTGAAGTTAAGAACAGACAGAGCTTTCTACGCACTCCTGAAAGTAAAACAAAACGCACAGCACACAGATTGTCAAGTACACTCTTTCAGGAAAAGGCCATTGTTATTATGCAGTGATGGAAAAAAAGAACATCATCATCTTCTTCGCGCACACCGAGACTGAAGAATCAAAAGTGGAAGTGCTGCAATGGCTGATGAGTGATGGCAATGCAGTGGCCTTTACGTTCTCTGCTCCCATTGGGTTGGAATCTCTCCACTGCATGATGCATACGGTGCATGCCTGCAGCTCTGGTCTTCTTCTCTTGTAGCAGAGATAACTTGGCAATGGATTCATGGAGATTTTTGTGCAGAAGCAGTTGAATAGAATAGGACCAATAGGTTCTTTTGATGCGTCTCTTTTACTTTTACAAGGAGCTAGTAACAGTTTAGCAGTTAGCACTAGCATTGCGTGATATGATTCGATTCCACTACCCGTTCTTTTTACTTGCCTCGTGAAACATACACAAAGTGGTTTTGGTTACCTTCTTATTACCGGCACACGTCACTCGATTACAGCTTTGTCATGCGAATAGTTTTGCTTTGCCTCTAGAACAGTCTAGATGGTTTCTTCTTTCTAGAAGCTTCCAGATGGTTTGTTATTTGGGAGTACTCGTACAAGCATATCCAGGCCGTTCTGTCTTTTTAGACTGAGAGCCCAGACAATCCCTGACGCCAGCTACTGACCTGGGCCCCCATCTTGGCCCAATATAATAACAAGAGTCGTTAGATGGATAGATTGGGATGGCCCATAACTAGAACATGTCGTCTGTGTTTTTTTCTGTTAGTTTGCATATGATCAGGCGAGCAAGCGACCCATAAGAAATCACATATTGGCAGCAACTACCTTATAGTAGTAATGAAGATATATGAAATCAGAAGCTCGTATGCTTTATAATAGTAACAAAATGCTATGCTAAATGCTATATTGGCAACAAATACTAAAGTCTATGTTTTAAGGCAAGCATCATAATGTCCCGGGAGTTAAAGGAGTAAAATACCGACCCTGAGGTGTTTCGAGCAATCTGAAATTCTGCTGAACCCATGAGATTATTGAGCATAAGCCATGGTCGCGCTATTAACACTTGGGCTGATGATTCCGCACTCATCTTGGTACTATGGAAGTAATGCGCGAATCTAATTGTCGGCATAGTAAATGAAACCTCACAAATTTCAGTTAGTATGAAGTTCTATGAAATGAACATTTGAAATGAAACCAAACTACAAGTTCAGTTTAGTATGAACCTTTTCCTGAATTCAGCAGCGTCATCATTTTTCGCGGCGGTCGCCGACGTGGCTCATCGTCCGGGAAAGAAGACGCAAAACCACTGGGCCCAACTCACAAAACAACAAAAGGCCCATCTAAGCTCAACTCAACCCACCACCCAGATCTCACCGTCCAATCCTATCCAACGGTTCAGATCTCATCTCCCAAACCCAAACCCTAACCACTACGCCCCTATACACAAATATAACCCATCTCCTCCTCTCACTGCCACTCCCTTTCCTCGCCGCCGCCGCCCCAAATCCACTCCGCCACCCACCTCGCCGCCGCCGCCGCCGCCGCCGCCGGAAATGGCCGCCGCCGCGCGCCCGCTGGTGTCCGTGAAGGCCCTGGAGGGCGCCATGGCGACGGACTCTGCCGGCGTCCCGATGCCTGAGGTCCTCCGCGCCCCGATCCGCCCCGACGTGGTGACCTTCACCCACAAGCTCCTCTCCTGCAACCGCCGCCAGCCGTACGCCGTCTCCCGCCGCGCCGGCCACCAGACCTCCGCAGAGTCGTGGGGCACCGGCCGCGCCGTGTCCCGCATCCCGCGCGTCCCCGGCGGCGGCACACACCGCGCCGGCCAGGGAGCCTTCGGCAACATGTGCCGCGGCGGCCGCATGTTCGCGCCGACGAAGATCTGGCGCCGCTGGCACCGCCGCGTCAACGTCCGCCTCCGCCGCATCGCCGTCGCGTCAGCCCTCGCCGCCACCGCCGTCCCCTCCCTCGTCCTCGCCCGCGGCCACCGCATCGAGGGCGTCCCCGAGTTCCCCCTCGTGGTATCCGATTCCATCGAGTCGATCGAGAAGACGGCGCAGTCGATCAAGGTGCTTAAGGAGATTGGCGCCTATGCTGATGCGGAGAAGGCGAAGGATTCTGTTGGAATTCGCCCTGGGAAGGGGAAGATGAGGAATCGCAGGTATATCAACCGCAAGGGTCCTCTCATCGTGTATGGCACCGAGGGATCTAAGATTGTTAAGGCTTTCCGCAATCTCCCTGGTGTGGATGTTGCCAATGTGGAGCGCCTCAATCTGCTCGATCTCGCCCCTGGTGGTCACCTTGGCCGCTTTGTGATCTGGACCGAGTGCGCGTTCAAGAAGCTCGATGAGATTTATGGAGGATTTGACTCGCCGGCGCTGAAGAAGAAGGGTTTCGTGCTGCCGAGGCCGAAGATGGCGAATGCTGACCTGTCCAGGCTGATCAACTCGGATGAAGTCCAGTCGGTGGTGAAGCCCATCAACAAGGAGGTGAAGCGCAGGGAGGCTAGAAGGAATCCTCTGAAGAATGTGGCTGCTGTGCTCAAGCTGAACCCCTACTTCGGGACTGCACGCAAGATGGCGGCTCTCGCTGAGGCCGCACGCGTCAAGGCCAGGACTGGGAAGCTCGACTCCAAGAGGACCAAGCTCAGCCCGGTATGATCACATCTCTCATGATTGTTTTCTACTTTTCTTATACATCTTCAAAGTATTGTCTGAACATAGATGTTTGTGATATGTATGTCATGATGAATTGCGTAGTATCTATGGAGTAGCTATAATTTGTTGGCTATATTATCAATGACACGTGATCCCATCATTCAAGCATTGTTCTTGTTTGTTTTACTTAGTATGTTTACTGCTCAGTCATCATGTTCTTTTGGAGGTTGCAGTTGCTACAATTTAATACCATAATTTTCTACAGATCAAATAGCATTTTGTAGTATTATATATATGGTACAAAGTTCTAGTGTTGCATAATATCAATTGGGGTGAATGTTGTTGTGGCTATGTAGTCATTTGTATTCTACGGTAGTTTCATAGATAGCATCTTGCCAAATTGCTTTGATTGATTGTTTTATGCTGCGTTTATAGTGACTGATTTGGACTGACGATTGCTCTTTTAATACCTCGCCTTCAGCTATAACTTGCTTTAGCTCTATGATGGATAATGACTGCCACTACTTTGTTTGTTATTTGCCGACATGTTTGTAACATATTATGCTGTTGCATTGGTTATTTCACGTATATTTCTGTCTTTATTTTGTATTAGTCACTGTGTGTGACAAATGTTTTTAATCTTTAATTTAGTTATTTGTCTTGTCCAGTTTAGTTTGTCATTGTGCCATTATGTATGGGAATATGCTGTTGTGCTCTACATCGGATATATTAAGTCTTATGTTGGAGGTTTTCTACCATTTGGGCTAGTGTTCCTATTTCTGGTTGAGTCAGGCATTTGTTATATTTCATTTGTGTTTAGCATGCCCATCATATTTGTGTTCATTGATGGAGGTTGTTAATGTGAGGTGAATTTTGTGTAGTATGTTGCGTTCTTTGTTTCTTATGTTAATTTGTCTTGTTTTATGTCTTATATTACCTCGTTGCACTTGATTGTAAATATCAATCTGACTTCTCTTTGTACTTTATCCTATAGGAGGAGTCTTCAAAGATCAAAGCTGCTGGAAAGGCATGGTACAAGACCATGATCTCTGACAGTGATTACGCAGAGTTTGATAATTTTTCCAAGTGGCTTGGTGTGACGCAGTGAATTTATGATTAAAATTTTAGTAGATTACCTTAAGTTCTGGATTTATGATTTTGGTTATTATTGTCATATGACAATTGTTATGAGTTCAGAGATGATATGTCGTTTTGGTAGTTCTTTGTCTCAAGACTTCTACTACTGGATACCTTTTATGAGACATAATATATGGGACATTTTGGCAGTCAAGTTGTGCCCTGCGGTGTGGTTGTGCTAGTCCCCTAGTGTTTTAACGTTTGCTTCTAACTTGTTAAGCGCTTTTCGAATATCTTTATCGTCGTGATTTTATTTAGTTTATTGTTTTAGTGATGTAGTATGCGGTGTGCTTTGTTATATCTTTATTCTTCACAATTAACTTTTATGCTCTAACTCCTATGTTTTATTTAAAAATGTTTTTCTCGTGCTGTTTCTTTGAAATGAACATGGCGGAGAGGTTAGGCTTGCTTTTATCTGGAATGGTTTTGTTCTTCAGTTATTTGAAGGTCATTAGAAGAGTTGTTTTTAGGAACTTCTTTCTTATTCCTTGACTTGTTTGTAAAGTTGAAGATTGATCCATCTAACGCTACAAGCCGTTGTTTATAAACGTTTTTTTCTCCAAGTTATTATATTTGATCAGCTTTGCTTGCTTGTGATCGACTATTTGCTTGGCCCTTCGTCATTCAAGTTTTATTCTGAAGGTCTATATCGCGTCTTTTCTGTCTGAAGTTCTTTGTGGATGTTGCATTACCTTTTATTTGGTATATTCTTTCCGATAAAAAGGTGTGCCTTTTATGCATCTCTGACGTTTACATAGTATATGCGCATATTACCCTAGAGATTGCACAAGCACAAAACTACTGTATGGCTGAATTTATAACGAGCTATGATAATATCGAACATTTGCATTGTTTAGAATTTAGAGCTCCTCTGGAAAATTCTATAGAAATAATCACAGGGGTAATTTTGTTCCTTAAAAAAATCCTATTGAAAAGAAAACTCAATTAGCAAGATTTAACCCAAGGCGATACGGACCATTTATAAAGGACTCAGTTGGCATATCTATCTTGGTGAACAGTAGGTTCCATCTTGTCACGACGTAAAGAAAGATTGTGAACTAACCTATCTTAGATTCGTGATCATGATGTACTTCACACCCTTGCTGCAGTTATATCTCCGTGAAAAAGTTACTATAATAATTAGGCTTAGCTCGCCTAAAAACGAAAAATATTGGGGGTTATGACTGTCAAGCAAAGCAACTTAGATTCGTTTGTTGTCGTCTAAATTAGACAGGAATAAGTGAGTTGACGAGTGTGACGGACAAAGCTTTCACAAACAAACAAGAAATGATTTTTTTAAAAAAGAATCTTCCTCTACATAATAAACGAACCAGAAGCTTAGAAGCACCACACAATTATATGAAGAATTTTTTTTTTACCAATTTGAACTCTAATAAAATTTTCTAAATTTGAAGAGTGTCATGCCAAATTGCCAATTGATTGGGAGATCCAATGTTGACCAGAGGTAAATGATGTACTTCAGTATGCCAATCCAAATTAAGTCAAATCATGGAACGGTACAAGCACGACATTATTGCCAGAGGTGGAATTACGCAACTAACCGAAGTACCAACCAAATATTTCCCATGTTTATAGTTTAAATTAGTAGTATGAAACATTCTGTGAACAGTAAGCAGCTGATCCTTTTGGAGATTGAAACACGATGGGCCCTGAAAATAGTGAAAAGTCATTTGGGCATTTCGATTTTTTTGGATCTGTCCCAGCTATCTAAAATCTATCTGTATTCTGTAGGATGGCCATCCAGGACAAGACAATTACATTAACCATTGTCACTGGGTCTTAAAATACACTAATTTTAAGGTATCATTCCGAAAAAAAAAAGCGAGAAAAAGAAAAGAAGAGAAGAGAAAGCAATAGGCAAGAACCGAGGCCGAAGAACAGCCCATGTATGCAGCAAACGAAACGAGCACGCCGTTTCCAAGGTCCTGGCCCTCAAACTCAGGCGTCCAGATCGCTTCGTAACCGCCTGATTAATCCTCCGCTCCTGCAAGGTTGGTCTCCGATTAGTCTCCAAATTTCTCCCCATTATTTTTCACATCCAATTTCTTTTTCTGGTCTATTTTTGGAGCTCGGTGGTGGTAATTTTTTCCGCTTGTTTATTCCCTTTTTCTTTTACCAGAACTGCTGTCCCTGGCCTTCACCTCGCCGGTGAATCCCAATTGGGTTCGAGCAACCCAATTGGGAACGAAAAAAATTCAGAATCCATCCATACTCAGAGGTTGCCTGCTTCGTGTTCGTCGATTGGAAAGGCGAATTTGACTGGCTTGTTGCAGGTGAGAAGTATTCAGAGCTGTTTTATTGGATTCCTTTTACGCTAAATTTCTCATCTTTTTGTAGATTGTCTGGTAAAGATTGGATCTTTTGGAGTTCTTCCTTTGTGTTCCTGATTCCAATCTGAGCTGATGCTCCTTGTTTCAAGTTCGAAATCTCGTTCTTGGTTTCTCCAAAGTGTTGTCTTTCGTTGGCAGTTCTTTCAGATTATCTGGATCGTTAATGCCCAATGTTAGTTGGTACAGGTTGGAAATTTTCGTAGTTCCATGGATTCCTCTTCTTTTCCGCGTTGTAGTTTGTTTGTTTGCTAGAAATTTAAATCGAGTATTCTGGTAATCAGGACTGAAACCAAGTCTATATGCTACTGTAAAATGTGTTTATTCATGAAAATTAATCCCCCTTTTAGACTTGGTCAATCGGGTGTTCTTGCTTTCAAATTCCATTTATGCAATAGTATGGTCAAAGATGGATCTGTGCGTTATTCCTACATTCGTTAATTGGTATTCGTTGATTATGATATGATATGATGATATTCCATTGGATCCGGATTAGGGGATTGATCTATATCCTCAGTACCTTGCGTAAGATGATATTGACTTTGAGTTAAGGATGTCCAGCTTGGTCAAAAAAAAAAAAGTTAAGGATGTCCATATTCTGAATTTGAGCAGTTATGTTTAGTCCTGTGCTTGAAATCGGAGATGGATTTCTTTTTGAATTGGTGTTGACTTTCTTTCTTTAAATTTTCATACTGCATATCTAAGGGAAACAATGTGAGTTTTCTGTTGTGCATCGTAGGTGATCTTTTCTAATGGCTGTTGGCTAGCAATGGATTGCTAATCGATCTTTCGACTCGATCAAGCATATACTTCTGTTGTATTAGGAGTTGGATCCAATATACTGTTACCACGATATGTCCTTAATCCTTATTGTTATCAACTAGTATTTGTTTCTTTTTGTTCATGCTGGTACTAATGCATTGAATCTCTCTGAATTTGTTCAGTCAGGACTCAGGACTGGAATCATGAAGCTGAAGTATAGAGCTGAAGAAATATTTAGGGGCGGCGATCTGATTTTTACTTCTGACAGAAATCTTGGGGCAAGAAACGTGGAAATGGATTATGATGTTAGAGCAAATCAACCAGCTGTTGTTCAGACAAGATGTAGATGGATTATTGGAGATGTGACTGAGGTGTTGGATCGCAACACATGGAAGCTTGGCAAAATCGCAAAGATGCTGAAGAACAACTACTTTGTCATCAGGCTTGCTGACTGCATCCAACTCAAAGAGTTTCACATTTCTAGCTTACGAGTTCCTGCTGCACCTCATACAAATCAGTATTCTGCTGCAGACAAGGTAACACCAGTTAATTAGACATGTAGAAGTTTCTTTACATTGCCATTTTTCAAATAATCAGTGATCAGTATATACCTCTTTCATAATGTTTGCTTATGTTGCGTTGAAATTACAGCTTAGGTGCATTGTCTATCAGACTTTGCTAGCCTACAATTTATGGCTCATCAAGCAACCTTTGCGCTAATCATGATTTTGTTAACTATAAATAGAACTGGTAGCCATCATCTATCAGGTACACCTAGCTACATAATGAGGTTAAGCAAGCAATTCATCTGACTGACCAACACGCTGCTGCATTATTGATTGAACCTTTTTATGAGTTCTGGGAGCCAAATGAATGAAATAATGATAACCACAACATGTATTTGCGTATTCACAAAAAAAAAAAAAAAATCACAACATGTTGCTTTCATGCATTGATAGTCACCTCATTCTCTTGCACAACAGAAATCTGAAGCTCTCAATCTGAAAACTAAGCTTGCACCAAGAGGCCAGATTCCACCCCATGCTGCTCTGCCTGGAAGATCAAACAAGAAGAGGAAATCAACTGCAGACAAATCATTCCATCCAAGGAAGAGATCATCACAGCCTGAAAATGCATCTAAAGCCTGTGTTCTCCAGTACAGGCCTCAACAATTCATCGGAGAAGAGACTGAATGCTCAGTGGCCAGCTGCAGCATAAACGACCCTGCAAGCTTCACCAATGCCAATAATCCCCAATCTTTCTGCTTCCCTGACGACGCTATGTCTGCTTGCCCATGTACATCCGGCATGGAGGACGACGATGTCGCCGGCGACATCTCCTCCTCCGACGCCGACGAGCCGGCCATTGCCGCCGTCCACGAGCTAGAGCTGGAGGCGTATCAGTCGACGATGCGAGCTCTGTACGCGTCAGGGCCCCTGACTTGGGAGCAGGAGTCGTTGCTGACGAATCTTCGCCTTTCTCTGAACATTTCCAACGAGGAGCATTTGCTGCAGCTGAGGCGTCTCCTGTCCTCAAGATGATGTTCTGCTGTTTGTTTATTTCTACTGATCAGAGTCCGGCATCAGGCTAATTACTCGAGAAATTAAACATCTTGTTTGCAACAGCAATTTTTATAGTACTTGTAATCTTCTCCATGTCGTATAGTTCATGTAGAGCTGTGTCACAGAGGGAAGATACATATACACATAGAACACTGCGTCCTTTGTCCTTGGCAGTTGGCTCTTCACTGGATTTCTACTGAAATTGCTCATTTCTGGTTCCACATTTTTGCTGGTACAGTCATGTACGGTGGCATACAGAAACTTCAATTTTTTTGACCTCGCTCCCTTTACTCCCTTCATGATGCAAGAGCTTACTTTTTTCCCTTATAAGATTTGATCATTTATTTTATTTAAAAATTTAACGCAAATATAAAACATGATAAGTTATATTTAAAGTATTGTTGATATAAAAATAAATAATAATTAAATATTTTTAAACAAAATAAATGATAAAATATTGCAGAAAAAATTCTTGCTTTACGGAACTGAGGGAGTAAAATTGACGTAGAATTCGTGGGAAACCAGTTTGTTCCTGGTAGTAGGATCGTGTTCGTGTCATTGTGTGTCGCGATTTGATTTGAGCACGCTTTCGCACGCGCGAACGTGTCGCGGCGAGGTGCATGCTTCAGGGGACGTGTGCCACGTGGCATTGCGCCCTACCCTACGCGTGCCGCCCAAACGTGTCGGCTCGGAGATGCCGTATAAGGTCGAGACGCCGGCGAAGTCCGTGTTTCCCTTCCCCAACCCTGCGAATTTGTTCTTGATAATTCGGCAATGGCTACTGCTGCATCTAGCAACATCCCGATGATCATGTCAGCGATGGCCGCGAGCACGACGCCACTGCGTTCGCCACGTGGCGCCACGGCGGCGGCGGCGAGCGCGTTGCGTTCTCGCCTGTGCCGCAGCACGCCGCCGGCGCGACGCGTCGGCGTTTGGTGCAGCGGGACGACGCCGCCGTCGTCGTCGCCGGCGGAGGTGCCGGGGCCGGGAGGCGGCGAGATGGAGGAGCTCCCGAGCATCGGCACGCCGCCGGAGTTCGAGCCGCCGCCGGGGCTCGACGTGCCGGTGCCGACGCCGGAGCCCCGGCCGGAGCAGCCGGGGCCGTCGATACCCTCGCCGCCGGTGCCGGAGATCCCAAACGTGCCGCGGAACCCCGATGTTCCGCCGCCGCAGCCGGAATTGGATCCGCCGAAAGCGCCGCCGGAGATCGTGCCGGAGCCGCCGCCGCCGGACGTCGAGCCGCCTTCGTTTCTCGTGTAGGAGTGATCTGCCACGTGGCGCCCGAGATATTCTCATATCGATGAGGTGGCGCTCTGTTTTTCTGGAGAACACATGAGGTGTCTCTCTGTTCGTGTTGTTTTGTTGTGCAATCAGCTTTCGTTTCTTCTGTAAGTTTTCTTGGTAAATCGCATGCGAGATGCGACCCTGTAAGCTGGGTGTGCGAGTCTTGTAGCAATCGACTGATCTGGGTCGTACAAGTGTGGAACAACTTTCTTGTAGCAACCAAGTCATGAAGTATGGAACACTGCGCGCGCGCGTTCTGGATTGCTATACTATCATAAAGCCACCTCTGATATTTTAAAAATTCCGACTACTGCAGAGTAGTAGTAATTTACTTGATCACACTTTTAACATGCTCTCTGTTTTCTGTTTTATATTGTAAGTCTTTTTTTATCTTCTGCTTGTAACCGTTTATATTATTCAAAAAATTATGAAAATATCATTTAATTTATTTATTATTTACTTTATCATTAAAATAACTTTAAATATGACTTATTATTTTTCATATTTATATAAAATTTTTGACAAATGGTTAAGTCAAAGCAACTTGGATTACAAAATAAAGCGACTTGCATTACAAAATAGAGGTAGTAGTTATTAATGAAAAAAATTCACTTTACTATCAAACTATTATGTTAGTCCATTTAACCTTCTAAATAAATTTTAGGCTTAATTAACCCCTAAATAATTAATACTCCCTCTGTATTTTAATATATAACGTTTTTAATACTAATTATAACGTTAAAAACGTATA
>CM002481.1:26896370-26915998 GCA_000325765.3 Leersia perrieri | reverse complement strand
TATATATAATGACCCGAAGGGAGTACCAGCTCATATAGTCTCCTATCCCGGTTTTCCAAGGCTGTTTGCCTGCGTGGAGGCGGTTTTAGTTGATTTGGGCTACGTAAGCTGGTTACAGCGTCAGATTACTGTTTCGAGGTGGATTGATGGTATCGGAGCAGCGCACCATCGTCTCCGTTGAGCCTATGCGCCGGCGACTGGCGTGGTTCCAATCCCTATCATTACGCCACCGCCGCCGCCATCTTCCCTCGAGCTCGATGTCTCCTGATATGGATCAATGATCATGTGGATAAAGCAAGAGACAGGAAGTAGTTGCTCAACAAAAAAGAAGACGAGGAGGTGATGGGGATGATATCGGTTGAAGGCAATTAACAATCTGCTGATCATACAGTGCTCTTTCCTTTGTGGTTCATGTCGCATGGAAATCTCGTGTAAATTGTTTGTCGACTGCCTTTACGGACGAAAGAATGCCTTGGCGACGGCCCAACAAGAGACACAAATGCATGCTCATGATGGCCCAGCGAACAAGCAAATCAATTATCAGCCATGTAAAAGCTTAAGAGCAAGTTTAATAGCTGGCTGTAAACCGGCTAAATGCTTAGGTGGAGAAGGAAGGAGAGGAGAGAGAGAAGAAGTAAGCTGTAAATTTACTGCCCGCTTGGACACAAGAACCAACAAACATTATAAGAGAGATATGTAGACTAAGAGAATGTTAACTATTATATAGGTGGGCTAAAAGAAGGTTGTAAAGAATTTTACAGCTAACGAGCTGACTAAGTTATTAGCCTTGCTCTAAGTGGCCAAAACAGCCAAAAACACCTCCACGCTGACGAAATAGCTTTGGAAAACCAGGTTAGAGGGCTATATGAGCTGGTATCAATTGTTTAGGGGGTTAAGTGAGCCTAAAAATTGTTTAGGGGTTAAATGGACTAACACAATAGTTTGGATAGAGTAAAGTGGACTTTTTTTCATAAAAAAATAAAATATTTGACTAGGCGGCGAGCCGACATCGCCCACAGGTATCCCATGGGCCGTTTCAGCGAGGTCGTGTTCGCGAATCACTCGAGATGGCCACAAATTCTGCCGTGCAGTTCAGCTCAGCATCTGCCCACGTAGGCACGTCCTACAGCCCACGGTGGCGAGTTTTGGGGCCCAGCGCGGCGATATTTTGGATGGGCCGACCAAGCCCAAAACGAGAGAGCGGTGGGTGCTCGCGGCGGGTTTGGTTGTCGGGACTCTCTCGTCTGCGCCGGCATGGAGGGCGCCGCGTTTTCTGACTTTCTTCTGCAACGACATGCTCGCCGATTGATGATCCCCTCCTGCACCTGCTCCTCTGCACTACACTACACTGCCTAGCTTCAATAAATCCGCTGATGGATGCTACTCTCGGTAGTGTATCCCTTTAAAATTTCTCATACGAGTTCACTAGAAGCACAGGTTAGTACTTGCTGTAGTAAAGTTACAGCTAACGTAGAGTACGCATAACGCATTGATGAGATGGGCACCTCGAGCGCAGCTAACCAGGATGTGCTCCTTGATGGTCGCCGTAGCCCCAGCCCAGGGCAGCCTTGCAACCCGTAGGCACAGGACCGCGCCACGCTATGGTAAGGTCATCGGTAACAGTTGTGCTCTCCCGTAGAAGGTCCTTATCACTCTCCTCTCCTGTATAAAAGAGATTAAATGAAGAGAAAAACATAACTATTTACTAATCTAAGGGTAGTCTATAGTAAAAAAATAAGATAAAAGTTTAAATAAAGAGAAAGTGAAGATAAAAATTATTGTTAATTATATATACAGTTGTAGGTATTTGTGTAGATATATCATTAAGATGATTTATTATTAATCTAATATTTAACTGAGGTGCCCTAAGACTACTGTAGTACTAACCTAGCCGATCGATCGGTCTGCAGCTAGCTAGCGTGATTCAAACGAACACCCTGCAAGCTGCAAATGCCAAGTGGTTTTTGATGCTCGTGTATTACTATCAACTCCATCGTTAATTCTAATGGATTAATTTATGGTAGTTACGAGCATACCTTTTGGAGATAACTACTGATAAGTTCTTTCTGAGCTGCTGAGGAATAACATAATTGCAGGCTTCCACTTGTCCTTATCGGCATAATCCAAAAATTAAATTTTGAAGATAATTTTGGGGTATATTTTTTATAGTTTTTTATGGTACCCTAATACTGTGCAGTAGTATTCTAACAGTGTAGATTAATCAGTGTACCTATTTGTCGTGCAAAATTTAAAAGGGTAAATATCTTTTTTCGATGAGTACCGAAGGATTAGTTTGATTCGGCGGTTGCTCTTGCTAATTCATCCATTATACTCGTATATATATATGCTTGAACAAGCTACTACCCATCAGAATCAGCTGCTGCTGCTGCTATAGCATTTTCCAAGCTATAGAAAGTACAGAAGAAGTCGCAAAAATCTCCAAGCGTACGCTCCTGGGGGCTGTACAAATTAAAGCTTTTCAAGTACAGTAGAGAGAATTCAGCTAAAAAAAGAAGTACAGTAGATGGAGAATTTGAGCTGCATATATATGTGCATTTGTACAACGCACTCTCCAGTGAACAAACACAGTACAGTAACTAGTGCACCCTTTTGCACCGGTCCGAAACCTGTATCATCTATGCATGCATGCTCGGGTCCTGTCCAAGTACACACCAAACAGTGGCGACCAACACCATGCATGCACAAAGATCTTCAGATCTTGTCACTTGTTCAGGTCGGCTGCTAGTAGCTCTCAGTCGTCTTCTACTACCTCACATCATCACGTACACACATTGACATTTCCCCTCGCCTCCAAATCCAAAAGCAGCCTCCAGCCTAGCTGTCCAACACCCCCAGCTCAGCTCATCTGGGAGGGAGCAGTAGCTGTACATGTACTGCCTCTTTAATTTTGTTTTGGTGTTCTCTGTAGTCTGTGTAGGCTTTGGATGTGAGTGGTGAGACCGTGAGAGCACAAGTACGCATGTGTATACATGCCTAAAAGGACCACCTAAGCAAAGCTAAGCAAGCATCTCTAGGCCTCCACCTGCTACAGACTGTTTTTTTTATATATATTTGAACACATTTAGAAAAATGTATTATGTAAATGAACCCCTTAGAAAACATACACAGAATATACTCGCATTACGGACCTTATGGTTGTTGACGCCGAAAGAACATGTTTGGTTGATGACTAGTGTTGCGCATTCTTCACTAAGATAGTGGCCCCTTTGATTGGGGCAAAAACATATGAATAGAAAAATATATGATTTTCACAGAAATATAAATGCAAAATAGAGAATTATAAAATACAGAAAAAAATACATGAATAATCGTTTGATAGAACCACAAGAAAAACATAGTAATTAAAAGAGAGATGGACTCATAGGAAATTTTTCAAGAAGTTGGAGCTCTTGGAAAATTTCCTCCAACATATGCTTGCAACTAACCATTTCATAGGAATTTTATAGGATTTGGAAGTCTCCAATTCTATGTTTCAGAGGGCAATGTAGGAAAAAATCCTATAAGATTTGAATCATCTATTTTTCCTCCAAACTTCATTTGAGTCAAAGGGGGCCTTAAGTGTGTGGTCTTGCCATACTTTTGGGGCAAAGGAAATAATTTCATGAAGTTAGGTAAAGTTTTTTTTTCAAAAGATAATGAAATTATTATTGAACTTAGCCAATCACATCAAAATGATAGAACTGTTCTAAGAACAGTATAACACGTGAGCCACACGCTTAAGTTAGACAAAGTTAGGCATGCAAGAAAATTAATTTCTATAACATGTGAGCCACACGCTTAAGTTAGAATCGTGGCATGAACTAAACACTATGCGGCAAACTTGCAGCCGTTAAGGTTAGAAGTGGCAAATTTAATTGCCAACCATGCATGCCCTAAATGTCTCGACAGCAACAGCACCCAACTTTCTGCTCCTTCGACATATTGTCTTTAAATTCAATTTCTTTTGGAAAATTGATAAATCAATCTGTCCTAAGTTATTTTGGCTATATTAATTTTTATTTGTACAAAACTTAATCTACGGGGGATATGGATCCTGACTCTTCCACTACCCCTAATCAATCATATATTATTTGCTGTTTTTTTAAAAAGAAGTCAATACATTCAGTTCCCCTAGTTTCTTTTTAAGCATGAGGTGGGGGTCCCTCCCTCCTCGTCGCCTCTATATTCATTTGGTGTTAAATAAAGTAAAAAAAAGATAAATGACATATTCTGATTTTATTTCCTATATTTTTTTTTATTTTTAGAGTGATATTTATATCTGGAGAAGAGTGTGGGAGTCGGTCTGATAGAGATCCATACCATAAAAATTTCTCCAATGTGTTCGGTACGAATGAGGTTGCCGTTCATAAGTTAACCTAGGCAACAACAAATCTAGCGCTAGGTTTTGGCCCCTTTTTGTCTATATTTGCTACATGGTTTTTAAGGTTGATAAGTGATGAAATAAGTTTTTAAAAGAGTCAAATATTAAAAAAGTCCAGCCATAAGAGATATATACTCTATAGAGTTTTAACCGAGTTTATACTGGCAGTTGTATATTTTTCATATAGTTTGTTGTACTGGTCCTAAAAAAAAAAGAAATGTGAAGATAGCAGCACAGCATGCACTACTACTCCTAGTACTACTGAGCTGGGAGACTGGGACAGTACTTGGACCACAGGCAGCGCATGCATGCATGCATCAATGCATGTGCTGGTATTAAAAATCTATTAGTAACAAGATAGTGCGAGACTTCTGCCCTGTTTGCATGGTGGGGCTAATTTTTAGCCCTTAACTTTTAGTCCTAAATTAGTTCCATACTTCATCCAAGTAGGCGGACTAATTTAGGACTAAAATGAATTAATCCTCCTAAAAAATTAGCCTGCGACTAATTTCCTTCTCTATCCTCCAGTCTTTATCTTTTAGTCTTGAATTAGCCCATTTATCCAAACATTTTAAAGGTGTAAAGTTTAGAAAGCTAAATAAAAAACTAAATTTTAGCCATCAAATTAGTCTAAGGGCTAAAGATCCAAACAAGACCAAACCTGCTTATGGTATGTCTAATCAAAGCATGCAGCTTATCGTGGCTGTGCCATTATTAATCAATCTTGTGGCTAATGCATGCAATCATCTGTAGCCCGTGCTTGGGGTGTCAGCTGCGTCTTGATTCTTACGTATATGATGCTTTGATACAAACAAATATAGCAACCACGGAGGTACAACAGAACTCTGATAATAATGCAAGATGTTAGGAGCATTACCCATATATACTCACTTCTCTTCAGACTTTGACTATCCACTGTCATAGGATTGGTCGTTAAAATCTTGCTTGTGAAGACATATGGACAGGCAAAGATTTTGCAGTTGTATTTTTGTACTCCTATCCACATAGTTTTAATATGTGCTCACACAGTAACTACTGCAAACTCTGACCTACAAATTTAATAATCCAGGCCAACTCATGATCCTAACCTGTAATGTTTAATTTGACTGTTCCTGCGCGCATTATAAATTCCGGAAGTTGTAATGCGTGCAGTAATCGTCGATGTATGTGTGAGATATATACAGTTGGAATGTTCAGCTTAGGCCTTGCTTGGTCCCAAAATGTTTTTCTTAAAAACATCATATCAAATCTTTAGACTTATAAATAAAGAATTAAATATAGATAAAAAATAAAACTAATTGTACAGTTTGGATGGAAATCGTGAGAAGAATCTTTTGAGCCTAATTAGACCATGATTATCCATAAGTGCTACAGTAACATACATGTGCTAATTATGTCTTAATTAGGCTTAATAGATTCATCTCGTGATTTACAAGCTAGCCGTGAAATTATTTTTTTATCAGTGTTCGAAAATTCCTCCCGACATCCGGTCAAACTTTTGATGTGACACCTACACCTAAAAATTTTTGGAACTAAACACCAACTGCCAATTTCCATTAATCTGAGGCTTGGGAGAAATCGACGATTACATGCAGTCATACAGATTCATGCAAGAACGTACCGGCTGCTGCTAGTACCATGGGAAACATACGAGGATACCATGACAAGTATAATATATAGTAATTAAAAAATCAGTGTGAACCGCTCCAAACTTTGCTGCGTTGTTTCGGCGAACTTGCTTACATGCGCAGAAAAACAAATCGAGCTCAAACTTTCTCAAGCGTATGCATGGCAGCATGGGCCAAAGCGATCGATCGATATATATGCTGTACTCTTATATATTTCAATGTCACCCATAATATTGGTCATCGATCTGATTATTAGTTCTGAATTTCTACTCTGCAAATGCAAGGGTAAGCAGTGGCAATTTGGTGACTCTAGTTATACTAACTCTGTCCGTATAAAAGCCAACTCCTAGCATTCCGCAGTCGATTTAAGGTGAATAACAAAAGACTAAAGGACCTCTCATTAATAGAAAAGTGATATTGATGAGTAGGCAGGTAACCAGAATTAAGGGATAAAATTTCATCGTTTGCGTACATGTGGTAGATTTTCATGAACATAGGAATTAGTTCTTTTTAAGACAAAGTTTAAAATAAATAAGGCTAATTTTTAGGGTTAAGACTATTGTGGACATACCGAGAAGACACAAGAATACAAGATCTTTAAAAAAAACACTATTGTACTCACTTTATCTTAAAATATAGTAACTACTTATAATTTAAATTTATTTTACAATATAATTTTTCTGTACCCTCTATTTAATCGCATACCTTCTTCTCTCCAGCAACACAGAGCTTCCTCACCATTAATCTTAATTTCTTAAAAAACGACATAAACAACTCTATACAGGAGTATTATATTGAGACAGCTTAACTACGTCTAAAATATAAGAAACTAAAAAATATCCTATTATAGAAATAATAGTCAAAATCATAATACTAAAAAATCACATCCGACGTTAGGTTTTTTATTGTGAAACCGATAGAGTACCTAGCAAGAGAAAAAAAAAAGATCAATCGGATCAATCGCCAAATAAAACAAGCATACAATTGGTACTACTGCGCATAAACTAGTCACGCAAGCTGAAAAAGAAGAGCTCTTTTGATTTGAACACTAAGTACTATATGGGGTCTTTACCAACAGATTTTTTTTGTTGGTAATTTTGGGGCATGGTGTAGTGTATATATAGTTGTATACTGGATAGTCCTCCAAGGTACGGTCAATCGCCACTTGGGCTTGACTTGACTAGCCTCACTCCCTCTCTTTTTTTTTTTTTTGATCAGCTCTCTCCATCTCTGTCTTATTACAGCATGCATATTGTGAATTTGGCATTGCACGCCGCCTGCGTTGCTCTGCTGTTCTGCTGAAGAGATTGGAGTACTACTCCGTAGTAGCTAGCTAAGCTATGAGGGCAGCTATAAGTAGAGCCTAACCAGGCGAAGTATGGTCACATCGGCAGCTGAGCTTGATGATGCATCTGTAGCAATCAAAGGAAAAGCAGCTCTAAAAATGTTTGCTTTGAATTTGATCCTCGTCGGGGTGAAGGATTGAGCTCAGGTTTAGCTTCACCTAGCAACTGCACACAATTACGGTGTAGATTCAAAGCTATAGCCACTTTGTGTTACGGTGGTTATCTACAGTGTTTTATGCCACAGTGGTTTTCTACTGTGTTCAGATTGATCTGGGCCTTTCAATCTCACTGAACGGTTAGGACTGGACTGTTGAAGTTGCAGCCACTACTATATAACTTTAACAGAGCCGGGTCCCAGGGTGAAGGGGTGAAGAAATCTCCAACCTAGGACCTCTTTGATTTAAAGAGTTGGCAAAGATTTTTTATAGGATTTAAAATTTTATGGATTTTTTTCTATATTGACCTTTAAATAATATGAGTGGGAAAGAAAACTTCTTAGAGGATTGGACTCCTCTAATTTAATTTCAAAGGAAATTTAACAGGAAGTTTCACTTCTTTATAAATTTTTCTTTGTTTTTTCTATGTCACTCTCAAAGAGCTCCTATTGTATTTTCTTTTGTTTTGGATTTACGTGGGATTGGAGTTGCATACCACTTTAATTTATACGTCTTTTTATTTCTGTGTTTTTTCTGTTATGCGAATGCCTCAAAATTTTCCAAATTTCCGGTCTCTTAATTATAATTATTCCTAGTACCACACTAGTAGTACTATTCTGACATGATAGTTATATGTAACAGTACTCTGGCACCCCACCATGCACAACAAACCACCCAGAGAAAAACAAGATGGCCGGAGTAGCATCTTGCACCGTCAATTGTTAAGCCCATAGGTTAATTTTTGCCGTCCGCCTTTGCTATTTATTGGTCAGCTGAAATTTCTACTGAGGAGGTAGTTGTGGATGGTTTGCTATCATTATCCCAATTCCCAAATGTTCCAAATGTATATCTATCGATCACGTATGTTACTCGACGGTCGATTTGCTAGCAATGTGTATATGTAACGCTACTTCAAAACTATATATATGTATATATATTATTCCAACATTTCAGCTTCATAATGTACATGCGTCTATAAAATACGCGAACTAACAAAAGAATAAATAATATATTTTTAAAAAACAAAATGAGAAGCATCTTCGCAGGCAGGCCACGTGTCACAATTCTGCCTGTTCAATATTTTTTCTAGCGGTCGTTTCATTAGTTTTTGTTTCTTTTTACTTGCGGTCCACGTGTCCCATAAACTGTGAACCGCCAGCGAAGATATATCTTCGCTGGCGGTTGCCCTAAGTGAGCCACCACAGAAGACATGTCTATGCTGACGGCTATCTTAAGGCAACCGCTAGCGAAGATATGTCTTCGCTAACCGCCAGCAAAACACATTTTCAACAGTAGCCTTTGCTTTCTGGCGGACCTGTTTGCCGCCAGTGCGTCTGTTGTAGTGAACATCGTAAAAGTGACTTTTTTTTCCTAAAATTCTTCGTCCATCTTCGTTGTTAAATCAAAACTAGTTGCTAATATCATGGCATTTTTTAAATTAATATTTATTGATGGCATTTCTTAAAATTAAACACTGGTGAGTGACATCTAAAGCTCTTATTACATCACATGGCCCTCCTCAATCCTCATGCTTCTGTGCGCTCGAGACAACTGAACACTACTCCCTTTGATTTGAAGGAATTTCATAAAAATTTTGTAGAATTTCATTTCTATATGAATTTTTCATAAACTAGTCTTGACTCACAGGATTGAGTCATTAAATCCTATGGAATTCCTATGGGGTACTAGCATGTTTTGAAGGAAATATAGCGTGCGGTGCATCCTTATGAAAAAATTTCTTTTAAGTCTTTCTCTCGTATTAAATTCCTGTGTTTTTTCTGTGGTCCAAACAAACACCAATTCTTGTTTTTTTCTATGTTTTATAATCATTTGTTTTATACTCACATTTTTTGAAAAATTGTGTTTTTTCTATTCCTCTGTTTTTCGTAATCCTGTAATTCAAAGGGCCCTAAAAGTGTCTCTTTTGTATTTGTTTGTCTTACTCCATAGAAGAGCAGAAGTATCCATCCGTCTCAAAATATACCTTGGGGTGGATGAGACATTTCCTACTCCATTATATTTAGAATAAAGTTATGTCTAGATACATTAGACTAAGAGATATCACATCTGATCCAAGTTAGCTATATTTAGTAGCAGATTTTGTGCAGATTTTTTACCGGGGCTCACCACCGTCAAGAGGAGCAGCAGAAATACAGACATAAGGAATCTAACCGTACATACGTACAGTACGTATGTACGCAGGGGAGGAGTACGTTTTGCTGGCTGCTCCTCTCAAATCAAAGTATCCATCCATCCATCCATCCATCACAAGTTCGCAACGACGAGAAATCTTTTTTTTCCCGAGCTCCTCTTTTTGCTGCCCCCTTCTGCAGAGCCTGCGCCGGTGCGCCCTCTCCTGCACTGACACCCTACACATACACACACCCCCATCTCTGCACCAGCCTACCCTCCCTAGGCCTCTAGAACCCTAAGCCTAGGTAGCTGGCCTAGCTACCCTACCCCTACCCCTCCTTGCCACCTGCATGGCCTCTTCTGCCATGCCATGCCATGCCTCTCTCTCTCTACCCCAGCTTTACTCTCACTCAACCACTATTCTGAATTGCTGAGTTGCATAAGTTTAATTGCATTGTTAGATCTCCCCCTCACAACTACCCCTCCTCTATAAATCTTGCATCTTACCTTCTTCCTTAGTACTAGTAGTAGTGGTGGTGGTAGTGGTTCTTGTTGTAGCATAGCAGTACCTAGAAAGCTACCCTTTCTTCTCCCTTGCGGCCTTGCACACAGATTCTTCAGTGTCCTCCATGGTTAGCTTCTCTTATTTCTTCAGCCCATCATACAGATCATACCTAGCTCAAGAGGGTTCATTTTTTTTTCTTTGTGATGTGGTTGATCTGAAGTATAAGATTGGAGGTATATATGTAGGCTTTGCTTCTTGTCCACCGATCGATTGGTTTTTTCCTTTGGTTTGTTTTGTCTTCGAACATCCCAATTCTATGTAATCTCTTCCACCATTCCCCTCCATAGATTAATCAGTCCTAGTTAGGCAGTATTTTATGCAACATTGGTTGGAAGTCTGAACTGTCCAAGGGAATGAGTGAAGCTGCCAGCATGATCTAGCTCTGAATGATCAACAAGATATGCTCACAAACTTGTTATCTGTGAATTCGAGCTGTTTTATTCTTGTGGTTCATCCCTTGCTAGGTCATGCTGCGGCAGCCTCACTTCTTCCCATTGTTGGGCACAGCTATGGTAAATCTGCAGCTTCTGTAAAATGTATTTTTTTCGAAGGCAGGTAATACCAGTATTTTCTTTACATGTATGATGGCACTTCTTGGTTCTTCTAGTATTAATTACTGTTGTAGGACGGTCCATAACTATCAATTACTCTCCATAGAGTCACTAATTGTTCTTTGATGTGGAATTGACTGTTGCCCACATGATCTTCATAGCCTAGTAGTGGTCAAAGATATTGGTAGCTGTTTGGGCTTTCCATGACTTCATTTAATTAACTGTCTGTTACAAACAAAGTTATTTTCCTTCTGCATTTTTTATTTTAGTTAATCTTACAAGCAAAACCCAAAGTTGGTGTGTCCATGTATGTGCTCTCGTGCATGGTTTGATTCCTGGTTGCTTCTATTTGAGTGTTGCTTTTATGTACTTTTGAATGCCACCTTCCAAGTTTGTGAATGGGAGGGTGGGATTGTGCCTTGCATATAGACATATTAATGCCAGACTGCTGCATGGTACTCTAGTCATTTGCTCCTTTCTGCTCAATTGGTCTCATGGTTCCTGATTTATAACCATAATATGACATGAGAAGGTTACTAGTTCATGAATAGTTTCTTTTCATGTGCACGCCCCTATATTGTTTAGATAATTATGCTCTGGTTGATCTGAGTTCTAATCTGGTTATCAACTTGGTAGTTTAGCTACACTGGTAATGAACAGAGCTAACGAATTGAAAGTTTGAAACCTATCAGTTCTATTTTTGAGAAATGGTTTAGCTCTTCTGCTAAGTTGATATATTTATTTCTTTGTGGTTGATGCTGCTTATAAGTTCCATTGCTATGCGTATATAATCGGAAGAATGAACTTACTTTTTGTTATATATATGTCCTGTTTTTTTCCCAGATCATTACAGCTTGCTATCTGTTTCGAATTTCGACCTAAACATTTATTTCCTGTCATGATCACATGGTGTCATATACTTTTATTTACGGCAACTGATCGAAATCGATTCTATATATCTAACAAAAATTGCTTATTAGTGACTTCTTCTTAAGGGGTTTGCATTCGATCGTTCCCTGACTAATGTGTTATATCCATTTGAAATGGTGATGTACATGTCTACCGGCCGGCTCTACCCCGTTTATGGATTTCGTGAAGTTCCAACATATGATTCGACTTCGTATTTTCAGCTAAAATGGACGTCGTGTTGCTGTTGCTCATCAGCTCATGCATGCTAGTATATAGCTTGCTTCAATTTTAAGACATGGTTCTCACTTACCGCGTACCAAGTGTCCAAAACACACGGCTTTTTCTACATTTGATTTGAGGCCTCACAAAAAAAAAACTACAGTACTCCCTACTTGCTAAATTTTTAATCTTTTGCATTGTATCTCTCACAGATATACTTGAAACCAACCAGATATTGTAACATCAGAAACTAATTAATTATAACTAATGTGTACTCGTACTAGCTATCTAACCAGCTTACCACATCACTCCCCTACTGCCGCTTCCGTATAGTTTAGGCTCTGAACTTTCCGGTATGATCTGATGATTCATGCATGAGTGCCCACTCAATCACTCAATAATCAATCGAAATGTTCAGAACACTGGGCCATTTGATTCCTGCAACGAATATTAATTAATACTGTCTAAAAATTTAAAAACCTATGACTAAGTTTTGGAAATTTGATTTCATTTGGGGATTTGGTTTGGGCCCTGTTTAGTTACCAAATTTTGTTCCAAAAAACATCACATCGAATCTTTTCACATATATATAAAGTATTATATATAGATGAAAAAGAAACTAATTATATAGTTGCATGGAAATTGCAAGACGAATGTTCTGTCATAAATGCTACACCTACATGTGTTAATGATGGTGTAATTAGGCTTAATAGATTCGTTCTTGTAGTTTTGTGACAATCTATGTAATTAGTTTTTTAATTAGTAGCTAAAATCCGGTATTCGGTCATTGACATCTAAATCCAATTTTTTTTGAAACTAAACAAACCCTTGGTTTGGTTTGGAGCTTATACTATACTCATCTGATTTCACCATCACAAATTCACAAATCCGCGAGGCTCAAAAGCTTGGGCTTGCAGCAGTGTGGTCAGGTCAGTATTGTATGCTCAATGTACGACCGATCTCGAGCAAAGACAAGAATTGAAGGTAAACAGCTGTATGCATGCAACGGGGACCTGCATAGTAGCTTGTCAGTGATCCAGTTTGATCCCCGGCAGCTGGGCAGCTGGAGCCCTCATTTCTACTTCGCCATTTTGAATAATTTTACACCTGCCTGCATATGTGATCAAAGAGAGTCAGCAAGATCAGAGATTCAGAGTCGCTAGCTTGCTAGCTCCAGCGAGATTGTGTGTCATTGTGATCGCCACCGCTCTACTCCTACGTCGTGATGCAGAGGCCGTACTACTACCTGTTCGTCCGTTTGCAACTTAGCGCGTTTGTCCGCTTACTACTCGTTGCTCCTCCTGCAGAGAGCATCGCTTGATGATTAGATTCATGTTATCATCTTAACAGTTTATAAATAATTAAACGTGCAAAAACTGTACTCCAGGATGCAACTATTTCTACCTATAAATTTGAGATATGTTCAATTCACAGATAAAACGGAGTACAATGTAAGGCTTTTGCAAAAATAAGCTACATCCATACTGCCAGGGCAACAATAACCAGTAGTATAAAAAGAGCTTTGCTCCGGTGCTCCTATAAAACAACATGGATTTTGTAGATCTATAAACTTTTTTCAGTAGAAATTTGGAGGGTTCGATCATCTAAGGAAAAAAAGTCGTGATGGAGTAAAACTGTAATTTTTCATCTCCATTCGAGTGATGTCCCCACCGGAATCGCGGCCAATGCGCCTTCACCGTCGTCACCAACGCTGAATCGCGGCCGAACGATCCACCATTCATTTCGATGGAATGAAGTCGATCGGATCCGGTGGTTTCTACTGTTTCACAAAGAAGATCGAAAACCCCTATTCACTTATTAGTAAATGACTAATATGTCATTTCAAGCGATCGATTTATATAATTTTTACTGACAATATAATACTGCCAGTAGGGAGTAACAGAGCGTTCCTCGTATAAAAATTAATAACACCAACACAAAAGTGGAAATAAATTATTCGAGTCTATTTGAAAAATCAAAACCCGAAGTTGGCGAAAATCGGTATGACCCGTTCACCCATGTGTATGCCGTGTCTGTTGATCTTAATAACATTCCATGCACATCCTAAAATACAAGGCAATAGCATTTTAATTGCACAATTTTTAACATTTTATTTTGATCATTAATTTGTTTTATGGATAATATCAAAGCTATAAAATTAACAACATATGAAAATACTTTTAAATACGAATATAATGGCATCACATGCATAACACTAAAATATATATCGTTAGTTTAATGTTTAGTCCTCTCAAATGTTGACCTTGCGAAAACAATGACAGGGATCGCTGTATAGTTATATTTGACTATTATTGGATGGAGTATTTTATAGGTAGTGTCTAAATAAAATATTTACATTTTAGAGCGGGAGATTTAGCTAGGTTTTGATTGGAAAAATTCCATAGGAATTCCTGTATTGCTTCGTACTTCTTGAATGATTTTAAGCATGAGTTCTGTTCAAACCTCATAGTTCGAAATTATTTGAAAATTCCAAGACAACATTTCTCTGTTTATCTCTTCTTAATCCTTTTTTAGGTAATACGTGGACGCGCGTTTTAATGTTAAAAAGAGAAATGCCAACCCAGCAATACAAGAGGTCAACAAAGTAGAAAAAGAGAGGAAGAAAACTAAATGAAAAATACAGAAAGGTAGGTTGATCTCTTGTGCCATATCCATTTGCTACCGCTGTAGACAATAGCATGCTACAATCATGTGCCCGATCGACTGCCACCGGAGGGACGCCGCCTCGGTCGCGGCGGATGCCACCTCTCACATCTAAAGTAGTGAACGATGGGAGCATTCTCACCACCTATTGAGCCACATCAACCATAGACCGTTAGATTAAGCAAGAATATGAAATCTGTGATTGGGATGATACACGAATGATTCGAAGATATAATATAATAATGAAGTAAAAAAAATAGACTAATAATGGACTCCTCCAAAATCTAGAGGCTTCTATTTGAATTCTGAAGTTTGGGCTCTTGGTTTCGTATAGTCAAATCTAGATATGGAGATAAAAGTGAGAAGCAGTAATTGAACTATGCCCCATCTACATTTCTATATAGGTGTATGAATACTCAATTAACCAACAACTTATATGCTACTTCCTCCGTCCTATAATATAAGAACTTTTGGCTTTTTGGTTTGTCCCGTAATATAAAAACTTTTAACTTTTAAACAATCAACTTGTGACCCACACAAGTTGTATATTCCATGCAGACCTTCAATGTCTATATTTCAATCCTCTAAATTATGAAATGTGTCATCTATAATTCTCTATATCAATTGATGAGAGGTACTGTGGACATTGTAATAGATTCTTATTATTTCCTGAAACGACAATAGTTTTTATATTATGGGACGGAAGGAGTATTATCTATACTAAAAATAATCATAATCTTTTATATCTACATATGCAAGTAAGCAGTACGAAAGGAGTTTTATATGCATTTTAATAAAAGAATAGTATAAAAAGTTCCACATATTATTTGTTGTGTCAACACTGTTGGAATAGCGGTGTTAGTTAATATTAGCATATGATGCCTACAAATAGATTGGCCATATGAAAGAAACTTCATATGTTGCTGCATATGTAAACACTTCCAAATCTCTCTATCTCTCTAGATTCATCCACAAGCTCTGTCAGTATATAAATGTTTGGACAATAGTATATACGATTGTCGTTCGGCCACCACTTTATTTTTCACATTTTGGCTAGGTCCATTGTTATAAATATATTACCTTTGGAACTAGATGGTTTCCGGTGGTTCAATTCCAACTATTTTGAATACTGAAAACATACTCATTGTGGGTTGCAAATTCAATAATTTTATCAACTTTATTTGATTTTTAATTGATATATGATATATCTTACATCAACCAATAATTAATGATGTTCCTTATGGTCACACGAAGGTGCGACTCTCCGGCTAGTTGTCTTGAAGACGCAAACCAAGCTTACCACGACGTCAAACCTGTGGTGCTGCTTGTCATGAATCTTTTTTTCAAGAATTCTCCTACCAGCTGATGAAGTTCGAGTTGCCACTGGGGAGACAGGTTGGGATGCCAAGCTTCAAGAATATCAGCCTGAGTTGTCACGACTCTGCGCAACCCACCAATGTAATCCATAGATTCCTCCTCCTGATTGCAAAGGACACGTCTTATTGTGTGGCATTCCACGTTTGAACAGCCGATCGGCCGTCCAATAGCGAACCTTTGATTCCTCTCTTCTTAATTTCTACTATAATACGATTTTTCCTCGATCCTTATTCATTAGAAATTCATGTTGAGTACTATCCAAACGACAAATTTTAACAAATTTATGTGTTTTCTATTACGGTTTAGATTTGATATGGCGTGATACTCGATCACTGTATTCTTTTCCATTCATGCGTTCCAAAGCAGCACTGACAATTAATTAAAGTTCTCAACCTTGGTTCTGCTACGAATGCAACGAAATACTCCTACTCGTGTAAAGTACTCCGTACTATCCTACTATTATCCCAGAGAAACTTTGATTCGCCTCACCCACGCATGCATCGATACGCATGTTGTCTCCACGCATGCGTGGCGAAAACAAAAGAAAAAAAGCTGACGCGCCGCGCACGCGCACGAGCACGCACAAGCGATGCTCCCCCAATTATATGCGTAGTTGCGTACTACCTATGAACAGTAGCTCAAACAGCAACGTAGAACGAGGCATCCAGAAAATATGCTGCAGAGCATATGGGAGTTTCATCAGTTTCAGCTGTGCCTGCTCCCAATCGCAAACAGCGACATATGTGCATTTGCAAATTATTGCTGGTGACAATCAAGAGGAATGGAATGTGTGGGTTGCAGCATCTACAGCGATTTCCTTGCCCAGCATCAAATGCCTGACAGTTAGTTACATCTAACACTGTTTCAGCACAGTTATGCCCTTGTCTGCTTCTTTGGTTTCTTGCATTTCAGCATCAAAGGCCCACAAAACAGAACTAGGAGTAAGATTTTGCAAGGTTCTGTAAATTCTTAAAAAAAAAAAAAACAGAGGTTAGATTTTGCAAGGTTCTCTAAATTATATAGAAGAATCTCATGCAAGCAAAATGTTACACATTATACTGAGATAAGGCAATCTGAAGACATGTCTAGGCTAGCATGTGTATATAGCACTGTGTAGGTTTTCAGGTAAACAGCCTGACAAAGTGACAAGTTCTGTTCTCAGGATTATGAGAATATAACGAAAATGGAAATAAGTGCACCGGTGTCATGTTCTGATTCATGGCACGGATCCTCATTCAATCTTAAGGGAAGATAATTTTACATACAGAGAACATATTGCCAGATGTTTCTCTCTGGCCGTTAGGGGGAAAGAAGACCCAGATCACAGATATAGACATGCTGATCATTCAGCAATATTGCAGTAAGCAAAACATCTATTTACACGTGCAAGACATGGCTTGGTTAGCATGTGTATACTGTATTTGGAAAGTACTGTTCATGCTATCAGGATCATTTGAAGTACAAAAGAAAAATGGAAATAAGTCAAATCTGATTTATGCAACGGAGCCTCATCAAGCAGACAGGGAAGAGAATTTACATAGAACACACATTGTTAGATGATTCACTCTAACCAGAGATATAGATATGCTGATTGTTCAGCTATATTGTCGTAGTAAGCAAAACATCTATTTACACATCTGCAAGTCAGCGCCCTTTTATTGGAATTTAAGACCCACGCCTCATTCTTCAGTAATGGTGGACATAGTAGTAATTCAGACAACAGCACAACACAAGGCTGACCCTCCAGAGAACATTGTAAAATGCCACCTGTAACTGTAGACAACCCAAAAGTTTACTACTCCATGTAATTGCAGCAAGGTTCTAGATCATCATACCATATGCTTCTGATGATCTACACAGTTTAGTATTGCGAGGACCAATCTGCAGCACTGCCAACTCTAGGAATGCTGTTATCCTTCTTCGCCTTTGCGTCGACTGTGTATGTTGTGCCGCAGACCTCTCCCTTGCTGTCAATCCTTGGCACTGGCTTCACCTCGTTCAGAGGGTGTTCATAGCTCTGCAGTCCTCCGGATGTGGTGAAGAAGAAACCTAACGAAGCAAATAAACGTCAGGTACTCCGTATTACTAAATAAAAAGAGCAGAGTTTCATGCCCTTTTAGCCAGCACTGTTTTTTTCCCTTCCTCCCGAACGCAGCCTAAGAATACTTGTGATTGATTGGTTAATTAGATCTATCCTTTCTTGATGCTAAGTATTAGGCTTATCCTTACCTTTAGGGAATGGTGCAGAGGATTTGCCACATGCCTTCTTCACAATTTCATCATCATCAGAAACCACAAGACGATCATCAGGATCAACTCCCCAGTAAAATGGAACGCTGCCATCAGCATCCTGTAAGAAGATTGGCATAGCTGTCAATACATCTGTCATGGTTTGATGCTAAATCACATAGATACAGGGACAAAAAACGAATATAAGAGTACTCCAGAAAGCTATTCAACTGGATGCAGTATGCTGACATAGGCATCTAAGCAGTTTCGTGATGCATCAACTTGCGTCTAGTTGAGATTTCGGGCTACGATCTTCAGGGTTTGAAATCTCACTGGTTATAAAGTGGCCTGGCACTTCAGCTAACAGAAATAGGCGAGTCTAGCATTTTTCAAGCAAGAAGTTTGGGATCAGAACCATTAAGTATCAGGAACTAGATAGTATCACAGAGCTGAAATTGTTGAGTGGTTATCCATTAATCCTACATCAATTTTATCTGAACATACATTTGGGATGGAATCAACAGGTATCAGGATTCAGGAACCTGATTGATTAAAGTTGAAATTGTTGATTGATCATCCATTTATACAACACAATTGGTATCTGAACATTACTATGTGGTGCTGTTCGTTTGAAATTTTTCTTTTTAATCTGAACATTACAATGAGCATACTAAAAAGTAACACTCGCTGAACTAAACTGACCAATGACCATTACATGTACTTGTTTGAAGAAACTATTTTAAGCAATTAAATCCTCAGAAATCAAACATGCATTATATACTGGCATGGCAGCCGGATAATGTACTGCACATAATTCCTATGCCGATTCAAAACTGATCTCAAAAAGTAATAATTGTGATTCACAAAATCTATAAAGGCCTAAATCTTATACCATGGATTAGATCAAAAACATATAACAAAATCCCTGTCCACACCCCTATAAACAGAGAAATATACAGCACAAATACAAAAAACATGACCGAATTAACCTCTGGCACTGAAATCCACTTACAGTAGCCATGAAGACCGAATTGTTGGAGCAATCATACAGCACAAACGCGAATTTCCCATTTATGTCTCTCACGACCTGATCCGCAGGGTAAGGTCCCCTGTCCCTCAATGTCCTGTACGCCTCGATGATGATGTTGATCTCAGTACATCCCTTGTGCAACCCGTACTGCTGCTTCAGGACCGCGATGTTCTCGATCGTGCCTTGGAACAGGCAGAATATGTCATCCAACGCAGCAAACAACCTACCCCAAAACAAAAAATAAAAAATAAAATTTGCACAACCAAATTAGGACACGAAATGCAGCTCGCTCAGATTGGCCGAGGGGGGATTGGGGATCAATCGATCGATCGATCAATCACCTGGGGAGGAGGGGGCTCTGGCCGTGGGAGGAGTAGGCCAAGGTGGTGGTGCCGGTGGGGCCGAGGCCGACGGTGACGGCGCCGGGGCGGGCCTCGCGGA
>CM002481.1:26822940-26896270 GCA_000325765.3 Leersia perrieri | reverse complement strand
TGCCGGAGCCCCTCCGGGCTCGGCGCCACCGCCCGATCGAACACAGCCAGCATCGTATCGCGCGCGCGCGCAACAACCTTCTCTCTCGCAAGTCGGAATTAATTAGCCTTCGTTCGACGATCGACGGGGAGCGCGAGGGAGCAGCGAGCGGGAGGCGATCCATGGCGAGGGCTAAATACGGGAGGAGAGGAGGGGAGCGAGCGGGGCGGGTGGTGGTGGTGGTGGAGACGGGAAGGATCGAGACGGATCCACACGACGCTGACGCTGGAGACGGCTACATGTGGCGGTGACGACGACCGCACCGCCGCACTCGTCGGGCTCGGGCGGGCGGGCGCGAAATGGATAGAGACGGACGGACACGAGGAAGGCGAAGGCCCATGGGTGAACGAACGGACATGTGGCCCAGTAATGACCAGTGAACAAGAACAGGAACTCCCAAGTCCCAATCCCTGGATTCAGAACACAACATTTAACATCATTAAACCAAAAGAGTGCACAGCTCTTTTGTGACTTTTAAAGTGGACAATATACCTCAATAAGTTGTTTTTAGCATCAGTGGTTTGCTTCTGATGATATGTTTTCTACTAGCAGCTTCAGATGCTAGTACTATTACATAGCAGTAGAAAATAGCTGATCAAGTATTGTGCTTTACTCATCTAATAACAGACCAATGCAGTGATGAACACTTTTTCTTAAAAGGACGTATATCAATAGTGGAAGAAAATGATACAGAGGGTACAGATCAACAAGACCTACGATCAAGGAAAGGAAAAAATCACCATACTACACGCAAAAAAGCCGATCCTGCTAACGACGCAAAATAGAAGTACAACACCTGAAGCAGATGATTTTTTAGTCAACACCCCAAAAGCGCTGCCATCGCTAGTCCGGAGCAGGGTTCACCTTCCTCGTGGTTACCGAGGTAACCATCCTTTACCGCGGCGCGGTGCCGTGGTAACCACGGTATGGTTTGATAAAATTTATCTAAATTCGTTTAAAATTTATATAAAAAAAGTGAATTTCTCGCAGTTGCAGCGTTGTTACCGCACGGTAACCGCGCTACCGCTAGGGAGAGGGAAGGGGATGATGGGAGGAAAGGTGAACCATGGTCCGGAGAAGCCAGGGCAAGGTTTTGACCAGTAAGATCCATAAGATAAGACTAGAATTACAAAATGCCATCGTTGTTGGTATTTTTGCCCATATTCATCCCACCCATCCGTATCATAGAGCTCCTGTCGACAGCCAGCACCAACCAGAAACCCTTGACACGTAGCCATCTGTGCCTCGTCGCCGGTAGGCCATCAAGCAACAGCTTAATATCCAGTGCGTTCCAAATCCATCCACACATATGGATTGGATGGAAAAGAGGGTGATAAAACTGGATCTTATCTCCCCATGTCCATCTTGTAACGGCATAGGTGCCCCCACAAGAGAATAATGTCTAGATTGGAGCCTGCCACAGGTCAACACCGTCCTACCTAACAATGTTGTTGTCGTCTCTACCTCGGTCGAGCTACCGCGACACCGCCGCTTCAGGTAGCTAAACCGCACCACAGTTACCTCACCACCTTCCGCTCCGGCATTCAATTAGGTGCCACTACCGCACCATGTGGGCCTCTTGCAGCCTTTGCCACCTCAAAACCACATCGGTTGCGCTACTACCTCGCCACTGCATCCGCAGGCCTGAATTGTCGTCGCCAGCGACAGACTAGCCATAACCTCCACGCCCTCCTAGGCCAGTGCAACCCTGGCTTCCTGCCCGCACCACCGCATGCAGCTCTCATCGGCGTCCACGTGCCCCTCTCTTGAGACAGCCTGACGCCAACACAACCACCAGCCTTGGAAAATCCAGTCGACGACCGTTGCGTCGGGCATCCTTAGCTGCCAAAGGTCCTGACGGCCACCGCCCCTATGATGAATCCTTCGCTAGTCGCCCCAACCATATTCGTCACGGAGGTAATAGATCCAGCCATCAGGGGACCGGATCCTGCAACGGCGCCATTCGAACCCACGTCAGCTCACTGCCACAAGGCCGCGCTGCTTAACACATTAATGCGACAGTACTTGCCCCATTCAGTGTGGGACACTAAGCAGACCAACTCCTTCGCCTTTTTCTTGGCTTCGACGAGGGTGAGCATTACGAAACCACGGAAGTCAACTTAAATAAGGAAAGTAGGGGCCGAAAGGTGAAAAGTAGGCAAAAAGTTAAGGGGCCATCGACCAGCTAGTTGTAGATAGAACCTGATAACTTCCTTCGACCAATAAATAGGCGAACCAGAAACCTAAGGGGCCATCAACCAGCCAGAGGCAAAGATGGTAGAGCCAAAGGCGAAGCCAAGGGTGAATCCAAGGAAGCCAATGGCGAAGATGGCAAAGCACAGGACAAAGCCGGCGAATTCATAGGCAAGTCTGACGAAGCACCAGGCGAAGGCCCGCGAATCTACCAAAGGGTTAGACCGGTCAATGCCCCAACATAGCCCATACACAACAGTAGATCAGCCCATGATAAGCCCAACAAGGGTCCAAAGAGGAAAGGACCATAAGCTCCTCCCTAAGTAGTATTACTATAGGGGCATCACTGTAATCTTCTATGCAATAGAAATTCTAGCGGAAACGGGGAAACCCTAGGTACCATTAGCACCCATGTAGCATGTAATAGGAGAGATTCTCCAAAAAATCACTTTCTTTACTGTTTACGAAATTTGCTACACTAAATCCTTTTAGACTCCACCATTGTTCTTTGGCAACAACACTACTCAAATCCAATAACAAATCAAAATGCATATAATTCTATATGGATATGTAAGTCATTTACCATACACGCAAGCAATATTAACAGAAGTCGAGTTATGGTTTAGGAGAAAAACAAGGGCACAAGGTTATAAGATTTGATTGTGTCTTATGAATGAATTAGACTGATGAAATGTATTAACTTGAAAAAAAATGATGGGTGATTAAAGGGTAAGAATAAATTATACAACCATCAAGTTACATTCATTAGTTAACTATTTATCTGCGTTATTCATCGTTACTTGATTGATACTATTAATCACAACATGTTAATTAATTAGCTTACGATACACTAGTACATGGTGCTACATACAACTTTGATAGTGACTATATAATCATTGGTAATTAAGTAATCTTACTAATATGCTAATACATTATGGCCAACAGAGTCCGTGCAACGGCCTACGGTTTTGCTGGGCCCTAACTCCACCACTAACCCTAAAACATTGAGATATTTTGCGTGTCAGAGTATAGATCCAATTGAAGGGAAGAACCCAATTAGTCTTTATGGTTGTAGGGAAATCTTTAATTTGATCAGCCTCAAGAAATTCCATCTACCTTTTATATTCTTATACTAGCAAAAGTGTCCGTGCGTTGCAACGGGAAAACACAATTTTGCGATAAATATATTATAATGAATTATGTACATTTTCAATAGAAAATTTTGTACAGTGGTGAATTTTGCATGGAAAATTGAAAAAACAATTAGTGAATGTTGTTAAAACACCAAACGATTAACACAACAGATACATCACCATATCCTTGTTAACAATAAGTCAATTCATATGCATCCATAGCGCCAATATTCAGAATCAGGAAAAATCCTCCATCCCGATTAATAAAACTTTTATATTGTTTGCATGATCCTGTGATATCAGACAGAGCGCTCTAATTAACTGAAACAACTGAGCAGTTTGACACCAAATGAATCCTATACTAAACCCAACCAAATTTGGCCGACGAACGTGGGAGGATGCGGCGACTACGTGTGTGGGAGGATGCGGCCGACGAACTGCATGCGCGAGCGGATGCGGCTAGTGAACTACGGGCGCAGACAGACGGGGCCAGCGATGGCAGGCGCAAGCGGCTGCAGCCAACAACGGCGGCTGCAGGCGGAGGAGGCTAGCAATGGCTGGCATAGGCGAGTGTGGCCGGCGATGGCGGGCGGATGCGGTCGACGAACAGGCGCAGGCTGAATCCGTCATCAACGACAAAGGACGAAGACGCGTGTGTGAGCCTGGTCCCACTCAACCTTGATCTCATTGTAGAACCGGACGACAAATTAGTGTACCTGCTCTTACGACCCATTGGAGTGAAACAACTACTTCCTCCCCCAAATTGGAAACCTCAACGCACCTTCG
This sequence comes from Leersia perrieri, assembly GCA_000325765.3. Taxonomy (NCBI): domain Eukaryota; kingdom Viridiplantae; phylum Streptophyta; class Magnoliopsida; order Poales; family Poaceae; genus Leersia; species Leersia perrieri. Next base: position 26,892,119 of record CM002481.1, on the reverse strand, counting down.
TTTCGTCGGTTCCAAATGAGGGTTATATTTCGCTTCCTGTCGAAACACTGAAATACGTGGATTTTGGTCAAAATCCGAGATTTTCCGAACAAGATTTATAGGTCAAAATTTGAATTCAAATCTTCGGAAGGTGTCGACTTTTCAAATCTTCAAAAATTAATTTGATACTATTCCATAGTATCATTACGTTTTTTTTGTATTTATGATTTTAAATTTAAACCTTACCTAATAGTATCGAAATTTCAGTACCTTTCAATTTTTTTCGTCTCAACAAAACACCAAAATTTAACGAAATCCGAGAAGAATTCGAGGAGACTGAACCCTGATTCGACATGCTACGTAAAAAAGTGTAGTTGTTTTGATGTAGGTACGGAGCACATATGTTTTCACGTATCATGCGAGATCAATCAAAGGTTGGCTGTATCAATCGTCTGCCCTGTATAATACAACAGTAGTGTCTAATAAATTTATGATTATTCAAAACTACTTGAAATTAAATGGTAAAAAATTCAATTAATCCATCACTATTAATTTGTATGCTTCCATTAAGACTTCCAGAGCTGCGCTAGAGGCAACTCGTTCTCTCTATCCCTCAATCTATTTCCCCATGAATTATGAAAGTGAATTTCGCAGCAACATGCACGAGTAAATGCACGGATCAATATTATGCATCGATAGATTAGATCAGCTACAAGGTCACGGGAGTATTAGATTGTAATATCCGGCAAAACGTTATGGCCATATCCCCATATATACAGCGAACCACATGCACCGAAACGAAGCAAAACTATACATCATTACACACAGAACTGCAATTAGTGAGATTGTTTTATATACATACACGCCTTAGTGAACTGTCAAAGTATCATACATTCAGATCCAAAAGCAACCTCACAAATCTGAACAATAGAAGATGGTAATTATTGCGGCAATATTATGTATGTACAGCTGATGCGGATCATCACCATGGAGAGACCTACTCAAACTGATCATATATGCTCATGGCGGACAAGTATAATAATAAGTGTCATTGGAGCTGCAACAAGACCAGATGAGAGCCACTACTGTGCGGATTTGTTGCTGCTTGAGTTGAGGTAGCCCATCTTTTGAGACAACAAATTCATATCATTCTGAATAACAGGGTTGCTGGCCTCATCAAGCCCCCCTTCGTGCAGTAGGTCCTCCCAGAAATCCTCATTTAACTCTCCATTAGGTGGCCTGCTTTTCCCTTGTTCAGAGCTACCAGAAACATCTTGGTGTTTGGGCTCAATAGATGAACTTTCAAGATCTGATGGAACCCCATTGAAAAGTGACTCCACTGGATCATGTGGTTCGAACATTACCTGTGACCCTTGCTCAGGGCTAGAATCAGTAACCATGCCATCAAGTTCAGGTCCCTGATCGATGCGGCGTCTTCTTTTCTTTGAGACAAAATCTTCGAGTTCCTTCCTCATCTCACTCTGCGAGATCAGCTGGCGTATGAACTCAGGGTTATGCATGACTCGCGCCAAGAATGCCATCATCTGCTGCTGCTTCTGCTCAGTACCTTGTAGCTTCTCTTCCATTGCTTGCAGGTCTGACCTTGTGTTTTGCTGTTCCTGCCTTAACTTCACCACTTCAGCCATCAACATCTGTTTGTCCCTCTTCAACTGATCAATTTCTCCATCATATCCGAAGTGCCCTACCTCAAGGAATGAGCCAAGGGACTGCTGATTTGGAGATGAATGTGGAGGTTTCCGACGCTTTATGTTTTTCAGAAGATTCTTTTGTCCTCTCAGAAAACCCTCATTTGCAAATTCCCACCTGTCAGGATCCACCTTCCTGAAGCCCTGCCAAAAGTAACTGATAAGTCAGAAATAGGAAAGAAGATTCAATTCAACAGGGTGAAAATGTTTTTTTTTCTAAATCATTTTAGATTAACAGTAGCAAGAATAGAGGTGGAGCTGAATTAAGAATACATGCTATTTACCTCTTTATGAAAGTTTTCAGTTCACTACTTCACTTGACACATTTTTTTTCATTTTGCATAGTTTCAGTTCTTCACTTTATTTGACAACTTTCCTCTTCACTCTTCATCCTTAACATTGTATTGAGGAAGAGAACAAAATGCATTGATCAATATCCTTCCCCAAGATAAACAAATGAAGTACCAACTAGAAGATTTAAGGCCTTTGGTGGAAGAATATTCACTCAAAAGATGCAGGTAGTAGCCTGAATCGAAAGAGCAACACTTCAATGGGGTCAACAACATAATGGGACATTAAGTTGGTCAACATACACAAACACTTGAAATCTCAACAGGTGCAAGAAAAACAAATATAGAGAGACCCACCGAATCATAGGCAGAAAATTTCCCTAGAATGTGAAATTTGAGCTGTCAGCATTGTAGCAGATTTTTTTTTAGGATAAGATTGTTTTGTTATGTGGTGATAGAAAGAGCATACATGTAGTTCAGTCCTACTACGGGCAGCACAGAAGTTCATGTAGCATTCTTTCCCTTTTTTTTGTTTTTTTGGTCAAAAGGTAGAATCACAAGGGCTTTCCACAAAAAGGTTTTCAGATCATCAAATGTTCAATTACTACGATGAGTTTTCAAAAGAAAATGGTGTTTTTTTAAGTGACTTTAATGGTTATCCTGAGCCTGTAGTGTTCCAAAATCTAAACTTAAACTCTATTTAAATGGATTTGGTTATATTGCTTAGGATTTTTCCTCACACGCTTCGGTTGCATCAACTCAGACCTTCTGTTGAATACAAATCACAAAATAAAAACAGTCCACAAACAGTCATACTATAGTTTCATTTTAAAAAAACAGTCATGCTATAGGCTAGTTCTTCCTAGACTTATCTTCAATGTCTTACTGCATAACTTCAGTGTCAAAATGAATGTCCAACTTAACCGATTGTCCGATAACCAGAAATCCATCAACAATCCAATAGATCAAGTACTATGCCAAAGAATCATTTAATTACCAGTTCCTTAAAACTGCTATCATTTCCTTGATTATTTCTAACAAACCAGGGTTTAGCACAAATTGATTGGTTTCTATATTAGCACACTACAATTCACATACACGTGAGACCGAGCAGGTAAGTGACTTACATAGGTGTTGAGCTGCCGGACGAAGCTGGAGAAGTTGTTGTGCTTGAAGTACCTCGGCAGCAGCACGTTCCCAAAGAGGTGAGGATCCCACACCACGAAGCTGTTGCTGGTGGGGCTCCACGACACCATGGCGTCCGTGGTCGGATCATCCACCATCTCGTACGTCTTGGTGAGGAACGGCGGCGGGCCGCCGTCGGCGAGCCCGTCCATCGGCCTCGGCGGCAGTTGCCCATTCACCTCCCCCGACGACTGCCGGCTCTCCACCTTCACCGGGTTCACCATTCGGTAGCTCATGGCAGCTCAGAAATTCACCTCAACCACCACCAACAGCAACCTCACCTCAAGCAAATACTAGAACTAGACCCTCGAACAAACTATTCCTCATCCAGCACCAGAAAAAAATGGCGAACGCTTCACCCCATCACGAGTTCTCGCGCACCGAACCGCAGGCAAATCAACCAGGAAGGAGGAGGCAGACACTGATGTGTCCGTGCATATGAAGGGAACCTGATAAAATCAGAACCGCACACCGCGAGATCGCGAGGAGGAAGAACCAGGCGAGTGCGCGGTACTGCCTACTAGTACTAGCTACTGCTCGCAGCAAAGCACGAACTCCGGGAGCCAGCGCCAGAGACTACCTGAGACTGATGAGGAGGGCTTCGGGTAATTGCCCTATTTGGAAAGGAAGGTTCTGGAAGCCGGAGCGAGCGGGGAGGAAAGGGAGCTAGCTCGAGCTCGATTCTGGCAGCAATGGTGGAATTGGGGATTTTCTCCTCTTCGTCTCCGCGAGAGGAAGAAAAGGATAAAGAAGACGAGACGACGACACACGTGTCGGGCTCTCGGTGGGCCGACGTAGACGCGTAATCGGCCCATTCAACTCTACATGGGCCTTAACTGGATCACTCCATTACCCCGGCCCACGTATATACCGTATACCGTATACCTTACCCACGAAGGCATCTACGCGAGGAAATACGGTTGACTTTGACTTCGATCGAGAACAATCTAAAAAATCCAAACTGAAATAAAGAAAAATCCAATCTCATCGTGGTGGTGGTTGCTTGCTTAGGTCTTCATCTCTTCATCTTCTTCTTCCCCATCCGCAGCGGCGAATTTGCTTTGCAGATTGCGTCCTTCTCTCTTCCTCCTCCGCTTCGTCTTCGTCGGCCACCGGAACCAAACCCTAGAAAGAGGCCGCCATGTTCGGGAAGACGCATGATCTCGAGGCCGGCGGCTCGTCGGAGCCGCTGTATCCGGGGATGATGGAGAGCCCGGACCTGAGGTGGGCGCTCATCCACAAGATCTACGTCATCCTCTCCGTGCAGCTCGCGATGACGGCGGCGGTGGCGGCCTTCGTCGTCAAGGTCCGCGGCGTCTCCGAGTTCTTCGTTTCATCCAACGCCGGATTGGCCCTCTACATCTTCCTCATCATCTTGCCCATCATCGGTAAGATTCAATTTGCTGCCTTATTTCTCCGCTGAATTTTGTCGAATTCGTGGACTAATTGGGTTGATTCCTCATTTTCTCCTTGGGTCTATACAGTGCTGTGCCCTCTTCGCTACTACCACCAGAAGCATCCGGTGAACCTACTGCTGCTTGGCATCTTCACCGTTGCTATCAGCTTCGCCGTCGGCATGACATGTGCCTTCACCAGCGGTAACAATATCGACTTCTGCATTTTCTGCATCAATCATGGTTACATCTTTCTGTCAGGTTACTCATTTCTGGTCTAATTAAGCATCTGAATCACTTATTGGTTCTTTCTTTCTTCATAACGAATCCGATGTTCCTCTGGCCATCCGCATGATACTAACATTGCTAGATGTATTGGCGTCAATGAAACTTTCATTTCGTTCCATAACAGTTATGCAATATTATGCTTGGTAGTGAAAATGGAAACCACTTTTACCACTTGGAATCTGATCTTTGTTTTCCACCACTAGTAGCTTAGAAAATTGGTGTGCGATGTGCTGTGCCTACAAACATTGCGGAGCAGTAGCATGTGGATGTGACTCTTTCATAATGTATAATTGTTGATCTCAATCCCATCCATCTGTTTATAACTCTGCATTTTTCTTAAGGTTCTTACTTACATAGTGTTCTCCAATGATTGTTGGGGCTTTATTCATGTTTTGTAACTCTGCTTCTTGATCTGAGATCTGAGTCCTGTATGCAGCTCCACACATTTCTAGTTCAGAAATAGATTAAAGTAATTTGGGAGAACGCTGAGATGAGAGCAGTTCCACGATCTTTTTTCGTTTCAACTTTGAACCTGGCCTTTTGTAATTTTCTAGTTTTTCATAAAAGAAACAGGGGGCCCTGTAAACAGAAAAGGAAGCGAACAAATTAGTTGTGGTTCTAGTTTCCCTTCCAGTTATCATGCATGTTTTTCTGCCTTGTTTTATGTGATGCAGGTTCAGCCTTTATTACTCTTCATTTAAGAATTGCACGCACCATCCCTGTATAGGTTCTTTTATCGAGGAATTGATTGTAGTATGTTACTATGTGAACAGGAAAGATCATCTTTGAGGCTGCAGTTCTTACAGCAGCAGTGGTGATCAGCTTGACAGCTTACACTTTCTGGGCTGCAAAGAGAGGCTACGACTTCAGCTTCCTTGGTCCCTTCCTATTTTCTGCTGTGATGGTGCTGATCTTGTTTTCCCTGATTCAGGTTGAATGGCTGCACCTTTAGTCCCTCCTATCTTGTACTTTCATTGTTCTTGAGACGGTATTGCGGAACAGCTATTATTTGTTGATTTGACCCTGATACTGATGGCATTTCTGTTCTGCAGGTATTTTTCCCACTGGGTAAGATCTCTCACATGATATATGGTGGACTGGCATCGCTCGTCTTCTCTGGATACATTATCTACGACACTGACAATATCATCAAGCGCTACACTTATGATGAGTATGTCTGGGCTGCTGTCTCGCTCTACCTCGACGTGATCAACCTCTTCTTATCTCTGCTGCAAGTGTTGAGGGCAGCAGATAACTAGTTCGTCAAGGCTAGTTCTCTACCGTGCACATAACAAATGTCCATGGATTTCTGTACCCTGATTGAGCCACACTTCTGTTGATTGTGCTGTAAATTCATGCTTAGCGGTTTCTGGAGACTTTTGGTGGAACCACATAATCAAATTTGTTAGCAAATAAATGCAAATGTTGCCTTCTTCTTTGCTCATTGAAAAAACGAATCCGTAACGTTTCCACTCAAATTTGTTACTCCATAAAATGCACAATCCTGCATGTGTGAGCGAGCACTACCCATTGAAGCGCTCCAAATGCCAGCTCAAAAATGACGTTTGATGAACAAGGTTTTAGCTTGCAAATGTTCCCTTGTTTCTTTGCTCGCTGAAAACATGTTAACATTTCCATTCAAATTTGTTACTCCCTGTGAGTTCAGGCCTCAACTAGATAAAATGCACAATCCTGCATGCATGCTAAGTACCTGGCCGAGTACTGCCCATTGAAGCTAGCACAACGTTGCTGTTTGGTGAACAAGATTTTTTTAATGAACATGTTAAATAAATGTGACGCCCCGCACGTTTACCACTATAGATAAAGGTGCAAGACAATTGATTATTATTTAACAAATTCTTGTTTTGCTAAGTAATCCATGTCAAAGATTGCAACAGAGAAATAGTTAGAAACTACCTTTTAATCTCTAATTCGTACTTGAACTTGAACTTTCTAAGGCCACAAATTTTAACATGTACACCTTTTAACTTCATTGTCACCTAAAATATATGTATACGAAGGGTCGATAGCAAGGGTGAGTACTTTCGTACTCCTCAAACCAATAATATAAAATAGGAATACATAAATAATAATCTACCAATATATATATTATACCACTATATCCTATACCATCATCATTTATAATGATCATAAAATCTAAGTTTGTTTTATATAAAGGATTTTTAGAAGACAGTTACAAATACTAAGGTATACTCGTAACATTGAATAGAGTTTGTAGCAACTTCTGTAGCCTCCAATTCAGGAGACAGGCGCGAATCACGATTTAATTAGCACTGCGTAGTCTTGTATCAGTTTACCGTTTTGACGAGACTCGAGAGAGGAGGACTCCATGACGAACACGAGGAAACCGTTTTGACGAGCACCCGCGCGCCAAGAATAGCAAAAGCCTCGCCGCCATCTCTCCCCACCACCCAAAATTTCTCAATGACGCCGCTCTTTCTCACCAACCTCCTCTTCGACCGATCGATCAATCGACAGCACAAACCATACCATACCATACGTTGTCATCTCCAATTGCAATTTGCAAGGGAGGCGAGAGAATCAATCGATCGATCAATCAATCAGCTAGCTAGTTTAATGCCATGGGGAAGCACGGGAAGTGCGACGTGGAGGCGTGCTACCCGGCGGCGCACGGCGGCGGCGGAGGGATGTACCCGTACATGATCGAGAGCCCGCAGCTTCGGTGGGCGTTCATCCGCAAGGTGTACGTGATCGTGTCGATGCAGCTGCTCGTCACCGTCGCCGTCGCCGCCGCCGTGAACCTCGCCGAGCCCGTCAAGGCATTCTTCCAGGCTCGCACGCCGGCGACCATCGCCGTCTACGTCGTCATCCTCATCTCCCCCCTCATCAGTACGCACAGCTATAGCTGCTGAATTATTGTATTATCCTTTGATTTCATCATCCATTTTTTTGGTTAGCTTAATTGGTTGATGCATTGATTCAGTGATGCTGCCGATGATCTACTTCCGGAACAAGCATCCGATCAACCTGTTTTTCCTCTTCCTTTTCACCGTCTGCATCAGCTTCTCCGTCGGCCTGGGTTGCCTCTCCAAGAATGGTACAAATACTTCAGTATCTCTTATCGTTATACATGACTGATTTTTTTTTGGGATAAACATAAACATTTGTGTACATCTCATGTAATTAATCTTGTGAGAAATGTGGCTGATCAGGGATGGTAATATTTGAGGCGGCGGCTTTAACGTTGGTGGTGGTGGTCAGCCTGACATGCTACACGTTCTGGGCGGCCAAGAAGGGCTACGACTTCGAGTTCCTCGGCCCATTCCTCGTAGCCGCTACGCTCATACTCTTCCTCTACGCCATGATCAACGTACGTATATCCTTCTTTGAAACGAATGAATTTTACTGCAATCGAACTAGATCCTATGCAATTCGTGTAAAATTCATGCGTTCAAAAGAAGCCCTACATTTGAGAAAAATTAAGGCACCTTTTGTGGTGGTTTTGATTGGCAGATATTTTATCCGATGGGGAGGACGGCGAAGTTGGTGTACGGCTGCATAGCGGCGCTGATATTCTCGGGTTTTATCATCTACGACACCGACAACCTAATCAAGCGATACACCTACGACGAGTATGTGGCCGCTGCCATCACGCTCTACCTCGACATCATCAACTTATTCATGGCCATCGTCACAGCGCTGCAGGCTGCCGATGGGTAGTAATGCAACAAATTTTACAATCACGATGGGGCATGAATTGCCCTGCCTGCAGCTGGATCGATATATGTAATTTCTACTCTTAACAATACAGTTTATATGTAAAGATAGGGTAGAACAAACTCCTTCGTGATTGGGCATTAACATGCAAGCATTGCCCATTGCCAATCCAAAATCTAGTTTTGAGTCATCTCATCTCTCATCATGGCATGGCAAATTGGGCGAATGAGACCGCGAATTTGGTATCAAGTTAGAAGACGGGCAAACAAACACACACTAACCATGCGGAAGATTTACTTTGATGCAGATCAATCGATCTAAAGATGGTAACCACAACTCCAAATATGAATTTCTTAAGAGGAAACACAGTTTCGCTTGCCACATCAAGCCATAAATAAGTAAAGCTCGAGGAGGCACAAGAGGCAAATGTATCGGCATCTCCACCAGACCCTGCGGCTCTCAAATTCCTCTCGTATAAAATGGGGGCGCAAAGTTGCCAAGATCAACTAGAAATTCAACTGTCAACTGTTTTTGTGCCATACACCCACTGGAACACACTATAGACGCTGTAGCCTTAATGCTCTTCTATCTTCTTCAGGTCCTTCATATTTGTTGTGTCCACGCTGCAAAAAAGAAACCAAGCGTCTCTTAGCAGGCAACCATAGCACAATAACGAACATGTGTAGTTGTGTACCAACGGGAAATTCTACAATGACTATGCAGAAGAAATTTTGGGCTATTGAGCTTTGTTCAAATGGATTCTATTTAGAAGATTCAGTTATCATTTGGTAACTATCAGTTTTTCCTCCTAAAATAGCAATGCTAAAAATGGAGCACCCAACCAGCAAACGTAATAGTTGCTACTTCCGTGATACATAATCAACCCGTATGCATGCGCAGCTGCCAGCTAGATGAACTTTTAAGTAAATTCCTCTATCTTCTCACGACACTATTAAACTAATATCTCTACAAGGGAGATCAACAGCTAACAACCAATCACCAGGCTGGCAAAGCCTACCCTGTTTCCAAATCTAATTGTATGTTTTATGGCCAACACTAAACAACTTGATTAACTAAGCAGCTTGTTCTGATTCTTCAGCAAATCTAAGGCTGTAACATCATCATTGTTGTCTTCTGTAAATTCAGGCACTTCTACTTCTAAGGGCATGGGCTCCAGACCGTCTTAACTTTGCTCTTACAGAACTAACTAATTATACCTTCCACCAAATTTAGCAGTCCAAGCAAAAGAGCAATACATGTATTGTTGGAAAATAAAGAAAAATAAAAGTTACCTTGTTCCATACAGCACAATCTTTTGAATTTTTGAGACCTCACTTCCGCTTTGATTGTCCTCAATAAATATAGTCAGGCTGGAATGAGGAAAAAGGTCATCACAAGAAAACAAGCAGGCACACATGCACTGTGTGTCAGACAGAAATGCACATACCTCCGAACATTCTGGAACTTGACATACTTAAGCTGCACAGGCTTACTCTGCAGAAAAGAATGGCTAGTTTCATCATTTTGAGGTAAGACATAAAATATATATAATAGTAACTACTGATGTCAAATACTAAATGATCGTCCAGGACAGAAAATAAATATAATAGAATGGCAAAACTCAGGGCAAGAATATACCTCTGTCACATGATCAGAGGACAGGTTAAGACTGTCACTTGGTGGATAGTCATTTACATTGCTGCCATTAATTAGAGAATTTATGTCAGCCTAAAAAGAAGGTAAAGAAAGTGCTTTGGAAAGTAAAAAGTCTCAATGGGCTTTTAACTTCAGAGTTAAAGAGTCAGTATACCTGAAACCCATATGCTCTTTATTGCAGAAGAGTTTAATTGTTTTTGGACCTGCGATGACATAATATTAGCCTTATTTGACGAAGCATCATAACCCAAGAAGGAAAAAAAAAAACTAGAACTGCACTAAACAAAGGGACCTCTAACTTTTGGGAATCAATTAGAACATCCAGTGGTATCGATAAAGAAGCATAAAGAAAAACGGCTGTGGACAAGAAACTCCATGCAATTTTATGAACAAAGCAATTGTGCAGGCATCAGGCCATATAGTGTTGCTGTCAGAACTCAGAAGCATCAGCTGTACTGTGATATTTCATATGCTTTCCGATAGAAACATAATGAACTGGGTTCCTATGGAGATTTTCACAATATGAAAATGCTTACAGATTGATGTCAAAACTGGTGGCGGATCATAGGAATTATAGGTTCAACAACTTTGAGAAGAACTAATCACCCCTAAATGGAAAATTTTAACAGTAAATTAATGTTTATGCCATAGATGTAACATAATTATCTGGAATCTAAAACAATGACCAGCTTTACCATAAGTTCTAAACAATTGAAGTTTTGTACCAACTAGCACCACAACATTTTTTTCTATTTTTTTAAGGGAGTGCAAAAGCTTTGCCTCGTATATATTAATAGAGTAGCAGAAAAGGCTAAAATGTACAGAGTGTCACTAAAAAAGTGGCCACCCACAAGAATGTCACATTTAGGTTACATCTTCCATTGGGGCCAACTCTCTAAGTTTCACTGCGCCTGCGTTCACCCAGGCCAAAGCTTTCTCTTTAATCTTACCAAAATGAGAACTATGGAGGTGGAGGACTTGTGTCTGACGCATTACGCTCAAACCAGATCTCCCAGGCCACCAAAATGACAAGGGATTCTTGGGTTGTTTGGCGCCCCTAAGATTCGATGCCACCATTCGTAAGCCGAGTCACAATCATCCCAACTGCTCATGAGTAGGTTTAAATTTGCCCAACTTTAAACCCACTCATGAGCAGTTGGGATGATTGTGACTCGGTTTATGAATGGTGGCATCGAATCCTGGAGGCGCCAAACAACCCAAGAATCCCGGTCAAATCCCTCGTCATTACAGCTACCACTTCAGACCCACTGAACCATTAATTATATATATACACAAAATAACAACTTAGATTTCACCATCTAATCATAAATATCCTCAAGTGAAAGAATTAATCACACCTAGGTCTTAGACTTTTTCAGTATGCACAGAACTCATAGTATCCATGAATAAAGCCCTAGAGAGGGGTTGAAAATCTCACCATCTTCCTCGGGGCCCTTGAATAGCACGGAATGCAGCTTCACCATCTGCATGAAGGGGATGTAGATAAGCAGCTGCTCGTCGGAGTCGCTGGCCACGTGTAGCCCCTCGTCATCCCTGTAACCCTGCAACCACCAAGAATCAAAACGCAATCGCCATTAAAATTCAAACAACTGCTAACCACAACACGATCGATCGGGCACCACAATGCCATCACCTAACCCTAGGTACGCAAAAGCTTTTATAAGAGAAAAACCGAATCACCCCAACAAAAAACACTCCAAATACTCTAGAATCGGCGGAAGCGGTAGGGGATTGATCGACCGAGCGATCGAGAGAGCTAGCTAGGGTTTGGCTCACCTGCTTGAGGGCGTTAACGATGCTGTGGGAGGGGTCCTGGTTGAGGCACTCGACGCCGGTCCAGTCGATGAGGTCGACCAGATCCACCTGCCCGCGCGGCACCGGCGTGGCTGGGGCGGCCGGAGCAGGGGCCGGAGCGGCGGCGGCGGCGGTGTTGGTGGCGGCGGCCATGGCTTTCTGGAAGGGCGCGAGAGTCCGACCCTTGCGATTTGCGAAGTTGCGATCCGGTGCGGTCGGGTTGGGCTAACTGGCTTTAAGTAGACGGTCTCGGCCGTTTTGTTTCATAGTCTCATATACTCGCATTCGTCAAACTTATAGACTTGTTTGTTTGGTTTGATATTCTATCAAAATATTTAAAATATTAATAGCGCCAAAATTTAAATAAATTTTAACATTATCAATATTTTAGCAGATAATTACTCGTAAGTAGGTATATTTTAATTAAAGCCAATTAAAAACCAAATTTTACACCCATAAAGAAGAAGCTTCTAGAATTGTGACAAATTAAGCATTGGCATTACCAACCATTTGACATCAAGTAAGCAATCATAATTACTACTATTTTAACTACCACAAATTGGCAGGGTCATATTTTGGCTTCAATCAAAACGGCCCTATCAGTCATATTCAATCTTGAAACTATTTTTTATTAAGAGAAAAAAGCATCAGAGTTTGTGTTTGAGTTTTTGTTGTTGAGTCATTCTTTTTTAGGCTGAACTGGCTAGGCCAGTTTGGCTTCATCCAAAATTTGAATTTGACGATCAATTTGGCTGTTCAGTCAGTTTGAAGTTGGTTTGATGAGCTATTCATAAGGTAATCTAGTCTGGCTAATATTTTGTCAATGGTATATAACATATCCGTCGATTACCTAAAAAAAATCCATCGACACAAATATTTCATCAATGTTAAGATATGTCGATTCAGTTTTCAAATAATCTAATGGAGGTATGTTGTGCGTGCCGTACTTATAGGGATGAGTATAGACATGTGTTGTGAGCATCTGTATTTATAGTGTGCTTTTTTTACTATCAATAGTATATAATGCCGTAAAAGTAATTAAGAGAAGCCGCAAAGCTCACTCTATGTAAAAATTACCTGTTAATAAAAAAGGAAAAAAAGATAAGCACCTTTTGGTCATAGTTGGTCCAAATTATAACAGTGTATATTGATTGTATAGATGCAAACCACGTACAACTGTGCATTTATAGAGCTAAAACAAGAGTAATGTATTAAATACAATTCTTTCTTTAGAATGAGCTTTAATCTAGTTTGGCGTAATTGTGCAAGATAGCTAAAATCAAGCTAGTATATCTATTGACAGAACTACTCCATCCGTCCTAAAAATACTTATACATGAAATAGTTCATCTTTGGATTTCCATATCCAACTTTAACCACTCATCTTATTAAAAAAATATATGAATAAATTAAAAATAAATAGTTATGCATAAAGTAATATTCATGTATTACCATGTAATAACAATAAAAACATTAATTATATTAAAAAAACTAAATAAGACAAATGGTTAAAATTGGATAAAAAATCTAAAAATAAAGTTTTTTTGGAGGAGGCAGTACCTCTCTACGTCTCTATCCTCAAATATTAGGTATTCTTTTTTTTAAAAAAAAGAGATTAAGGTTAAGAAAAGATGACTAGAATACTCCTTAATAAATGTTGGATGAAGAGTGGGAAGGTCGCTGAGGCTATGATGGAAAAAATTGTGAAATGGATGTGATTGATTAGACAACAATCACTCTAAAATCCCTTAGATTAGAGGATAAAATTTGAATCCCTCCATCCCTTACATATGGGGACAGAAGGAGTACACAACATATCGTGGTATACATCCAAACTATTAACCGAAACTTGATCCAAATTAACATGGGCATCCCCCAAGTTAAAATAATTTGGGAGACATGCAAACGCAAAACTTTGCAGCCTTTACAAGAGAATTATAGTTTGATTACGATATAAGATTCTGACAAGAGCTTCTATGAGCATCACACAGAAGCCGTTTACGGCCTTGCAATTCGTCAGGACTTTGGACACTGTAAACACTGAAATAATGGCAGCCATCTGAAATGCACAAAGCCACAAATATAAGGTGAATATAAGGACTACTAGGCAGTAGTAAGGGCAGAATGTATGCTGCCAAAAGGTGGAAACTGAAAACAGGTATTCTTCGAACTCAGAATAAGCAAATTATGGTGATGCCCTTCAATTTGTAGAATACTGCACTGTTCTTCCTTCCTGAATCTTCTGCTTTTTCTTGTTAACCTCGTTTCATTTATTTAACGCATCACAAGGTAACTGTACCATCAACATCAAGACGATATTCAGGTCAGGCTGAACTATAGAAAGTCTGTAAGAACACAAGATGATTAGTTCAACTTAGAGGTTTTACTGGGGCATATCATACATATTGTATCCCTTCGAAATCCTTGATGAAACGTAAGAGTGCAGGAGCATAAGGTGATTCATTCAGGTAACACACAATTATTAGTGTTGTTTCAAAGGAAAATATTATGGGCTTCAGTTATGGTACACTTGTACTACTTTTTTTGGATAAAGACACTTAGACTACTGTCTATTTGAAACCATACTTCCTGAAAAGAAATGCTGAAGACTGATGCACCCAACCAAGCAAAACAGAAGATTGGTCAAGGTACTATAGCACAAACAAATCCAAAGCGCACAATGTTACTTAAGCCTGTAGCACGAGAATGATTTGGTCCAAGAAAAAATACAGATCATTACATCATGGGCATCATGTATTTAAGCTGTTAGATACTGTCCATTTTATCCATACTTTCTGAAATGATATGCCGAATAATGTAAAAAGTTAACAAAACAGCAGATTAAGCCAAGAAAAAACATAAACTATACTTTAACAGCAGATTATATTTCTACAAAATATAGGAGTAGCATAAAAAACAGATTAAAACATTATGCATAAGGTAGAACATCCATACATCAAGCAAGTTTTGTAAAAACTGGTAAGGCTAAATAGCTGTTTTCCGAGAGATACAAGATGATTTGCAAAAAGAACAGAATCACTCACCATCTCATCTGTTGGAGATATTTGTATTTTCTACAACCTGTCGACCCTCACAACATGTATGAAGTTGCTTGAGCATACATGCCAAAAACCAAATCAACATGCCTGCCATATGGAATTTCCTGAGAGAGACACCTGAAAATGTTGTCCCCCCCAAATAGTGAATGTATATAGATCTCAAAGGTCAGTGGCACAATGATCTGCTTGTGATTGTACAGCGATTAAAAGCCAGTCTTACTATTCTAGTCTAGACCCTCCAACAGTATGTTGCTTATGTTGTCATCATCCATTGTGTGGTTGACTTCATCAACTTCACTAGGCTCCTCTAGACCAATCCTGCCAAGTAAGATTTTATGTGTCCTTGAATCAGGTACCCACCCCTTCTCTATCATTTGATCAAGAAACTTACTTGCCTCACTCTTGAAGCCTTCTTTAATAAGGCCATATATAATAATGTTATATATTCTGGGGCTCATCATTCCATCTATATTTGTCACTGTTAATAAACTTTCTGAAACCATATTAAGTAAAGAAGAAAGGGCCATATCAGGGACCAATATCTCAAATGTCTCCTGTTCAGGAACAAAACCATCCTTCACCATTTTGTTGAACAAGATAGCAGCCTCAAAAATAGTTTCCTTGGCGAGGAAACAACGCAAAATACAATTGTGTGTATACTCATTCATTAGACAACCTTCCATCAGCATCTGTGCAAAGAGAGTTAACACATCCTTCTCCTTCTTCAAATGGAGTAATGCTCTGAAAATTGTGTTATAAGTGGTAAGTGTACAAAATGTACCAGTGCAAACAGCTAATGAACGCATTTTGATTGCCTCACGAGTCAGTCCTGCCAAACAACTCTCTTGAATTAACATCTCAAGTGACTCACTGGTAAGGACACAGCCTCTTTTACAGTGATATATAAAAACTTCAGCTGCTTCTAGAATCTTGTTCATGTGACACAAGCCCTCAACCAGCTGTGAGAAAGTTTCTGAGTTCAAGGATAAGTTGCTAACACCCATCCTTCTAAATATATCTAAGGCATTCTTGTACATTCCTAACTTGCAGTAACAAGATACAACAGAAGAATATGTACTCTCATCAGCTGTAAAAGAGGAAACTATCATTCTACAAATGAGCTCGGATGCTCTTCTAATGTTACCTTTGTTGCAGAACTGAGTGATAACTATATTCCATGATTGACAATTAACTAAACCTTTGCTTTGTAGTTCTGTAAGACAGCTAAGTGAATCCTGAAGCCTACCTGTTATACACAATGCTCTCAGCAGTACATTATATGCTTCTATTTCAGCAACATCATTTTCCTCAAGAAAGCTAACAGCTTTGTGGAACTGGCCCAGTTTACAGTAGCAATCTACAATATCAACGAATGCACTCCTGGTTGGAGCATGACCTGATGCTATCATCTCGTTAAATGTTGTGATTGCATCTTCCAATAGTTGATTCTCACAGAAACATGTAATCAAGGCACTATATAAATACCGATCTAACTGAAGTTTATATTCTTTCATCATTTGATGCAGTTTCCGGGCCTCCTTCAGTTTATTGAACTTACAAAATAAGGGCAGAACTTGAACACAAAAGGAGCTATCAGGGACACATCTGAGCTGCAACATCTTATCAAAAAGGGCCACTGATTCATCAGCTCTGCCATGTGAACAAAGTGCTGTTATGAGTATCTTGAATGTACAACTATTAGGAATGCACCTCTTCTTGCCCATCTTATCAAACTGAACCAATGCCAAGTCTAAATGACCGGCTTCACACAAAACCTCAATTAACCAATTCAACGTTTCCACATCAGGAAGAACTCCGGCCTTCACAACCTCCATATACGCACGCATGAATGGTCGTAGACCCCTCCCTTCCTTGACCAAACCACACAGCACAGAATTACAAGACGACACTGACAGCTTAAAATTCCCAGAGCTAGCATGTTGAATAACCAGCAATGCCTCATCGAAACGGCCTTCGCCGCTCAGGAACTGAACCAAAGCATCCATGACTTTTCCCAATCCAGGTACATCCAATTTCACCATCTCCTTCAGGAACCCTCCTATCTCCTCATGGTTCCCAGCACCACCAAGCTTGGAAATCATACAAGCGTATGCCTCGACCGTATGAATGGGCATTCTCTGATACGAAGCCCACCTGAAGATCCGAAGGGCCAGGCTGAAATCCGAAGCGGAATCGAGAACACGGGCCAGCCTCTCCGGATGGGGATTGCTCCTGAGCGACCGGATCGCGGAATCGAACTCAGTAGAACCCCTCCCTCTAGCGCCGTCGCCGGAGTTGGGGGAAGCGCGAGGAGCGGGCGCATCGGAGCAAGAGGAGCGCACTAGACTTCTCCATAGCAGATGCGGCCTCGCGAACCACATGCGAGGCTGGATCCTCAGCGCCATGGAGGCGCGGCAGCTACATGGCTAGGGAATGGTTTCTAAGCTGACGACCTGCAGCTCATCGTCGATACCTTTGCAGTCGAGAAGGGAGAGGGTGGAGGAGGCGAGCGCGGCGAGAGGAGGGGCGGAAGCGGAAGGCGGTGGCCGGAGAGCGAGGGGGAGGCGGCGGCGGCGGATGCCGGCGGAGAATGGAGGGGCGGCGTGCGGCCTGCGTGATATCCGCCGTTGAATCGAGTCAATCGTGCGGCGCTCCTGCGCCTTGCGTTATTAGCTTGTGTACCATACGCGGCCTATAACTCGGCCCTGAAGCGCACCATGACGACCAATTGGCCATGTGGCCTTCGCAGGGAAACACTGAAAAACAGTTTGTTTTTTTAGCCAAACTTCACCGATATTTGGTACTTATGTTTGGATTGATGCCAAATATTGACATGTCTTAAAAAAATTAGGTCAATTCAATAGTAAAACAGACTATTTTGACTTCAATCCAAACAACACCTGGCCTTATCAAATATTGGTCATGCCAAATTTTGACATGGCCAAAAATTGGTAATGCCAATTTTGACCCTAAACCAAACCAGCCCTTTTATACACGTGGTTTGTCATGTCTGATGTTAGCCAAGGTCAACTTATTTATATTTTTTCGATAAGAGCAAGTTTTAATAGTGTCATCCATTGCCTATTCCGATATACACAATTTTATATCAGGCATTGTTAAAATATTATGTGATCAATATATCTTTTTTCAAACTATTAGGTTTTTTTCTCATGACATGCTCTCTCTCCTGTATGAGTGGTAAAAGGTGAACATTGGAGATTGTGTGTAGCCAGCGCTTATATAGTCACTCACTCCTCTCACCGCTCTCCGTCAATTCAGTTTTGAATTGGATGTGATAGGTTAATAGCCAACTATTATACCTGCTCACCCTGTGATACAATATAATGGATTACGGTGAGTGACCGGATACATCATTTTAATTCCTTATATCTTTGGGTTGGAGGAAGTAGAAAACGATGGAAAGACTCATCAAACTTATAAATGTGTGGTAAAGATTTGGATCATCTAACCCTATGCAAATATGGCAAAAAAAACGTGCAAAGTGTTTGAGATGCCACCAAACGGCAACAAATTTTTCGATGTATTTTCATTCGTGATGCTCGGACTCCCACTTCCTCACGACTTAGCTATAATCATGATCAAGATGGGTGATCCAGAGTCTTTTCTTTTCATGTTACCATGCTAGTTTTTATAAATGTCTACTTTGGTGCTGAATTAGTCTTGTATCCATCTGCTGTAAAATTTGGTTATGCATTTCTATGTGTCAAGATGAGGTTAGAAATTAACATACTAGTGCCTCAATTCCACATTGTAAGAGTTAGTTTTAGTCTATATTCATTAACATCTATATAAATCTAGACACATATAAAGCATATAGACAACAATTATGCACATTTTTGCTTGTTTCAGTTGAGATTCAGTAATAGTCTTGAATAAGACTATTATCTCCTATTTTGTTGTTTCATATTCTTATGTGTTTTCTGGCCTCATGTGTGAGCCAAAACGGACTGTTGTTTGGTGTGTATTCATAACTTTGTAATGCGTATGTAGTTTCTTTTGAATCAAAGCCAGATTTGATCTATTATTAAAGAATTTTTTTTTGAGAGGAGGCAGGAGTTCTACCATTCATTAAAAGAGGCGAAAAGGAATACAAGGCAAGGAGTGAGATGGGTACCGAATTACATCAGTACCCCAACTTTTACAACAACTAGGAATGAAAGAAAAAGCCTACTCTCGCATCATCGATAACTCTCTCTGTTTGAAAAGATGAAAAGCCAAGTTGATGTTGTTCTTGTAAAATTCTTCGTCTAGCTGCTGCCCACCAAGACATGAAGTCACCATGAAAGGCTGTCATTGAAGGAAGACTCAAGCCAAGCTTGTGAAACAACTTCGACCAAACCCGTTTAGCAAAAGAGCAATCTATGAAGAGATGTTTTGTTGTTTCATCAAAAATTCCACACATGGGGCATACTGTGGTTCGTCCAACCCCTAATTTGGAGCTTGTCAGCTGTTAGCACCTTTTTTTGCACAAGCAGCCAGCTGAAAAATTTACATTTGTTTTCCGCTTTTGCTTCCCAAATGAAGCTAAAATTAGGGTTCCGGATGGCGCCGATGAATTGTGCTTGATACGCCGATTTTGCTGAATAGCTGCCATTTGCCGTCCATCTCCATTGAATGGTGTCCACCGTTTGTTCATCAATATTTACCTGTTGGGTTTTTAACCAAAGCTCTACAAATTCTTGCGCCTGCTGAAAATTGCTGATCTTCTTCATAGATCTTAGCCAATTGTTGTTTTGTAGTTCCTGATAGACTGTCCTGTTTTTTTTCAATAGGTTGGAGCGTAGATGTTTGGTGCAAAGTCTTTTGGTCTTGTCCCTGAAGCCACCTGTCTTGCCAAAACTTGGCCTTTTTGCCATCCCCTAAAGTGATGATTGTGGAAGCCTGGAAGAGCTCTCTATCTGTGGCATCACAAGGGACCAAGGTTCCAGACCAAGGCTTTTCCTCTAACGACCATTCTAGCCATAGCCATTGGAGTCTGAGGGCACGGCCAAAGCGTTCCAAATCTATGATTCCAAGTCCTCCCCTGTCTTTTGGCTGACACACTCTTTTCCAATTAACCAAGCAATGACCACCATTTGCCTCATTAGAACCGGTCCAGAGATAATTCCTTCTAATTTTGTCCATCTTTTTAATTGCCCATTTTTTGGCATGAAAAACTGACATGTGGTAGACTGAAAGAGAAGAAAGGGTAGATTTTATGAGTACCGACTGTCCAATTTTTGTCATCGGTTTGCCTTTCCATCCTGGTAGTCGTTGCGCCAATCTGTCAATCACCGGTTGTGCATCAGCCCTCCTCAATTTCCTGTAATGCAGAGGTAAGCCCATGTATTTAGAAGGAAAGGTTTTCAGCTGCTCTGGTAGAGGAGAAAGAATGTCCTGTAGATCGAGGTTCTCACATCTTATTGGGAAGATTTCTGTTTTATCAAGGTTGGTTACCATCCCTGTCGATTGCCCAAACTTTCTCAGGATTTCATTGACCAGCACAATCTCAGATTTTATTGGCTTGACAAAAACTGCTGCATCATCTGCATACAAGGAAATGTTGAAACTGGTCGTTCGCTTGTTCACAGGATGTAGGAGCTTCCAGTGAGTCCATTGCTAAAATGAAAAGCATGGGTGAGAGGGGATCACCCTGGCAAAGACCTCTTGCATGTTTGAACGAAGGGCCCTCAACTCCATTGAGAATAACCTTGAAAGATGTACTTGACAGAATATTGATTATCCAAGTGATCCATTTGTTGCCAAAACCAATCCATCTAAGAAGATCCAGCAAGTAAGGCCAACAAAATGGAATCAAAAGCCTTTACATACCAATTAAAGAAAATAAAGCATTATATATTGATTTATGTATCAATCTATCAACAAGCTAAAATATGATACGGTATGAAACAAAGCAAGTACTTAGTATTGGCGCTATGCTACGCCAGCTTACATACCATTCCACGTTGAATAATCACCTCGCCACAATAGGTTCAACGGAGTTACAAATTTCCATGAATCATGCATAACACGTAAGCTCGAGTGACCACCAAAGAACAACAAGATCCACTATAGATAGTTGCTGAAAACCGCTAACTAAAAACGGCCAACAATAAGAATTTATACCCCATTTGTCGTTATTTTCACTATAAAAAAGTGTTTATTTTTACATATTAGTATCAATTTCTTGAAGGCCTTAATCTGGCTGTTACAAATGTGAGATGCCCTCTCTGTAGAACAGCAGAACCAATACCATTGATTAGAGATGGGGATAGAGCTCATTGTCATCGTTCACTGATGAGATGTATCAATACCATGATTAATTAGAGATAGAGATAGAGCTCACTCACGCAATTAAGCTCTTTGTTAAGTGTCTCAATCCCTGAACAGAAAGTGGCATATTCTCATACTTGAGCTATAGCTCAACTGGATCAGTAGCATCAACTGGCCGTTTACTCTCAGTTCTAGCGTACAATGAGGACACTGCACTGACATGCAAAGATGGGATGGGATCTTCACTTGCATTGTTCTTAATTCTTGGTTACCTTTGTAGGAGTAGGTTTCAATGCTCTTTGCTGCTGGTCCTGCTTACCGTATTAATACTATTTTGTAATTGCCGACTTGGTTGTAAATTTCTTCTCCTACTTCCAATAAATGAGAACTGAATAATTAACGTGTGTTTACTGAATCTGCTAATTTTCAGAGAGCTATGTTCTTCTGCGGAAGAAAAAAAAAGATATCAACTAACACTGTCATTTAAAAAGGAAAAGTTTTCTACTACTACATAAGAAACTTGTGGTTGTAGGGACCTCTTCTGAAGATTTATTATAAAAAAACAAAAACACAATCTGCAGGTTACGGTACGCCATCACCATCAATGAACTGAGTAACAAAACCATATTTTTACACAATACGTGTGAGTAGAGTTTAGAACATTAAAACATAAATATATATCTCTGTATATGTGACCGATCTTCCTACTGCAGTTGGTGAGACTGCAGTGGTTGGGCACACGTCAACCAAATATCTTTCCAACATGGAAACGGCGTCCTAATGCTAAGATCTTCCGTTCCTAATGACGCGTCCCAAAGAGCAAATCAAACGAGCAGAGACAGAGAGAAGCTTCTAATTTCTTGCAATGGAGCAAATACTATGCAGAAGTTATCACGAAGCAACCATCGTCAAGTTGTATTAAAAAAAATTCTCCTCTCTGATGGAAGAGCTACCAGAGAGGGTCCTTACTATCTGCATGCGGGAAGGGTCCTTACTATCTGCATGCTGACATGCATGCGGGAAGGGTCCTTATATTTTAAAATTTTGCTTCAATTATTGGCTGATATTCCTATATAATAGTGTTTAAAAATCTTCTCCAGGCAATTTGCATTCCCACTCCTATTACTGGGTTCGTTTTATGGGGTTATCAGCTTAATAACTTTCTAAAGAAAAACATGGGCATGTCCAGATACAAGTACATTTTAAGTAGCTATACTGCATGCATTTGTATCACTAGTATTGAATTTTAGGTGGAGTGCCTTTCAAATGATGAGCTTGAACTGGAGTGCTCATTTTGGTTATCAACAAAAACGATGCCATTTTGCAACCTGATATTTAATGCAGAAAAGAGTCACAAACTGAATTATACAGGTAGGGAACCACATGACCCATCACCAAAACACTGTTTGGGTTGAAATTCTATCTAATTATAGTTCCTATATGAAGAGAATAATCTCCAATGATAGTGGCGTCCCCTGCATAACTAAGAAGCATTCTTAAATTATTTGGTCAACACACATGCAACAGACATGGGGAGCAGCAGGCATACTAAAAAACGGGGACATTTTAGCTGAAATGATCATGTCAAATACTTAACATGCATGCATGCCAAGATAATTTAAGGTTTTTAGGAACAGCCGTCTCCATCATCAACGGCACATTAGCTGAATTTAGCTAATTTAAGGTCAATAGAAATGAGCTGAAACGGCCATGCCAAATACTTAACATCATAGCATGCATGCATACCAAATGCAAATTAATATTGCAACAACATTTTGACAAAAAAAAACAGGGAAGAAGCATCTTTTACTCACCATTTTTGAAATACAACACCCTTATATCAATATTTCAACAGATTCTACATCGGTCTCACATTATCTTACAATTTTTCTAGATAATGCTCAGATTATCTTATATATTAGCAATTAAACCATGTACTTTAATATATTACAAACCGTAGACACAGGGATATTAAAATTTCAATTGCGGCATGAAATCATCAACGAAAACGAGAGCAATCTCTCATCGATGGGCGATTCAAAGAGCTTGACATGTCACCAAATGCTGCTGCTTCTCCGATGAACAACAGCCAGCAAGTCGCAGGTCACGTCAGAATCTGATGCTACCGGTTCTGTGCCGGGGCGTGATGTGAAATGCATTTCAGAGATCATGTGAGATTACGAGACAGCAAATTAAATCCCACAGCAAGAACGAGGACGAGATTAGGAAGGGATTAAGAGGGAGATGGTGTTCTCTTCAACTACCTTACGTATACTGCTGCATATTTGCATACAAGCGTGCATGCAATTATTTTCCTTTGAATTCCTTGCTCACCGAGTAAAATATATATTTCTTTTGAAAGGGTAACTACCATCTGAAACAAAGATACTACAGCACCAACAACAGACAAGCTAGTATTTATATATAATTATCTTTTTTTGAAGGGACATATATAATTATCTTTGATTTGTTTATCGTTTTTGTTAGATATATGCTTGTTGATTAGATTTCTGATCACGTATATGTCAACCACTGGTAGCTAAGTTAGTTTGCACAATTACAAAATTTTACAGTGTATCTGAAGACGTTATGATTCATCTACCTTTTTTTTTTTTGGTCTATGGCTTCTCGGTTTCTCATGTAAGATAAGCTCAACCTGGCCCATGTCACTCACAGGAATGAGAAGAGGAAAATTCACTAGAGTGCAAGAGAGGATTATTATTCACAGGAAAAGACCGAAATAACAAAGCCGATCTGATTCTACGATACGGTCTACGGCTCTAGATATTTTTAGAAGTAGATTATATCATTCTAATGCCTAATTAAACACTAGCTGAAATTGATGACCCTTGTCAATGAACAAGTGCAGTGAATAACTGAAATACAATGCAGAAAAAAAGCAGCCTTTGAGTGGACACACAAGCTGTGCCTTTCAGGATTTCAGCTACTCAAAGCCGGAAGCATCCCTGAAGGCTGAAGCTTCCTTTCTTCGTCGAAATCCGTGCAGGCGACATCTAAATATTTTTGGCTCTTTCTGTTGATTGGGTCGTGCGAGCATGAGCAGAGAAGATGGTGTACTATACAAAGTAAAAGGAACAGCAGAAGATCAGGCCAACAAACACGGGGAATAACTAGAGCTGAAGTTTAATTCTCTCTCTTTAAATTAGTTAAATGAAAAGGCATGAATACGGTTTTAAAAGTGACAATGCTTGCCCTTGTCAGGGCTATCATGTGATTGAGAACTAGAAACTATCTTTTAATGTACTTGATTGAAAACTTTCCGATGGTCGACATGAGTAATCACTATCAGTGAAAAAGACAGCATCTTATGTGATCTAAATGCAACTATCGGCAATATAAGATCCTAGGTAGAATTCATATATCACAACTGTTGTTGTAGTTCTCTTCAAGAAGGTGACTTCAAAAATGCAGTTTTTGAGAACCGAGCCTAGCTTGGTTGGTTAGGAGCTGTGGCTTTCACCCCAAATACCTAAATACCTAGGTTCGAATCTCAACCTGCTCATATTCTTCTCTCTTATGTCCTGTTTAGTTCCCAAAAATTTTCACCCATAAATATCACATTGAATCTTTGGATCTATACATGAAGCATTAAATAAAAATTAAAAAAATTACACCGTTAGACTGTAAGCGACGAGACGAATCTTTTAAGCCTCATTAGGCCATGATTAGTCATAAGAGTTACAGTAACCCACATATGCTAATGATGACTTAATTAGGCTTAAAAAATTCGTCTCGCGGTTTTCAGACTAGCCATGAAATTAGTTTTTTCATTCGTGTCCAAAAATCCCTCTCAATATCCGGTCAGTTTGATGTGATGTTTTCGCTAAAAAATTTCCCCAATTAAACAAGGCCTTAATATCATTGGATGGTAGCTCCTTCTATCATTCCAACCTTAAAATGCAGTTTCTACGGTCTCATTGATTTTTTGAAAAAACGAGAAAGGACCAAGGGTCTTGCCGGCTAGCACACAATATATAAGCTAGCAGCTCTTGGGTTCAAACCTCATCTCTCCCTTAATATCATTGATACAAAAGCCCTTTCTTTTCGTATCCAACCTTTTTTTTATTTACGGAAAAAGCATACATACACATAGATCCTTTTTTTTTTTCAGAGAATCAATTTTAAAACTCTGCCACTCAAAATGGGTGCACATTCTGAAGCAGACAGTAATAAACAGTAGTACAGGATACGAAGATAGTGTTTCATGGTTTGTCAGTGTCAGTGGTGTCACTCGGTGCAAATTCCAATTTTGACCTTGTCTTAGCAGGGCACACAAGCAGTACAACCAAGTTGCTAGGTGGGAAAAAAACCGGAACGGCTCCAAACTTGTCACACACACACACGTATACCCTACCAAACATGACCAAAATCGTCAAGAAAGAAATCGCAAGCGAAGCAGTCAACCATGAGTCCGTGCTAATGACACAAAAATTAAACAAAGAAATTATTAATTTAATTAAGATTAGTTAGTCAGTCGATGATGCACACACGCATACTGCATACCCACACCAACGAACAGTGAATACAAAATTAAGCTCTAAAAAAAACAAGCGGAAACCTCCAAAACCCCGCCTATATAAGCAGAATTAAACACCCCCAGCAGAAACGCGTACTAAACACAGATTAGTAGCAGCATACCACCACCACTACACCTACAAACATACGAGAAACCAAGTAGCTAGCTATCACCACCACATTGAGAATTTGGGAGAATTTGAGAGAATTTGGGAGAATTTGAGAGAATTTGAGATACGCCTTTGCATTGCATGCCAGCCATGTCGACGGCGGCAGCGCTGTTCGTGGCGGTGGTGGTGGTGTTGGCCTCGCCGCTGCTGGCGTCATCGCAGCAGCAGACGCCGGCGATGATGACGTCACCGCCTCCGCCTCCGTCGCCGGCGGCGACGAACAACTCGAGGCTGGAGAGTGCGTACGTGGCGCTGCAGGCGCTGAAGCGGGCGATCACCGACGACCCGAAGAACCTGACGCACAGCTGGTGCGGGCCCGACGTCTGCAACTACTTCGGCGTGTACTGCGCGGCGGCGCCCGACGACGCGTGCGCGCGAACGGTCGCCGGCGTCGACCTCAACCACGGCGACCTCGCCGGCACGCTGCCCGAGGAGATCGGCCTCCTCGCCGACCTCGCCGTGTTCCACCTCAACTCCAACCGATTCTCCGGATCCCTCCCCAACTCGCTCGGTAACCTCCATCGCCTCCATGAGATTGACGTCAGCAATAATCATCTGTCTGGATCCTTCCCCTCTCAGCTCCTCTGCCTCCCTGACCTCAAATACGTCGACCTCAGGTACACATCTGGTAGTACACACGTATGAACATACGTATAGTATACGTATATACATACACCTGCAAAAAGGCAAAGAAAAACAGGGATTGTTATTTAACGCATGCCTTTTTTTAAGTAAATTTTATAAAACTGCAGTTATTTTGATAAATTTATCCCAAAACTGAAGATTTCCGCGAACAAACTACAGAGATTTAGAATTTTTGTTTATCACAAAACTACGTATACTTTATACAATCTAGAACTACATATTTAAAAAGTTTTTTTAAATAATTCATCCGAAAATCCTTAGTCTAAGCACTTTTACATTAAAAAAAGGTTTCTGGTAATCCTGAAGAGAAGTTAGTAGTACTAGTATTTAGTGGATGCAACGTATTTATACGTATAGGAATGTGTATATGATGGATCTGTTGTATACGTTGTATGTGTGTGTGAAGGTTTAACAACCTGTGCGGGGAGGTGCCGGAGGCGATATTCGAGAAGAAGATAGACGCGCTGTTCATCAACAACAACAACTTCGACTTCAAGCTGCCGGCGAGCTTCACCAACTCGACGGCGTCGGTGATCGTGCTGGCGAATCTTCCCCGTCTCGGCGGCTGCCTTCCAAGCTCAATCGGCGACATGGCCGGCACCCTCAACGAGCTCATCCTCCTCAACAGCGGCATCTCCTCCTGCATCCCGCCGGAGATCGGCAAGCTCGACAAGCTCAAAGTCCTCGACCTCAGCTTCAATAGCCTCGCCGGCGAACTCCCCGGAGAGATCGGCCACATGACGGCGCTCGAGCAGCTCAACGTGGCGTACAACGGCCTCGCCGGCGAGATACCGGAATCCATCTGCGAGCTGCCTCACCTGAAGAATTTCACATACTCCCACAACTTCTTCTGCGGCGAGCCGCACCGGTGCCTCGAGGTGCCACGTGTCGATGACAGCCAGAATTGCATCGCCGGCCGCCCCGACCAGCGATCCGCCGAGGAGTGCATCGGGTTCCTCCACCGTCCGCCGGTGCGCTGCGACGCGCACGGCTGCATCGCGCCGCCGTCGCCACCGCCGCCGGTGCACTACGCTCCTCCGCCGCCGGTATATTGATGAATTGATCTGCGGTAAAACTGTACAACTTGGTGTAACTGTTTCTTCTGCTGCCTTTGACCTGTGATGAGGAAGGGTAAATCAGTAATTGTGTATACATAAGGTATATACAGTAATCTTTGTTTTTTTCAGAAAGAAAAGCAATAATGGGTTGATAGATTGCTTTGCAGAACCCCAAATGAGGGTTTGGTAAAAGATTATTTCAGTTTTTCATATGGTCTCTTCTCTTGTAAAGTTTTTTTTTTTCAATGTTGTAGAGATCCCAGTACAACATACATAAATTATCTGCAAATATTTAGAGATGTGTCAGATTTCAATATTTCATCAGTTAAGAATTGGATCTGGGATGCAGGTGGATTAGGGACCATGCTATGTCTGAATTCAGTTCAACAATAGGACCACCACTAAAGTAGGAAAAACAAAGAGAAATATAATGAGAAAATAAGGTACTTAATTACTGATTTGCTCTGTACCCTGTAAAGGTTAAAAGATGAATTTTCAGTTCGATTAATACCAAGTCAAATAACTGTTCAGCACCTAACTCCATGGCATCTGACAATATCGCCTATAGGCCATAGTCAAAAAGTTCGACCTGGAAAAAATATATGTTCTGGTCAAAAAAAGAAACTTAAAAAACAAACGACGAGGAAATAGAAGACACAGTCAGTACATTAGGCAAGATTCTAGCTCCGGCACACCAAATGATGAACAAACAGTAAGGGCATAAATGCATTTCATAAAGATTGGTCAAAGGGGAATTAATAAAAAGCAAGTGCTGCTCATGGATTCCAGCTACAAAGAGGGGTTTCTTTCCCTTTGGTTGATCAACTTAAAAGACAAGATCATAAGAAACTTCCCTTACCTGATATATTGGCTGGCTGGCTCCAGGCAGGATGTTTCTTTCATGCAAGCCACTCAACATGATGGCTTCAACAGCTCACTCTATCCGTATAACTTTCAATTCATGTCTTAGTCACACTCACACACATCAACCAACTGACATAACATGTAAATAGCTGAAAAGAGTATAATGTACTATGCCCACGTATATCCAGTATAATAAGCACATCAATGAATTTCCAATGACCGATGGCATCCATAGAGATGGTGAGCGAAAATGACTCTGCTGATAGCAAAGGCATATGCAGTATGATTGAAAAATACAAACCGGTTGAAATCAAAGTTATTAACAGAGTGGCCATGCAGCATGGCATATTGTGGCCGACCTTTTCATTGGATCGTTGAGTGAGTGACAGACAGAGAGGGATCCAGATTCAGTGACATAGTCCCGTGACATTCTCGGTGACATACTGTCACTGACGTGTGGGACCCACATGTGCCTGGTCCCACACGTCAGTGACCGTATGTCACCGAGAATGTCACAGGTCTATGTCACTGAATCTCTATCAGACCGAGAGATGCTAACCAGGTAAGAATTCAACAATTTTGCAGATATTGGAAAATAAAAAATAAAAATATAGTGATGAAGATGACTAAGCCATGTTGGACCAAGTAAAACCTGAAAATTGGCATAAAGTAAATGAAAACCAAATATCAAGTCCCTTGAGGTAGCAGGTAACCAAATGCATTCTCTGATGGAAATCAAGGTCTTATTAGTTACATGAAGTACGGACAATCTAATCATATCTCAGCATGTAGTAATAGTGGCTTTCATCCTATCCTAAAAGGCAAACCTGCTTCAGTGATTCTTATTTTCAGTCATCTAAACAATATGGTTTCTTAATCTATTTATGACATAACATGGTGATGATGAAGTCAAAGTATTACACTATTCAGTAGCAGAAATGTGAGGTACTGAGGTGTGAACATTCGTTATCACTATTTTTATACATTGTTGTGGCTAGCATTACACCGATTTATAGTAGGGTAGAGGCTAGAATAAGATCTATTACCAACCTAAAGACAGGGCCTCATCGGATGGCCTAAAAGGCCAAAATGCGGAAAATGTACAACTTTTGTAGATGGTGTCGTGGAATCTCAAAAAACAATCCTAAAATTAAGTTTGAAAATTCAAGTTTTGGCTTTGGATTATAATCCGATGGCGAAGCGATGATGAGAGCCACAGTTTCCCAACCAGCCAATATCGATCATAATGGCTTGTCTTTGTTGAAGTGTTGATCTCATTAAATGATATAACTGATTTACAGACAAGCTTTCAGGATATCCCAATGTGTCAATGAAGTTTAAATAAGCACAGCCCTTCAAGTTTTCAATTAAGTTTTCAGGACATCCCAATATGATTTGAACATCAATGGACTAAAAGGTCATACCGCAGTTTCATGACTACCCGACCAAATTTAAGATGGTGCTGGTACAATAAAGATCAATAAAAAAACATGCTTACCAATCCAAGCAGTAAATATAACCTACAATATCTGGTCATATAAAACGATGACCCTACAGGACTGACGACAGTTGTTCAAAACTTTGAACAACAAGGAAGGTCAGCATTTGCAGCCAAGTACTTTGAAGCAGCTTATGCTTCGGGACTATCATCTAAAGTATCTTCAAGACATTCTTGGCTCTCCTATCAAGTATCAACTTCAGGGTACAAGGGGCCCCTTGAAAAAAACCAATTAACTGAATTACCATCATTTAAACTCTTTTTAGGCAATTTAGCTTAGACCTTTCAGCATGAGCTTGATTTGACTTTTGAGTTGTAACCAACTTCTGTAAGTATTACTAGAAAAAACAACATGATTTGGCCTAATAACTTATTTGCACTAATTAATTTTCTAATCAATTGGGCAATTAAAGATCAAAAGCTCAACCATATTCATCAAAAGTAACCCTTCACACTAACCAACTGAAATTCCAAGTTGTTTCATCAGGCTAATGAGGTGGAGTTATTTGCTAAACAGGTAATTCTTATATCTGATTTTTTTTTCAGAAAAGTTTCCCCTATCCACAGTTATCCCATTTGATATCTGATCTACCTCCATGGCAAGGCACAGTCTGGTGTTCTCCACTGCTTGCCTGGGAGGGAAATCATTAAGCTAACTTGAAAATACATAGTAAATTTATCATAAAGCGGTATAACATCTGCTTCTCAGTTTTTGTTTTTTCATGTGCAGGACAGCAGTAGTAATGTCAACAAATTGATTGGAAAAAAAATCAAGGTTCAGATGGCCCATTTTACCACATACATCAGGAAAAAAACATCAGCTTAAGGGGAAAAGGTACAAAAGAAAAATAGCGCACGAACAACTCAAGCACAAAATTAGGCTTGGCTACTTGGTGTGGTATGCGTTCGTAAGTAATGAAAAAGAGAGAACATGTGCAAGGCTTAACAAAAAATGCTCTTCAAGGATCAACATAATCATGCAACCAGGCAACGAAGCTATTAGGCTATAGGTATGATTGTGCAATAGATATTAACAAGCTTGGATAAGTTATTATTTTCTCAGTATCATCAATCTTCCGAAAATGAATCTTCGATCATCAATAAGTCTATCATGGATGTACAAGTTAATCATACCTGGATGGATAAGACCTTTGTGTTACTGGAAGGATAGGGCATTTTCATACAGAAATTATGATCCTAAACTCTACCAGTAGTCACCACAAGAGCAGACCCCATCCTCAAAGTGGTGGAAACGATTTAGATCTCTGAGTATGATTCGCCTGTTAAAGACCATGGAAACAAACTTTGCCATCGAATGGCAATCTGGACATACACGAAGATTCTTAACAATGCGCAGGGTAGTTCCCGGTGATGTATTTATAAGCCCAAAAGAAATTGACAGCTTCTCGCTATGGTATCTCAGGCTTGTCGCTTTCTCCTCCTCACCCATTTCAACATGAAACACATGCGAAGTATTAGGGACATAGCCAACAAGTTTTAGCTGTTCAATAACTTCATCAACCATCCTGCGTGCCTCCTGTGATTGTGGGTGCCTTCCATCTCCTGAGAAGAACTCATGAACCATGTTATCTATTTCAATTGAGCTACACCCTGGCACCTTTACCACCCCTTTTTCATTCATCAGCTTCCTTACCATGTTCATCTCTTCCCATCTCCCAGTGTTAGCACACAAATTTGAGAATATTACGTAGTCACCACCATGAGAATCGTCCAGTTCTAGAATCCTCTCAAAGACACGTTTTCCCATATCGACATCTCCATGGCCTCCACAAGCAGAAAGCAACGTCCTCCATAAGATGGCAGTTGGTTTTATTGGCAATTCATCAATGAACTTGTAAGCCCTTTCAAGCTGACCTGATCGAGCTAGCAAATCAGTCACACAACCATAGTGCTTGATCCCTGGAACAATCCCATAGTCTCTCATGCTGTCAAAGTATTGGAGCCCTTCGGTCACCATTCCAGAGTGGCTGCAGGCATAGAGAACCCCTAAAAATGTAACATCATCAGGTTTTATCCCTTGTTTCTTCATCTCATCAAACACCGAAATGGCCTCTCTGCCATATCCATGGTTAGCATATGCCACGATCATCACAGACCAAGCCTGCTTATCCCTTGATTCCATATCCTGGAACACACTAACGGCATCCTCCAAGCTCCCACACTTTGCATACATATCAATCAGCGCAGTGTTGACCTTCACAAGTGAATCAAGCCTTATCTTCTTGATATACTCATGGATCCATCTCCCAAGTTCCAGTGCTCCAAGCAATGCACACGCTGATAACACACTGATCAATGTCACGGAAGTCGGCTTGAGCCCCTTCTCCTGCATCTCCCGGAACAGCACCAGCGCCTCCCCAGGCCGGCTGCTCCGAACTGCCGCGGTGATCATGGCATTGTAGGAGACGACGCAATCCCCGTCCATCCTGCCGAACATGGCGCGCGCGGCGCGGGCGTCGCCGCACTCGGCGTACATGTTGATCAGCGTGGGCACGACGTACTCGTGCCCCGCGGCGCCGGCCTTGACCGCCACGGCGTGCGCCTGCCGCCCCTCCTCCCCGGCCCGCGCCGCCGCGCACGCCTTGAGCAGCGACACGAACGTGTACGTGTCCGGCGCGACGCCCTCCTCCATCATCCGGACGAACACCCCCGCCGCCGCCTCCATCGCGCCACCGCCACCGCATCGGGCGTACCCGCGCAGCAGCGTGTTGTACCAGACGACGTCGTCCGGGTGGGGAATTCTGTCGAACACCTGGCGGGCGTAGTCAAGGTGGGCGGCGTCGGCGCGCTGGTCCGTGCAGAGCGTGAGGAGCCTCGTGACGAAGGCCGGATGCGCCTGCAGGCCGGCCTTGACCGCGACGGCGTGGAGCTGGGCGAGCGCGCGGAGGGTGGTGCAGTGCGGGAGGTAGGAGAGGAGCGGGTGGTGGTGGGATGGCGGGTTCTTGGATTTGGCGGGAAGGAGAGGGGAAGGCGTGGCGGTTAGAGGCGAGGAGGACATGGCCGTTTTTGTTTTGGTGGCGAGGACGAGAGGCCGTCAGTGAATGAGGGGATCAGATCAGCATCCGGAAAGGGAGAAGATTAAGCAAGGAATTATGCATTTTAGTACCTATCTTTGTTCAGATTTATATGTGTGCTTTGCTATACGAAAATATGACAATTACCCTGTCCGTCCAAATATACGAGTGTTTGGATAGGATATATTGTAGTACATCCTAACCCAAATATATTTATTCTTGTACCGAGGGAGGGAGTACTTACGCTACTAATGTTATAATCACATGCCAATATCTATTCATGTTTGAGAAACCAAGTAGCACATATCACACGATTGGAAATAGTATCATTTGGAATGCAAACAGCCTCGGTTTAGTTAGAAGTTTTCTACTTTTATCAGTTTAAAAATTTGTACCGAGAACATCGATACGATACTAATAGAAAGCAGAAAAACTTAAATGGATGCTCCCTTATCCTAAAATATTTGATGTTTTGACATTTTATTTGCAATGCTTGACCATTCGGCTTATTCCAAAAATTATAAAAACATCATTTATTATTTCTACATCTTGCTTTACTATAATAAGTATTTTAAGTATGAATTATTTCTTTTTATATTTTACTAAATTTTTGAATAATATAAATAGTCGAATGTTGCAAATGAAAAGTTAAAACGAAATATAATTCGAGACATGTGGGATGTTATGTAGTTAGAATGGAGAAGGTATCACTTTAACAGACAAGATACTCGATTAGTCGGGGATTTTCTCCACCGTTTTCAGTCTCAACATAGAGCTATGCCTCTATGCACAATTTACTCGTTGATTTGCTTCTTTCCGTTGCATTTATATTCGTCCTGTCCATATCGATGTGTTCCTCTAGAAATAGCGTCTAAAAAAAGAAATAAACTAGTGTGATCAACAAAAGGTCAATTCAGTTTTTTATTTGGAAAATTAACAAGTCAACTTGTCTCGTCACTTTGATACTACAACAAGAAGACAAACTTTTGTGAAAATAGGTTCGACAACTTCTGAGAGCATAGATTAGTCATTCACTTGTTCTAATTAACATTGCTCATATCAACAACGCATACCACACGGGATGATTACTTGTACCTATCAATTTGGCATGTAGAGGATGCACGAGCATATCATCGAACTGATCTGTCGCGTGCACATGGATTACATGTTATTCTGATATGAATATCCATGATTCCGTGTCGGCGTAATCAGCTTCAGTGGCATATGCGTTCGGCTTGATCCGCAGGTTATAATTAAGTGCGACTCGTTTAAGATGAGTAACTAATTTATTGTATCAAAATGAAACTAATTTACATTTCACATCGCACATATTTTACCTTATCAACAGTATACCATGATAATGCAACAGTTAGATATTTACCTGCTGAAACAATTACCTATAGATGAATAGATGATGCAACCTGCCAAGATGATCCATCGGTACAATTCCAAGTAGGAGTACAAAAAAATGCGTATTGATGCATCTGTCTGAGCCAATTTCTCCTGCTGCGTCAACGTTGATGCGTCCGACTTATCAGAGTCGTCGTCAGCATCGGGCAATTAACATCTCACAGTCTCATGAACCCGACAAGCTAGCAGAGCAGAGGCATGGGTCTCATTTGACACTCTTGACTCATCAGCCACTGATAAGATGACGGCAGCTAAACACAACTGTAGATGATCCATGACAAGATCAAACAATAATTATCCTGTTAATCCAGATCTACCGAAAGGTAGATTAGATCGACCTCTAATTATATACTGTTAGTCTGTTACTGTCTTCGATTCAGTTAAAAAAACGCGCACAGAAGTTTCTGAATCTGAAGGGATCAATCAAACAAAACAAGAACCACGGGTCCGTAATTTTGATGTGGACGTCAGTGTGATGGCAACATGTATATTCTTGCGATCAAATTTCATTAAGCGGATGATAGCAATGGAGTTAATGAGATTATCCAATGGTTGCAGTGGATTCACTGGTCGGTATTCGGTTCAAAGATTTTTATCTTATCTGCTTCGCTGTTTTGCCGCGGGTTTGTTTGCAGGAGGCGGCGGCTTAGGCTAAAGCTTGTCTTTTATCGGTTGGATTCCTTCTCCTCTCGCTTCCTTTTCGGCTTCTTGGAGATAGAGAGAGAAAGAGGAGAGAGGAGAGAGACCCACCTCACCTTCTCCTTCTGTCCTCTTCCTTCCCCCGGTCCCGGTAAAGCTTTGCTTTTTCCAGTGCAAGATTCAATCTGCTGCTGCTGTTCTTGCTGCTGCTGCTGCTTCGAGTTTTTGTGGCAGAGATTTGCCCGGATTCCTGGGGTGGATTTCATTCAATTCAAGTCGGTGCGTTCTTGCGTGCGGTTCTTGATTGATCTAGTTGCGTTCGGCAGATTGCTGCATCCTTTTCTTGGGTGCTGCATTCATTCTGTAGCAAGACGGGGGATTTGATTGATGTGGTGTGTTCTTGGCTCCGATTCGGCCGCCGCCCCCGGTGCAGAAATTCCCCACTTTGATGAGGCTCTCGCACTGTGAGAGCTACTGCGGCCCTCCCCTGTGCTACATCCCCTGCATCCCCAAATCCAAAGATGCCGCCAGCGATGCTGTCCCGGCGGCGCCGGTCGCCGCCGCCGCCGTCGATGACAAGCCGCCGCCGGTTCAGAAGATTGAGGAGACGGTAGCGGAGAAGGATGATGACGAAAGCAAGGAGGTCGACGGCGACGGCGACGACGAGGAGAAAACGGCAGTGGCGGCGGTGCCGCCGCCGGCTCCGCTGAAGAGTAATCTGAAGAAGGGTGACTGCGCTGACAACAAGTATGCGGAGAAAGGCAATGTGAAGTGGCTGGATTTGCTGGGGAAGGATCTCACCGAGGTGAAAGAATTCGAGCCAAGGTACATCTCATCTCTCTTTGCAGTTCAATGAACTTGTTGGAAGCAGAAATTGTTATGAGTGAAAAAATATTGGGTAGCTGTATAAGTGCAGTCAACGATTTGTGGAAAATTACTGCTTTTGTGATGTATATGTTTATCGATTTAGATCAACAAGGTGAATGGTTTGCATGCTGATCGCATAATTATCAGCTAGACATGATCATCCTGGATATTGAATTAGATCAGTTGTATCATGTGGAGTGTTGACAAAGTGAAGCTATCCTTCCAGTGCCAGATATGTTCTGGATTTGTTTAGTCCCTAGAATGTTGGCTGAGTTTGTTTCTTCCAAGACGTTTTCTTGATACAAGTGGTCAAGCCACCGAGTGTCCTGCAACTTGATATTTTACTTGGTCAGAATGCCTTAGTTCAGACACTCTGGTTTTACAAGTTGCAAAAATGCATGATTGTCACACCGTTCTAGTTTGTGTGGGCATGGTTTTTTGTGTAGTGCAAACGTGTGATTATTGCTCAGATCAGTTCTGTACATAAACGTGAAATTTATGTGGTAGGAGAATTAGTGGTTCCTGTAAACTTTAGTGTGAAATTTTGTTTATTCTGTTTGGATCAATTATATTCTATCAATGTCATATTTTGAGATTTGGCTGAAATTCTATGGGTAGTTTGAGTTCATGCTTTCAACCTGGGCAAGAATCCAAGCAGATTCCAGTAGGTCAATATGATTTTTAAAGCTACAATATTTCATCTGTGCTATTTCTTTATTGAAAACATTTCGAGACAATTCAAAAGGAAGGTCTTTGCAGGAAATTATGAGTCAGTAGACTTCTAGCTAGTAGTCATTTGCAGAACTCTGAGTATAGCCTTGTCATAGACTTATAGTCAGTAGTCACCATATATGTAAAGACAAACAGAATATGACACACCAATCAAACCATGAAAGTACTGCTCATCACTGCTTTCTAGTAAGAAGAAAATTCCTGACCACAACATTATTTGGCTATCATCACTGATACATTATATCCTTTGTTGTGGTTTCATTATTTGCTTGATGTTACCACTTTAATATCAACTAAGCAATAAACCAACAGCTGAAGCATCATTCATTCTTTATATTGATAGGGCTGGCCATGTGGCATGAGGACATCAACTCTTTAAAATGACTTTTCTACCTTCTAGAACCACCGTATTTTATCAATGCCATATCTTGAGTTCATGTTTTCAACTTGAGCAGTTATCTATGCTTGGGTATCCCAAGTTTATCTGTAGATCCCAGTCAGTCAATATGATTGTTAGAGCTACAATATTTCACCTGTGCCGTTTCTGTATCAACAGCATTTTGAGATAATTCATAGTCTCGTAAGTCTTTGCATCAAAATCATGATTCATAGACTTCTGGCTTGTAGTAAATCTTTAATATAGCCTTGTCATAGACTTCTCGTCAGAAGTCACCATATGTGAAGACAAACAGATAGGGACGTTAAGGTGGCATGAGGACATAAACTCTTTAACAACTTTTCCACCTTCTAGAAATGCTGTCACATGGCATTTTCACATTTTATACGGGTTGTTCATCTTTCTTTCTTTTTTTTTTGTTAAACTTACATTGTGCTCTCTCTTTTGTGTTTTTCACACAGTGAATCAGGAGATTCCATGGATGAAGATGACATCGCAGAATGTGTTTGTGCTATCCAATGATCCAGAAGGCTTTCCCCCCAACATTGGTGTAAATTCTGAAAAGGAAGTTTCGCACGAAATCATCTTCCTCTCACAGGAGGGCCAGATCGTTTTGTTAGCTCCATCCACGAGCTCCACTGAAGCTGCCCAGCATCCGGTGCTTGTGCCGGTTCCATCAGTACATGCCGCCATAGATGCCTAGCTGTAGATGTTTTCTGCTTCTTCCTTTTGTCAATCTGGTATGTGTTTGGGTTGGTATTGGTTGCTGAGGAGTGATACATTCTTCACATTGATGGTGGTGTAGCTAAGATTATTGCTTCTGTAAAGTTTACATATAATGTTATTGAGAGTGGAGACAGATGCTGTGTTCACTTTGGCAAAAGCATATGTAAAGCAGCTTATTGATTTGAAGCTGTCGACTGAAAAAGAAGACTCCATTGGTGTTAGTATTATGCATGCTGACAAATTCTCTTTTTATTGATCTACTTCTTTCTTGCAGAGTGTAGGAACCAGTTTAATTGGGTTTTCTGTGTGGAATGGAATGTATAAACTGTACGAGATAACATCTCATCAGTGCAAGGTACCTATGCTGTTTAATGCCCAGAGTCGGGGGGATGTTTCAGTTTGTTGATCACTTTTGCTATCCTCATCAATCATCATGTATAATTCCTGAATATCCATGTGCAGTTTTGCTGTCCATATGTTCAGTTGTAAGCATGTGTACAGTTTTATCTCCGTAAACAACAGCCCAAAGTGTAACTTTTGAATCTCTCTGGACATTCTGAACTTAACTTCCCCATTTCTTATTTCTGAATTTGAAGCAACTGCAATTTTTGAACTTATCTAAATCTGAAGCACCGCCACGGGGATGGAGCACGGGGAGGAGAAGGGACTTGACGGTTATACCGGAAAACTCGCAGGGGTCGCCGCGTAAATATCCCCCACGCTCTCCGTCCAAATCAGAATGGGCCGCGTATAACACATCGGACCGGCCGGCCCAATATTGTATAGGGAGCTACGTAAATGGGCCGAGGCATATTTGGGCCGAGCCCATTTGCACCGGCCGAGAGACCGAGAGAGAGAAGGAGAGAGACGGCGCCGCGAAGGGGAAGAGGAGAGGAGGAGGCGAAGCCGCGCGCGCTCGCTCGCTCGCGGCCGCGGATGAGATGATGGCGTTCGGCTTGCTGCTCTCGCCGCCGGCGCCGTCCATCTCCCTCCCGATACCCGCAACCAGGCGGCGCTCCGCCGCCTCGGGCCTAGTCGCGGCTGGCCGCGGTGGACGCCGCCGCCCGCCGGAGATGGCGGCCAGCGGCGGCGGTTCCGGGGGACGAGGATCTTACGACGATGGGGAATCCGCCGCGGCTGCTGCTATTAGGCCCCTAGAGATCGACGGAGCTGCTGAGTCCTCGGATGACCGACCAGGTGGTGAGTTGCGGGCGAAAATGTATTAAAATGTGTTTGGAATATAATTTGTGTGTGAGGGTTGGGGTTTGGGGGAATTTTAGTGGTGCAGGGATTTTAGGCCGAAATGGTATCAATTAGGAACTAGCTGCGGTAGCAATTCCTGGAAACTTAGGACTACGAAATTTTAAGTTGTGCGATTGCGGTTTGTAGCCATTTTAATGCTGTGAGTGAGAGATTCCCACTGTTAATCACTTTAGTGCGGTTGAATTTGCATGATTTGGGGGTGGTTTCTGTCAATATGTACTTTCTCCATTTAATATTTTAAGGTGTTTTAGCTTTTAATAGATTCATTATAGATCAATGAATGTATTTCATATATGTGTCTAAATTCATATGGATGTTAGTGGATCTAGACAAGAGATGAAGAGGTTAAAACATCTTACAATATGGAGCGGAGGGAGTGCTAACTTGCTAGTTATGTACGAACTGTACAATTCTATTTTCTCGTACTGTCATATGTGTGCAGTGACACTACCCTAGACATTTTAATTTCCATGCTTTCGCAGACTCTCAGTATAATTGCTATCAGGGAGTCTAGCACCATCATTAAGCATCAAACAATTGCTATATACTCCATATGTGCTTTTAGCAGGGAGACATTACTTTGTTGCAGGATAGTTTTTTTTTTCTTATCATGTCTCACTTAGTCACGTAGCATCATGATATTTCCAATATAGTAACAATATTTGTCAAACCCTGTTCTGGTCGCCTATTTAGTAATTTCTGTAACACAGATGTGTAGTTGGGCTTTTGTTTTGTGTGTCTAAAGCTACTTATACTATGTAGTTGTAAAGATTATCATAAGTATAGTCATTTCTACCATGATAACTGTCGTAGGAAGCACTTCTTCTTTCTAAATATCATATCAGGTAACTTTGATTGTAGAGGAAACATCCAGTAGTGGAGATTCTGGGAGGTGGAAAACGAGACAATATAGTACTGATGATATCTCCAGGAGCAAGTCGAAGCCAAGATACTTCAAAGCATTTGGGGTAGATTTGTCTGCCGATAACATGGCTGTTGCTATTGTTTATTTTGTGCAAGGAGTCTTGGGTCTTTCCAGGCTTGCTGTGAGCTTTTACTTAAAAGATGATCTTCACCTTGATCCAGCAGAGGTATGGTGTCAACTCCTTTACTTCATCCAGATATAACAATTTTTTTTCTTGTCTTTCAAGTCTCTGGGCATATGTGCTTTTGTCTCGTGTGAGCTTAGCACGAGGGGTTCATGGAATACATTTCTTAGGAGTTAGATTTTTTTCTTGAACATTTTAATGCTTGGATAATATGTTGCAGAGATTAAGACGATTTGTGTTGTCTAGACTGCAGTGATATCTGGTTTATCAGCGTTGCCATGGTTGGTCAAGCCCCTTTATGGTTTTATCAGGTCTCAGCAAAATACCATATCTTCTTTCTAGCATTCTTTTATAGTGTATGCTTCACTTAACTATGTAGTTATATTGTTTTGATTGCCTTTACAGTGATTCCATCCCTCTCTTTGGATATCGAAGAAGGTCTTACCTTATTCTATCAGGACTCCTCGGAGCGCTTTCATGGAGTTTGATGGCGACGATCGTGGATGATAAATACAGTGCAGCACTCTCAATTATTCTTGGATCTCTTGCAGTTGCTGTTGCTGATGTTGTAAGTGTGAAGAGAAAAGAAATATGATCACAATTAATTTGCTTTGTTCATCGGTAGTTGTTTTTTTACATGAATATTGGTAGCTGTGTGTTCTAATCTGCATTATTCTTAACTTCAGCTAAATGATAATATGACATCCTAATCATTTCTATTATGATAGTATACTCATATTTAGAACATAAGCCTTTCAGTTCAGTAAACCTATGTTCAGAAAGTTATTTTATGAGTGTTGGAAGTTACTTCATCTGTATAGTGGTACACATAATTCTCTTGTATAGTTGTATCTTCTCATACTGTCCTCTTTACTTAGCCGTGGTTTGTATTGATAGCGTGATAATTCCTTCATTGACATTAATTTTTTTTTTTGTTGAGTCCACATTCACAGATTGCAACCTTTAAAATCAAAGTTTCAAAAGAATGGTATTCATGTCTTCTTTCCAAAAGAAATGCAGCCATGGCATATAGGCTGATTGCATGAGCATTTTATATAAACATGTGCACCGAGTATATTTGAACTTAAATATAAGAAACTCAAAATGTTTGTAAGACAAATTGTCTTTACCATTAATATATCAATATGTTATTTTAAAGACCTCAATTCAGTACCTCACACGTTCAGCACAATTTCCAAGATTTACCTAAAAAAAGACAGATCTGCTTCTGTGCCATCTTTATGCCACGTGCCGAACTCATTTCCGTGTTCATCACATGTTATGACATAAGTGTTTGTTCTTCTGTTTGTTTCCATATTTAAGTGAAATTACTGCAGGTTGTTGACTCTATGGTTGTTGAGAGAGCTCGTGGCGAACCACAGAGTACATCTGGATCTCTCCAGTCATTATGTTGGGGCTCATCAGCCTTCGGAGGAGTTGTTAGTGCATACTTCAGTGGTTCTCTAGTTGATACTTATGGCGTAAGGTTTGCCCTATAACAAATAGCGTACCAAAAACTCTTCATGTTTACAGGTTAACTGATCTGAGGTTCCCCAAATGCAGATTTGTATTTGGTGTTACGGCATTTTTGCCCCTAATGACATCTACTGTTGCGGTTCTTGTAAATGAACAACGTTTGCCTTTGGGACAAGATGCTACCTCATCTTCAGGTTCAGGGTTTATTGAGACCTCTAAGCGACACATTATGCAGATTTGGACTTCAGTAAAGCAACCGAATATCTTCCTGCCCACCTTGTTCATATTCCTTTGGCAAGCAACACCACAATCAGACTCTGCCATGTTTTTCTTCATGTATGTTCTCACATGCTCATTTGTTTGGCTTATTGCTTTGGACAGCTACGGGATTTAGTTTTCATCCATGTGAACACAGTTTTGCAATTGTTGGAAGAGTTGAACTCTAGTTGGTCACAGAATACTTTATCTAGCCTTTCGTTTTGCTTTACAAGCAATTTGAATTGCCTGCCATGCTAAATTCTTTTTGGGTTTGTCTGAGTTCTATCTATTTAAAATGGTTTGTTTCTCATATGTTACCTTCTGATTATTTTCAGCACAAATAAGCTTGGATTCACTCCAGAGTTTTTAGGGCGTGTCACGCTTGTTACATCCATTGCATCCTTGCTCGGAATAGGAGTATATAATTCGTTTTTGAAGGAAGCTCCATTGAGAAAAATCTTTCTTGTGACTACAATATTTGGTTCTGCCCTTGGAATGACACAGGTGCAATTCTGTACATGCTTGTTTTAGTGAACGCTGGCACAATCTTTGTTGTTAAAGTTGACCTTGGTACTTTCAGGTACTTCTTGTCACTGGGCTCAATCGAGTTCTTGGGATTAGTGATGAATGGTTCTCCATTGGTGATTCCTTGATTATCACTGTCCTTGGTCAGGTACGATATACTCTTTTGAAGAATTAGTTGATTTGAGGAATGGGGGTAACCCATTACTCCATAGCATTTAAGCACACTAACAGTTCTTTAGATTGAGTACTGTATGGAGAGCATAAAAAGATTTCTGTATTTCTTAGCTCAATAAAAAGATGTTTGTATTTTACCTTTTGCATGGCAACTGATAAAATATTAGTTGCTTTAAATTTAGGAGTAACATTACACCTCCAGCCTCTTCATCTTAGTTTTGCATGCCTGTAAATAAATAAAAAAAATCCCTATCAATGCCACTCTAGGATTGGCATGGAAGATACTGTAAGACTCCTCTATCTGTCGAAAAGTGGGACTTCCTCATTTGAAGATGACACTTCTATGTGAATAAGTAATCCATCATATCAATTTTCGGGATTATTCAAATACCAAAGACATCTATAGTTAAGCCATGGTCATGGCATTTTCATCTTTTCTAGGAATAGAACCGCACTCTCTATGTGAACTCATGCTGTGAAAATGCGTTCTGTAGGCCTCCTTCATGCCCGTCTTGGTGTTGGCTGCAAAGCTCTGCCCTCCTGGAGTTGAAGCAACTTTGTTCGCCACTCTGATGTCCATTTCGAACGCTGGAGGCGTCACCGGTGGCCTGTTGGGCGCAGGCCTGACACAGCTCCTGGGAGTCACCAAAGACAACTTCGAAAATCTAGCTCCTCTGATTGTCGTGTGCAATCTCAGCTCCCTCCTGCCTCTACCTCTTCTGGGCCTCCTCCCAGACGAATCGCCCGGTGCAGAAAATGGGCAAACAAAAGTCGATTGAGGTTCTCACTGAGCATTCAAGCAGTCTATTCCATCAACTCTCCATGAACTCAGCAGGGCAGGGGAATTGGGAGTCAAACTGCAGCTGACTTTAGCCGTTGCAATGTCGATCACCCTATAGAAGAGTATGTTTTCGGTGATCAATCGATGGTTGGTGCGATGTACAGATATACCTCATGGAGCAGATTTGCTGCGGTCGTTAACTGGTGGTTGAGTCAGGATTGTTTATCGTCAGGGAATGGACATGGAAGCCGCAGTGTACAGCAATGTAGGTACGACCTTTTGTTCTTTACCAAGCAAACGGCAGAAGAGTAGAAAAGTCTTTACCAAGCAAACGGCAGAAGAGTAGAAAAGTCTCCAGTGTATTCTGCTGTATCCAACCGATAGAGATACAGTAGTAACCATGTTCTAAAATCTGAAGTTAATTGTACAGTAATGAGATGTAAGCCCATCAAATGTAGATCGATTCGAACTCTCTGAAACTAGTGTAAATGTAAGCCGTCCAGTACGAATCATATGTGGTGAAAATGAACAGCTAGCGAAATGGCTTGCCAGTTGCCGGTTGCAGGAGAGGTAGGCATCATTGCAAGCATGCTGAGCCAACATAATTATCAACGCAACGCGACGACGACATGACGAGTGCACTCCAAAAGGCGACCTGAGCAACTGAAAGCCTAGCACGAAACAAATGATATCGAAACAGAAATGGAAGCCATGTGATTGATGATGGTTCACGAGCCTAAAAGCAATCAATCATCATCGCAACATGGTCACCACCGACCACTTAACAGAAGAACACGGCCGCGCTACAACTAGTACCAGCAATAAGAACATAAAAAAGTACATCAAGCAACCAACACCAGCAAGGCGCAGGCCATAGCTAACATAAGATAATGTCATTAATTAAGCCGAGATAGGAGTTCAGTGCTTGAAGATTACATGCAGATTTTTTTTGGTTTTAGAGAGTTCAGACTGAATTACAACACAACATGACGAAGTCCAGGGACAACACATGCATAATTTACATTCAGTTTTTCAGTGCAAAGTAGCAAGAGCTAATAACGTGCAGAACTAACATAGCA
Source organism: Leersia perrieri (assembly GCA_000325765.3). Classification (NCBI taxonomy): domain Eukaryota; kingdom Viridiplantae; phylum Streptophyta; class Magnoliopsida; order Poales; family Poaceae; genus Leersia; species Leersia perrieri. Next base: position 26,847,594 of record CM002481.1, on the reverse strand, counting down.
TAGCATTCTAGTATTAAGGAACACACACCCCACCCACCTACCGTTGTAGTCAGTCACTACAAAACAGGGCCATGGTGGCAAGCCGCCCCGCCACCATCAGCAATTCAGCTCTTGTCATTTCATCGTCTTCGACTGATCATCCTACCGGTAGTAAGCTTGGTGGTGATAGGCTGGGGCCATTGCATTGCTGTAGCCTCCCAGGCCATTGCTGTATCCAGCATAGGCCGGGTAGGTCATGGGAGGGGATGGGTATGACATGCCGAGGCCGATGTTGGATACCTCAGATGGGTGGTATGCATAAGGCTCCCTCATTGCCATTGTGTTCTGGCCACAGTAGATGGGGTGTGCAGCCGGCCTATCATAAGAGTAAGGAGATGATGTACCATAGGAGGCATGGGATGGGGAGCGAACGAATGTGGCGGTGGTCGTGGTGGTGGCAGGCGAAGATGGTGTGCCGGTGTATTCAGTGAGACGGCCTGCCTTAGCAGGGGGCATCGGTCCTCCGTTGCTTGCCCGGATGCGCTTGCTGGCCGGACCAGAGCTGCCACCACTGGAACTGCTTGATGCCGCTTTTTTCTTCTCGGTCTTGGCCTTCTCTAGCTCTTCTAGACGCTCACGAAGATCCTCCAATGGAAACTCAGCTTCGAGTTTGCGGTCCTCAACACACTTTATAACAGCCCGGATTGCAGACTGCTCCTTCTTACTCGCATTAGTCTGCAACATAAGTACTATTAGACCATCTAATTTGATACAAGATGGGAAGTGCAGCACTTAAAAAGGAGTCTTAAAGATCAAACATGTCGCTAGCAAGCAATCACAGGTACAGCAGTATGATAGCACCAAGAAGCAACCCAACATCTTTAAGAATGCTCTACTGACATACCACTTAGAGACTTTATATTAGGAATTCAGAATTGAATTCAAATGATTATATAGAGAGTTTTTACTTACCCCAGATTGGCCAGTGCTAGTACTCACATTATCCGAATTGGAGGGTATCTTCTTTGAGTCCTCAAGGTAAGCTTTTAAAAGAGGGGCTGGGGGGAATTTTTCCTGAAGACCAGCTTCATATGCAAAGTTCACGGCATCAAGTTGCTGCCCCTTAGTGATAAGCTCTTCAATGATATCTGGAAACACATCAACCAAATTAGAAAAGGACAGCTTAACCAGGACAAAATCACATAGGGAGATACACCATCGTGGCAAACAGAAACAATAGCCTATATAGCAATCAGTACTATTAAAGAAAAAGGAAGAAAAGGCTACTAATCCTTGGAAATGGAAAAACAAAGGAACCTTGATAACATTTCTGTATTAATGCTTATAAAGCTCATCCAGCAAAGAGATGATACCACGGAACTGTAAGGATAAGCACAATAATCAAAACGAATCTACAGGATCGCACTCAGTGGCCCAGCAGGCCAGGACAAGCGCCACTAATCTTGATGACGAATGCAACAGTCAAAGTGGTCCTCATGGAGGCCATACTGACTAGGTAAAGACTGCAACGTTTTCCAGGACTTGTCTAGGATAGTGATAACACATCCCCGGCAAAGGACACGCTCACTTAATGTAACTATACGTACTCTAATCAGTAATCACACTCTCAACAATAACCCAAATACCACTCACGGTAACACACAGCAATCTGCACTGACTACAAGTGCTGCTCTGATCTGCAATTACACGAAGGCATGAGCAAATGAAAAGCCAAAACAAACGATTCCACACTAGATCTAAGCCAACTCACGATTCTACACTCCGCATCAACCAAAACATCAGCTCACAATTTCAGTACCTGATCTAACCAAATACTCATATCTAACAAAATCAGCGAGATGAGATGAAAAGGCACAAGTAAATTACCATCCATCTCGTCTTCGAGGCCAAGCGTGATAGCAAGACGCGGCATCTGCCTCCGCCACGAGAAGCTGACGACGATCCTCCTGTACAGCTCCTTGTCCTCCTTCTCCGCCACGGCGAAGGTCGCGACGTGCTGCAGGAAGGCGTGCGCGTCGGGCGGCTTGGCGCCCTCCACGCCGCCCTTCTTCTCGGCGGCGTCCTTCCACTCCCTCGCCATCCCGCGCGCCCGCTCGCGCGCCGCGCGTGGCACCATGGGGCGCGCCAAGCCGATCTCCGGGTCCGGATCGGCGAGCGCCGGCACCACCGCCTCCAGGATCAGCACGCACGCCCACGCCAGGTCGGTGGGGGATCTCACCGCCCGCTTGTCGACGGGGAACACCTCCGAGACCGCGTCCATGGCGAATTTGGCCGGATCGACGCACCTCTTGAGCGCCTCGGGCAGCTCGGCGCGGAGCGCGTCCGCCTCCTTCCGCCTCGCGACCACGAAGGTGAAGAACCCCGCGGAATCCATGCTTGCGCACAGCGACCTGAGCCCCTCGGCTATGCCGTCGGCTTCCGAGGAGGCGGAGCCGGTCCCCGCCGCGGACGCCTTCGCCGCCGCCATGGAATCGAGGTGGGAGAGCGCGAGGGAGACGGAATCGTCGATGGATTGCTCCCGGCGGCGGAGCGCCTCGAGCCTCCGGGAGGTGCGGACGTCGAGGAATCGGCGCTTGGCGCGGAGCGTCTCGGAGCGCGCGGAGAGGCGGCGCTCCATGGCGCCGAAATGCTCCGTCAGCTGCTGGTACAGCCTCGTGCACGTCGCCAGCAGCTGCTGCTGCCGCTCCAGCTCCGCGAACCCATCCCTCACCGCCGCGCTCGTCGCCGCCGCCGACTCCGCCGCCGGAGCGGCCATCCCCGCACCAAACCCTAGCCGCTCCTTCTCGATCCGCGAAACCCTAGAGAGCTCTCGGTGTGGAGGGTTTGGGAGGAAAGCGAGAGAAGGGAAAGCGAGAGAGGTGGGAATAAAGCGAGAAGAGGAGAGGAGGGGAAGGTACGGGCAGTCTCTGCGGCCAATGAGGATGCGACGCGTGGCGGTCGCGGCAGGGTGAGGTGGTCGCGGGAAAGAGAGGGCGTTTGGTTATAGCTACGGATCGGACTACCCCGCGAGAGTGAGGGAGTGTGGTGGGTCCCACCTGTCGGTGAAAGAGGAGAAGGGCGGGTGGGATCTTGATGGGTGGGCGTAGAGTTTGGCGGGAAGGCTGGAGGCGTGCTGCGGGAGGGAGAAGAATAGTGGGAGTGGTCGGGAGGAGTGTGTGTAGCTTTGAGCTGCACGCGAGGTGATTCCGGGGATGTTTGCTCCGGACAGGCTGCAGTCAAAGTGCTCTATGACTGGCAGTACAAATCATGGATTATCTTTTGATTAATAGATTAATTAATCGACTTCATTGAAAGATATCATTAGCCAATGGAGATCTGAACAGTTTGCTTGACTGCCATGCCAAGTCACTGCACTGTGTGGTTGGGCTGCTGGGCAATGTAGATGTGTAGCCAGGTAGTAGTAAGAAACTTGATGGGTATATTTATTCATCAACATAGACACATTACCCATGAGCAACAAAACAGTTCAGTTATCGTCAACACCTAGGGGTATGTTGGCACAACGCATTATCAGCCAGAGTTGATCCAGCTTACAGATTTACAATGGTGATGGTTTTCTTGGTCATGATTGCCCTAACTATGAAAGTTTCTCCTTTTTTTTTCTAAATCACTGTCCTAAAACATTACTTAACAAAAAACAACTCCTTTCGACGTTATACAACAATTCAATAATAGAATGCAAATTGGCCGGGGGCGACATAAAGTAAACCTATGGCTGCTTTGACTAGGAGCCTGCAGACTTGCAGTGTTGCTTCTCCCAGCAGCATGCCTGCTCACATGGAACATCATGGTACACGTTTGAAGGCAATTTTACAGCCTTTGTTAGACTGCGGCTTGTCCATGAATCATAACCTAGTTAGATTACGGCCTGCAGATGATTCATGGATACCTTCACTCATTCAGGCCATTAGGACCTTGACCTTTGACACGGTATACCGCCTTGGGAGCCTGCTGTCTCTTGTCATGCTGTGGTCTCGAGTTATCTTGCTGCTTTGGCTGTCTATCCATGGCTGTCCTTGGATCCTGCTTCGCAGGCACTCCTGGGGCTCCACTTATTGGCCTGCCAATCCAAGCACTGGGGGGTAACGGTGGTTGAACCCCATTTACTGCTGGCTGATGTTGCAGCCCTATTTGAACAGGCCTCTGCTGCTGTGGAAATCCTGCATATTGACCTGGTCGCTGTGGCGTAAAACCGACGTTCTGCACTGGCCGCTGGGGTGGGAATCCAGCATACTGATGGGGATGTGGCTGGTTATGTGAAAATCCAGAGTTCTGCATCCTGTTGTTTTGATGCATCCTTGGGCCATCTTGGATTGTTAGCTTTGACATCCCTGAATTGAGGGCACTGTCGTTGTTTCGATTGTTTGGCCGTTCCAGTATCCTCACATTCTGTCTGTTGTTGGCTTGAGCATCACCGAAGAACTGAGGCTGATGATTTGGAACACCTCTGGACGTGTGTCTTGGGTATGGGTTTTCAACAAAACCCCTCTCATATCCCAACGGTCCAGCAGGCCTAGGCCTGTTTCCATGGACATAGGGTGAACCCCTGTATGGCATATCAAGCAGCCCAGCAGAGTAGCCTGATTTTATTTGCAGGGAGTTTTTCACCAGACGGTGTGCAGCTTCTCCTAAGACGGAACCTGACAGAGCTCCAGAAACCTGAGGCCTGGAGTCAGAAAAAACAATTGTAACAAGAGCAAATATACTATCGGAAGCGAAAGAAAGATATGCTGGTCACAACGAAGTATTCTTCCAAAATGAGTTATATAGAAGTTTCTAGATATTTCTATGGAACAATGAAAAGGTTCTGCTAATGATATACTAGGAAATTAAAATGAGACCTGTCTCTTGAATGTCGCCGACCATTATCTTCATGCCACAATACAGGAAAGGGTTTGTAATCGCCAGGCTTCAAAATCTACAATATCATACAATGTTGGCCCGTCTCAGATATGTCAAGGTTGATCTCTTGCACAGAACAAACGAGTATATTTCTACTGCACTTCTCTAAAAACACATAACTGTGAAATCAAGAGTGTAAAACATGTAAAAGGACAAGAAAAGTATAAATCTGCTGGGACAAGTAAATATAATACTCCTTCAATTTAATATTATGTTGGTATGATTTTTATGCAGCCAAACAACATCAACTAATAAACAGCCCATAAGGACTTGAATGGTTATATAGCATTAACAATTTTATGCAGCCAAACAGCATGAAATATCACACATAATAACATTCAAGTTACATGGACAAAGTTGAACTAGAAATGATTAAGTTCAAATAGCAACTATAAACGAGGTTAGTTCACATGTTTCCAAGAACTATTAGTTACCCAGTTTGCATAGAGGATTAGGAAATACCTTAGCAGGTATAATGGCACCCTCAGGAGGCTCAGGAATGTGTTTGTGATACTGAGGGTTAACATAGGTCGCATTGCTGAAAAAAAAAGACATATAGTACTTGAAGATTTAGTTGGTTGGTGACTAGCTTATGATTATGCTTTATGGTACTTACAGAACTCTGTTATGGGCAATGCCATTGAACCCCTTAACTGGAGATGTTACGGCGATGCTGTAATAGTTCCTTTCTGATAAACACAGAAACCCATTCATTCCGCCACTGCAAGTAGGGGATAATTATAAATAATTATCAAGGGGCATAGTCACCAAGACAAAAGGCTGAGCTAAATGCATTCTGAACTTCTACAGACCTAGCAGCAGGGTCAATGGGAATAATATAGGAAGCATCTGGTGATTGAGAGCAAATTTGATACAGAAATGCAATCTGAGCAGCCAATGGATGAGTTTCGCGCACGTAAAGTATGTCAAACATTGTCCTATTCCTGAATCTCTCTTCGTCCTGCAAAAGATAGTGACAGTACAAACACATTGGGCAACTGAAAAATGCATAGGAAATTAACAAAGAAGGGTTCAAAAATACTAGTCAGATAAAAATGAGAGCCTCGAGCATTTGATGTAGAATGATCCTAAAAACTACATACTGTCAATGTTTCTTCAAGCTTTTGTGTCTCCGAAAGCAGACGCGTTTCATCAATAAAAGGCAATTTTGCAATACCCTGGATAGAACAAGGTACACAATTAAACTTCAAAGAATATACTTAAACCAGTTACCTGGAGTAAAAATTACTGCATTTGTTAATTCAATGCATTACCTGCCATGCAAAACGTTTGCCGTTCATGTCTATCTCAAAATCTGCAGTTGCAATATGAAGGTATCATGAAACAATGTCGCAAGAATTTACAGGTATGAACTGCAACCCTACATATAAGGTTCTAAGACAAGAAACACACACCTTTATTTTGAAAATTCTTGCAAGTTTAAACATTTCAGTATTTCACTTTTCATTAGATAAGAGATAGTGGTACCTTTGGGATAGAAAGACTTCAACGGTGAATTTGGATCTTTCATCAAATCCCCATAGTACTTTGGCAGTGCATTGGAGCTGCAGCAAAATAAATAGTGAATCATCTTACAGCTTGCGATATTTGTCACTCTTATCATCCAAAACATGGGCCAGACTCATTAGCAACAAGTAACAAACCTAGCAGCTGGTAGTGTTCCCATTAGTTGGTCAAATGGCTTGAAAGGTTGACCCAAGAAAAAGGTAATCTCCAAATCAGCCAAGCAGTTCAGGTCTGATGCAAAAGGTGCATAATGGTATGGATAGAACCTGCCATGGACAAAAAGCAACTGGAGTTGATAGTTGATACGAAAAACAAGAAAGTGCTGTCAAGAGGATTTATCTATGTTCTGCAACAACTAATCTACCTGTTGGACATACCGACTATTCCACAACACAAATAGCAGAATTTAATCACAAAGTCACACAAGAGTATCACTTAGATTCAGGATTGACAAAAACTGGAACCAACTTACTATTAAATAAGAAAAATTGCCACAGTATAATACAGTTAAATGGCAAACATTTGATTGTAGAAAATTAAATATATTATTCTATGCTGACTAACCATAAAATTGAGTCAAAAGTGTAAAATCAATAGATACTAGGTTGCTTGAGTATGTGTGAACAATTTAGCAACTTAAATGAGCCGCATCATAAGAAAGTGGAAACATTTTTAAGTTTTAACTGTAATAGTGAAATAAATTTCCTGAAAGGCGAGGCAGTGTTCTCTTACCACTGCCACGAACAAACACCTTGGTAGTAGTATCTCATAACCCAGCAAAGGCCTTCCACATATTTCTGGACCTGAACACATGGATTGGTGATAACTTAAAATAAGTGCTGGGAGAGCATGAAGACAGACTAGAAACATAGATGAATTCATGGTGGATATCAGGCAACATACAGCATATTCTACCACATATGTACACAGTAACACAATTTAGCACAAGTCTAAATAGGTCTTTAAAAAAAAAAGAAGAAGGTGAATTAGGAGAGCTAAAAAAACAATAAAAGAAATTCCAATTGGTGCAGATATGCTGGAACTAACACCCGATATCTGAGGCATGATTATAGAACATCAGAAAGTGGTATGCAAATTGGCACTTTGGCGGGCAGGAGAATGTGACTTATATAGGGCCTATTTGGTAGAACTCCAAATTTGAAATGGATCTGGAGTTGTGATGCTGGGAAAAGGTAGCTCCATCCTTCCTATGTATTTTCTGGAGATCCACCTGCTCCGCTCTTAAAAGATTGAGAATCTAGCAGAGCTTGGTTTGGCTCCAGCTCCACCGGACAAAGATCCAAACGGGCCATAGTTTAATACCTTAGTACCAAAAATCAGTATGTACTTTTACATAATAATCAATTTGAGAACATTAGGGATCAAGTTTAATTTTGATTCTAAACAAAAATCCATTTTTTATCAGTATATATTGGCCAATATGGCTATCGTCATTGCTAATACAGAGGGCAGCTTTGTTGCACAAGTGCCGTCAATTAGAAAAACTTAGCTGTTGCAAGACTGCATCATTCATGATGTTCTGGATAAGTAAATATTGTGTTGGACAATTTTATCTTTAAAAATTTTTAAAATGTAAAATCTAGGTATATTTACACATGTCAAATACAAATACAAAAGAAGCAGGTCAGACGTTGATGTCAGATGGTAATGCTTATCATACTATACGAAATATTGCCATTCCATCAACTGAAAATCCAAAAGTGCCTAGAAAGTAGACTCACAACATCTCTCCGAACTTGATCAATGGGTCTCAATTCTGCTTCTTCTTTAAACTTCTCGGCATAGTACCTCTCCCTGTATCCTGGTTCTCCTAATTTCACCTGAAGGGTGTCAGTGAAACAGAATCATTAGTCAAGACTTACAAGTTACAAAAGACAATTTCCAAGCATTCATCCCATTATTAACAGAAATAACAAAATGCTGGAAACTATTGAACCAACAGATTTGGCATTTCAAGGACAGAGAAGTGCCAATTGGAGCTAACAATTATGAAAACAAACTATTAATTACAGTATAAAATATTTGATAATCCATAGAAGCATCTATGCTGAGATAGAAACACACACAAAGTTCAATAGACAGCAAAGATGCTAACGCCATGCCATAACATATGGTGCATCAGAACAGATAAGACTAAGCATCTGAAGATAGGGCAGATACTGAATACCATGCAACGTACTGGTTCATAAAGGAGGGGGAAAGAAAGGAAAGGTGCACAGGAACCATGACATAATGTCCAGACAATTCTGCTCTGTGCAGTACTACGATTCATGATGGTGGGGATTATTTAAAAAGAGTTTATCTTGAGTATTCACACTACACTAACAGAAGAAATCAACATGAAAAGTAAAAGGCCTCTATATGATGTTACATTCAAACATTCTCTGTATACAACTTTCAAGAAAACTTTAAGATTTCCTTAGCTCCACTATTTAACTGCTTATTTAGCCACTGACCACTGCAAGCCTAAAACATCTATTTGCGAATAACTACAGAATCAGTGGTATACGATGAATGAATAGCAGAAACATTATGTCCGATTACCGGCTTAAAGAAGACATCCTCCCTAGTCCCTACGCACTACTATAGCCACTAATGCATAAACCACAGGACATTAACCCATGAGGTTTTGGGCTACAGATTTCCATTATGTATCTTTTGTGGGTTGATATGCTTATGTGATTATGTCATGTGGGTAAGGTTTAACTGGCTTACATGGAAACTCTACAGCCTTGAAACCTGCCTGTAAATTTCTAGTCATTTTCGTAGCATTGCACTTGATACTGACAATAAGTCATGCTCTGCAGCAGTGTAAGATATCGTTTGGTCTAAAAGAATAAACTGTCAGGAAAATAAGAGGATTTGAAGTATTAATAGGAGATATGCTAACAAAAAACCAGTACAAACTAGGATTCGTCTATGAAATAGTGGTACTGTAGCATTGTATGGCTGAATGTTGTCACTATGATTCTATAAGAAGAGAAAAGTTACCTTGTCCACACATTGATTATCCTCAGAGTTCTCTGTCTGCGCTTTATTCCTCTCATCATTGTTCTGGATAGCATGCAATATAGCAAACATAAGCGTGTATCACCTAATGTGGCACTATCAAAGAACAGACTTAGCTGGGCATAGATATTAGATATGTATCTATGCAATTGCATACATGAAGAACTTTTATATGATTAAAGAACCAAGAAGGCACTGGTTGTAGAATTAGCTGAATAACTACAATATACCTGCTGAATGCGTGCACGCTTCCGGAAAATTTGTTCTTCATGGATAGCAACAGATTGAATGAAATGCTCCACTCGCTCCAACAATACCTTTATTCAAAAGGATAAAATGTAATGATGTCAGACAAGCATCCTCATGCAAAAAGTTATCCATGCATTCTGCAGTAAAAGCATTTGCTAAATAATGTGACAAATGTCTGCTTTATGCTTATAAGCCCATTGTAACACAACCCTGGTTCCTCGCGAAAACTAGGTAATTCGATTACACAGAAAACTTGAGTTCTCCCACTTAGAATTACACCTGCAATGGTATAGAAACTGACTTAAAACATATGCGCTCCTTTCAACTACATGATGTCCAGAAAGCCGTTATTTTCAGCAAGATCTGCATATTCAAGCGACGTAAAATTGGAGCAAAATTGTCTACATTTGGTCCTTCAACTACGGCCTTGGTCTGGTTTTCGTCCACAAACTCACAAAACCGTTCACGTCTTCCCTGGAGGCTAAACTAGGATGGTATTCAATGATGTAGCATCAGCGTAGAATCTACAAGGGAAAAAGGTGGTGCACAACCATACCTACCAATAATGAACAACAAAAATAAATGATACAGGGGGTGCTGATGAACTATAGCACAAATATGCAAAGAAGGTAAAGCCAGACATTATTCTTTTGTTAAATATCATATATTTGTCTATATCCTAAATAATTTCGTTTTCACAAGTACTGATCCAAAACAATATCCATGGCCTAGATGGAAATTCCTTCGGCATAAATAGTGATAACACCTCATATTTAAGTTATTTAAAGTAATGAATCTCAAAAAAAAAGTTATTTGAAGTAATGCATTATTACGTATTTCAACTTTTGAACCACAAAATAATCTGAGGATAAATAAACTTTACCTCACCCCCGTCAGTGAGGTAACCACCCATTGATGTAAACTCCCTTCTATAAATATTCATGAGAAGATTAATGGCACCCTACAGAATATAGCAGACAATTAGTCATTTGGCTTATAAGCGCCAGTTTTAAAATAGACTAAATAATAGCCAATGAAATTATTAATGAATTTATTGAGGGGAAGGATGTATAATAAACAGACCTCACGGATCTCCAATGTCGGCATGTGAGGAAGAAAGTCATTTCCAACAAAGAAACACATAAAGACAAAATCATCCACAACACGTTCAAAGTTTATCTTGAAGGGGGGGTCTACAATTTCCAAATCCTTCTCCAGGTATTCACGCAGAACCCAGATGTTAAGAAACTGTAAACAGGTTAACAGTTACACAGTGTATCAACAGCAAGAAGAGATGAGTTACAAGTTTACGAGTTACAGATTATATCAGATATTCAGACGTGTTCTACAAAAGATGAATTGAGAACAGATAGAGCTGCAAAATTACAATATAACATAAGGTGGGGTAATTCCGAATACCTGATACTTCTTCTTATGGATAGGAGGAAGAATCTTGTCAGCCTGACCATGACTCGGTCCTCTGCATTCAGCAGCTAAATGCCCAACTTGACCACACACAAAGCATTTTTCATGTTGCCCTGGCATGGTAATCACCTGTAAAGTCAGTTGAATTCTGTAGTTATGGAAGTACTCCTAAGGTACCATAAAGGACAGAGAAAAAAACTTTCCAAAACTGATCAAAGTCTTCCGTAAGGAATCATCAGAAGTTTTACCTCTCTTAAAATGGAGAAGTGGATCTCATGAGTAGCCAGAGAAAGCATGATCAAATCAGCATCCTAGGGAATGTGTTAACCAGTGTTTAAAGCAGAGGAAACGCAAACAACAGGCCAACAGCTAATTTGTAATTTTCTAGTGAACTTACAAGGCCATATAAGCAATGGCGTGTATTTGGATCGAACCCTGGGAGATTGCGCTGCAGGCGGATGTATGACATAATCTTGTGCTCTCCCTCCCCAGGCACGTTCGAATCAGATAATATTACCTTGAAAAATATACCCAACATAGTTCACATTTAATATGATATAAACACATCCAAAAATGAAGTAGTTTTACAATTCTAACCAAACAAGAAGTAACGTAAAGGTTCAACACCTTGACAGATTGCCACCCAGGTGAGTGATTCAATCTTAGCTGTATGTAGTATTGAAGCGCCGTAGATAGTACAAACATGAATGGTGTCCCAGGAGTTATGACATTTGAGTCAATTGCTTCCGACTTCACCTTCTCGGCCAAAGTCCTACCCTCAGCCTCATACTCCTTCCTCAGTCTTTCCTCCTCGGCTGCCTGAATAAAGCGACAACACGTGAACAGCTGCTGCTAGCCCTCAATCGCCGCAAAAGCGCAAAAAGCAGTAACCTTACCGCATCAGCCGCGTCCTTAGCAGCTCGGAAACGTCTAGACCGCTGCTGATTCATCTTCGCCCTTGGCGCAACGCCATCTGTGCAAGCAAACAAAACATCCACAAACCCAATTTAAGTATCATTTCACATCACAGCAGCAGCAGGCCAGCAGACACAAAAGCAACTCACCGATGGCCATGTAGATGAGCTTCCTAGGGCGGACGAGGCCGAAGAGGTGGTCAATGTACGCAAAAATCGACTTGAACACCTCATCATAGGTGGTCGGCGCGGGCTACATAATCAGATATAGACCAAAAGCCATGAGATCGAGCGCAAAATGTGTGAGGTAGGAGACAGGGGATGGGAGGAATTCGGGATCGTACGCGGCCCTCGGGGTGGAAGCAGGGGTGGATGATGCCGTTCATGTCCAGGTAGAGGTTGTCGAACTCGAGGCCGTTAGGGTTGGGGCGGCGGAGGTCGACGGGGACGAAGGCGCCAGGCTCGAGCTCCACGGGCTCCTCCTCGACGGCGTCCGACACCGTCTGCGGGTACCTGTCCGCCAGCCACCGGTAGAACGCCGGGACTCCCATCTCCCGCTCCGCGGATCCCTCCCTCCTCCTCCTCCTCTGGGGCGGCGCTTCTAGAAGCTTCTGGCCGCGGCGGCGGCGAGCGGCGTGCGGCGTATCGGAGTCTCGGTTCGATCTGGAGGAGGGGAAGAGGCGAGGAGGAGGAAGAAGTGGGGAGGCGATGGGCTCACGTGCGTCGCGCGTGCGGGTTGGGCTCAACCGCGGCTCGGATGGATAGGATTGTAGCTGCACGGTTCAGTTCGACTCGACCGAAGGCCAGCGGTGTGCACTGTGGAAGTGTGGAGTGACGGGCTGGACTGCTGAACGACCATAAATACCGCGAGTTAGTGTGACTGTGAGAATGATTTTGAGATCTTTTGTACAGATGTGCCAGTGTATGAACATCTCGTCACGAAAAGAAATCATAGCATATCATTGACATTCAACATCTTTGTACAGATGTTGTATAGACATATTTTTGGTATGTATGTAAATGGTCTAACGGGTACGTCTTATTAAAAAAAAATCATCAGTGCATGCAAGGTATATCTATGATAAGAGGTAATTATTCTTCTCTATAATGATATCAGAAAACTAGATAAATTCATTTTATGACGAAAATCTTTTGCGAATAAAAACAAGAAACCTTCCTCGTTGGTATATCTGAGAATGACCATTAAAACTCGAAACAGTTAATGCACATAGTTGCACGCACGTGTCACTGCACGAATGGCCCCCAGCCGTCATGTGACACACAATAAGAGCAGGAGATGACGGCGAAGGAATAAACGACATGTGACGCATAATAAGAGGGAGCAAGCCCCAACATGCGCATGCCCTAGTTGGGCAGGGCCGGCTTTTTTTTTCATATTTTTTTCTCCTTTCTATCTCCGTTTTTTCTGTACTATTTGTAGTGGTTTTACTTCAGATCATTCAGTTCTTTCTTCATTTTTCCCTTGTTTACACACATAAAGTTTATATACACCTAAGGCCTTGTCGGATTGCAATATGTTTCGGCTGACTAGGACTAAAACAACAAATCAATTAGTTGTTTTTAGGCTGAAACTAATATTTTTTGCCGAAATGAATAAGCCAAAACCACCAATCAATAAGGCCCCTAGAGTTTATACACACAAAATTTTTCTATGCATATGATGTAAATACATATGCTATTTTTTTATGCATGCAGTTTTTAGCAATCAATTTGGTTTTCTTTTAAAGTTAAGTTAAGAAAAGTCATATTAAGTAGTACTATGGTTCTGCTCAGAAAAAGTCCTATCTTTTTTCAAAACCCTGTATAAGTTAGACCAATTTTACTATGTCTCTTCTTGGAAAAGTTAAGCTATTGTGGTATAGCAACTAAGCTTTAATGACTACAACAACCACTACAATTAATACCGCCATATCAACCAACAACTATTTTTTTTGAATTATGTGTCACTAGTGTAACAGCTAAATTTAAATAGGACGTGCAACATAACTTAATCCATTATAGTCTTGAGCTAAATTTAAATAGGACGTGCAACATAACTTAATCCATTATAGTCTTACCTAGCGAATATACCCTATATATGACTATATGTAAACAAAAGAAAGCACTCGGCCACTCTACCATCTCAGCGTACAAACTCTCTATTTTCAAAGAAAAACACTAGCCTTTAAACTCAAAGTGGTCAACCAAACAAACTGAAAGCCATGACCGGATAACCATCCGTCATATTCATCCAAGGTAGACCCTTTTTTCCCTTTTTTTTAAAGTTCATCATCAAGGTAGACCTGAGCATGGGCTGGACCAACGAAAAGCCCAAATTTATTCTAACAGAAAATCTCGCCAAGGCCCAAGAGTCAATTTGGGCCCAACTTTATTCGGGCCGAATTAGTTCAGACTTCTGACAAGGCCTGGCCCAAAAGGCCATTAACGCTACCAAGCCGGATGGCCCGGTAGGAGCTAGGGTTTCAGTGTTTCACTCTCCACTATATAATCCCTCTCCCTCCTCCGGCCGCCGCCTCCAAAGACCTAGCTCCTTAGCGCCGCCGCTCCTCTTCCTCCCTCCGCCGCCGCCGCCGCCGCCGCCGCCGCCTCTCCCCTCGAGAGAGCTAGCCGCCGCCGTCGCCATGGTAAGAGCTTCTCTGTACTCCCATTTCTCCCAATCTGTCTTCTCGTGTGCTCTCCTCTGACTCGTGACTCATCTCGCCGCAGTCGCTGATTGCCGGAGAGGATTTCCAGCACATCCTGCGTCTGCTGAACACCAACGTCGATGGGAAGCAGAAGATCATGTTCGCCCTCACCGCCATCAAGGGTGTTGGCCGCAGGTTCTCCAACATCGCCTGCAAGAAGGCCGACATCGACATGAACAAGAGGTAAGCAAGAATCCCCTCTTATTCAGATCTCATTAATGGTGTCTCGATCTGAGTTTATTTGTTGCTGGGGGTGTGAAGGGCCGGTGAGCTTTCGGCCGAGGAGCTCGAGAGGCTGATGACGGTGGTGGCGAACCCGCGGCAGTTCAAGGTGCCGGACTGGTTCCTCAACAGGAAGAAGGACTACAAGGACGGGAGGTTCTCCCAGGTCGTCTCCAATGCTCTCGACATGAAGCTCAGGGATGATCTCGAGAGGCTCAAGAAGATCAGGTGAATTTCTCGTCTCGGCCTAGTTTTACATTACTGCTTGCCTGACGAATTAGTCATCAACCTAGTTTGCTGATGGCACCCTTGTCAGATTAGAAATTATTTTAGCTGTCAACCCTTAACATTTTAGCATTTGTGATGTTAGTAGTTCGTTCCTATAGCTTTTGTTTTCGTTAGCTAGATTGGTCTTAGCAATTAGATGTCTGCATACAGGCTTGTGATTAGTGTACAAAGTAGTATTTAGGAGTGATTCATTTGTTTTTCAATGGCGAGCAGTAGATGTAGCCTACTCCTAGCTAATATAAGGTATGCAAACTCCTAGCTGATATAGGGCATGCCAACTGGTTTGCTTTATGGTGAAATGCTATGAAATGCGGTGGTGTTGTTGGTTGGGTACCTGGGTGGCCGTGTGCCTGTGCTTTTCATCAGATGTTCATGTTGTTTAGGTTAACAGTAACTTTTACTAGCAATTAGGCTCCAGGTGGTACTGTGGTAGGATACTTCGTTATCGCCTGCAATTTTAGATTATCTACTTAAGTAACTGCCACTTGTCCTGTTACTTCTCTATTAGAACTAAATCATTATCTTGGACAGTCAGTCAGCACTCAGCATTGTATTTTTTATTGTGTTGCATTTGCCTCCAATATCTCATTAGCTTAAACACCATTACACCAATAATCCTTGAGGCATTTATTGTGTATTGGAGCCCTTTTAACTTATGTTGCCCACCTCTTACACTCATAACCCTTGCGCTCACTTGTGCCTTGTACAGGAACCACCGTGGTCTGCGTCACTACTGGGGCCTCCGTGTGCGTGGTCAGCACACCAAGACAACCGGAAGGAGGGGGAAGACAGTCGGTGTGTCCAAGAAGCGATAAGCTTGATGATAACCACTCCAACCTTGATGAAGTGTTTCGCCGGGTGATGTTTTGCCCTAGGATGATATTTTGCGTTATGGAACCTTATAGTACTGCTGTATCTTGAAGAGTGTCCTTGGCAACTGAGAGTAATTTGGTTTTCATGAAACTATGCAGTATTGACTCCTATGTTTATTGCTATTCTTCTTCCTTCTGCCTAAATTTGGATCTTTGGGATTACCTTGGTTTCTGAAAAGAGGGATGCATTTGTAGATTATGTAGTTCTCAATGGTAAAATTATAGGGATGATATGCTGTGATGGTAACTGGTAAGCAAAATTGTGGAGATGTTGCAGCCGTGCCTGTTGCCTCAAGGGTGCTTCCTAAGATCCGGTGTAGACTGTAGAGTGGCGAGCATGTCGTGGTCGGTTTAGCTTGAAATGCTTCATTGACGACCCTCAGCTGCAAGATCACCTGTAGGCGAGTCATGGAGTAACAGCACCTGTACTAAATTCGGTCATTTCTTATGAATTTCGTTTCAGTTTTGAGATAACGGAAATTTTCAAAATATTGAATACTGACATCGAGCAATTTGATCTGATGAAATCAATACACTCCATTTTCAAAAGATTGAAGTGTGGCCTGACAGAAGCCATCTCACGGTTCCAAGTTAATCAACGGACTAATTTTCCCTGAGAGTTTACGACTCCAAATCGACTGGAAGCCATCTCATGGGAGTACAGCTCGTTGGTTGACCTGTATTTTGCCGTATTTTCTCGTGCTGATCGTTGAGCTCCCGCTCGAGGGTCACAGGGTTTCGCGAACTCGAGGGGTCACACCTTTCGACTTGGATGTCCCTCCTTTGCAAATAGTGTCATCTTTGTTCTTTGATTATGTTTTAGCGACAGTGATTACATATTAAGTGGGCTAACTCGGCACAGCTAAAAAAATCGAGTAGATCGTAACAGAAAGATGCTTAGGCTTTCCTTTGCCTGCAAGTGCAGTCCTAATCAACATCCAAGGTTGCCCATATAATTTTGGTTATGTTCTTTTTACAGCATATGTTTATGGACGAATGATAGTGTTGGCACTGAAATACTGAAGTCAACGAGCTATTCTTCTGAAGTCTCCTGCATGTTTTGATACAAAGTCTAGCTTTTCGCTTGTTGTGAAAATTTAATCCTGAATGCTTCTTTTTAGAAAAAAAAATGGAGAACAAATCCTGGATGGTTTTTCCAGGGAAAGAAAAAAGGAACAAATCCTGAATAGAGGGAGAGCTTATCCAATGTAAGACTATGACCGATGATGAAAACGATTCATCTACAAATTACAAGTTGATGTGATTGTAGCGGGGTTCGAACCTCACACTGTACACTTGATGCTGAAAGAACAATCCTTCCTCTGTGTGTGTGTGTGTGTGTGTTTCCTCCTAATGCATCATGATGCTTCATCCATGACACGGCAATATAAAGGGTTGGTAGTAATCTATCTAAATTCTAAAAGCAGCAAGGTGTTGGAGTTGGAGGTGGAGATGCTGCTGGAATCCAATTGCACCAATTTGCCTGACGCATCTTGCAATTGGTTTAAAGTGTGTTCTGCTTGAAATTTCAGATATCCCTAGTTTTCCTCAACGATGAAAGATTTGGCGTGTCATCATTCACATCATTTTACTGTAAAAGGGAAGTGTCATCAAGTCAATAATGTGTATATAAAAACACATACACTCCAAACCAAAGTTACATTGTGATAGCGATAAACAGCAATTATTCATGTAACTACTCTATCAGAATGACCGCGGTTCATTCCGTTCAGTGTAATTCTTGTTGCTTTATCTGAACTAGAATGAATCAACGGGCATCTGTGGAGTGACCTAGGGCTCACCCATGTAAGTTGTACACTAATTACAGTGTAGAACAAGATGGGAGAGGAAAGAGAAGGGAGAGTGGACCCTCTGCCCAATTGGCCTTGGAATAGCATGAGAATGGAATGCAAGAACAGAATGAGATGCGCCCAACCCAAATTAATTGGGATCATATGTGGATCCAATTGCCAACTGTCCCTTGCGTCATCGCCAAAATTCTCTAATCCAAGTCTCCTCGGGCGAGTCTTGATTCCCAATTCTCCCATGTTTACCCTATAAAAACCCTTGTAATGCTTTTGCCTGTATTCTGCAGCTACGGCGATAAAATCCTCGGCTGCTTCCTTGCTTCACTCATCCGATTTATAAGTGTAAGATAAGCCTAAACTTCTCCTAATCTTCTTTGATTGCTTCAGTTGGTAGTGTGCTAGCATTGCATGTTCGGTTTAAAATTGTTTTTGTTGTTTCTCTTATGAATTCAAATTTGAATTATTTCTAGTATATCTTGTTTTGTTCCCTAAGAGAGAAGCTAGCTGGAGAGCAAGTAAACCAATGCTTGATATTTACCTTGTTAAATGTGAGCAAGTAAACCACTCCGAACTCATTCATGGACACACTTTTGCCCGACTTTTGTGGCCATCTAATGCAAATGCTTTGCACTTGGGAGCAAAACTTTAGGATATTTTTCTTGTCACTTCTCAGAATATGCATCCAACTTGGTGGAGCTAATGCCTATTATCCTATAATAAATTAAAGATGACAAAGCGCACATGATATTCTAATGATTTTGTTTATTTATTATCTGCACTGTCTAACCAGAGTCATGTGACCTTTTTGTCACCATATTTGTATCATGTATTGGATAGAGGGCATATGATTCACACACTGCACGCCTGTCTCTGTAATCTATCTATGATCATGTGCTTAATTAACATACAAGACTATTAATTCCTTAACATGGCTGCAAAATCAACCTTTTAGTTTTACCCATGAGATACCTGTGATGGATATCTGTCTATATTTCGACTTCTTCTTTTCTTTGTTTTTGATAAGACTATTTCTGTATTCCCAATCCCAGAATGAATCACATCTGAGTCAGCTATGTGTTTTTCTTGCTTGCTTATTGCCGTTTAATCCGATAGAAGATGTCTTTTGTACATAGAACTATAGAAGCATGCTTGCGAAAATTCAACGATGTATGGACATAGGATCACATTCACATGTCACATGTGCGATTTGTTCGTTGTCAGCAGATCGGCAATCGGCCATACAGCAGATTGCACAGTGGTTGCATAGTACACTTTAACTGAAAATGAGTGATTTCTCTGTTGCTGGAGACTTTTTTTTTAAGTTCGTGTCACATTAGATCTTTGTATATCAATTAGGAGTTTAAATATAGACTGATAATAAAACTAATTACATAAATAAAGGCTAATTCGCGAGATAATTTTTTAAGCCTAATTAATCTACGATTAGTAAATGTTTACTGTAGCATCATATTCGCTAATCATGGACTAATTAGGCTCAATAGATTCGTCTCGCGAAATAGTTCAAAGCATGGGGTGAATTTTATTAATAGTCTATATTTAATACTTGTAATTAGTGTCCAAACATTCGATATGACAGGACTAAATAAAAGTCGCTGTATCCAAACAGGGTCTAAGCATGAAATTTTCACTGGTTTAGGGCTGAAATGCTGGATGTGCTCCGGCGACCAGCATACAAGAAGTCTATGTCTGATGTGCTGCTGACTAGATCTTATCATATCCATGGAAGATTTTAGTTCCCAGCACTTCTCTCTCAAGAGGGCTACTACCTTAATTAAACTTTTCCTAGGACGTTATATTATGACACGGAGGAAGCAGTTACTAAGCTAGGATTGGTCCTAATTATATGTTTAACCTAAGTCCTAATCACTTATTTTAGTTACTAAGTCAGAATGTGTCAGGACGGTAATTAGATCTTGGTCACAATTAGTATCTGGATGTAAATTTGCTTCTAAATTTTTTAAGGAAAAAAAACTGAACATGGCCCACCAAGAAGGGAAGGGACGTGTATATAAATAGAACCAACCTGGACTGAAAGACTGAAGCTGCTCCGTAGCTGCGCTGCTGCCCCTCCTCCCCACCACCAAACCTGACCAATACTGTGTTGCTGGCTTGCTGCTTGGGAGGATTAAAGTAAATTATCCTTGTTTTTTTCTCACTGGTTTGATTCCTTGTGCTTGTTGAGGTTTATTTTTGGGCTTTTTGTTGGATTTGTTACTGATCTCGTTAGGTTTCTTGGCCCGTTTTCAGGTGCGGTTCTGAAGGGGAATTTCATCGAACAGGATGAATGCGTTGGCAGCGACAAGCAGGAACTTCAAGCAAGCGGCCAAGCTGCTGGGTCTTGACTCTAAGCTCGAAAAGAGCTTGCTCATCCCATTCAGGGAGATCAAGGTGATGATTTCAGTACAGTTTTTCTTGAGATCTGATAAAGTATGCTCTTTTGTTTCACTTGCTCAATGTGTTCTCCTGATGAACATGAGAGAGAATGTTCAAAAATCCTTGCTGTGACGAGGTTTAATGGCTTATAGGATTATCTTTTTGGTTTTGAGTGACAAGAAGTTTGTGGCTGATTGCAGGTTGAATGCACAATTCCAAAAGATGATGGGACATTAGCATCTTATGTTGGGTTTAGGGTCCAACATGACAATGCTAGGGGACCTATGAAGGGTGGAATCAGATACCACCATGAGGTGAGAATTTGTGTTGATTGGTTGATGTGTTCTTCATAATACAAACAGTCAGCATTGATTCTTGCTATGCTTTTTCCAGACTTTAGATGGCCCTCCAGCATAAATGCTGGTTTCTTTATAAATTTGTCGTACTTAAGTTTCCCTCTCAAATAGTTCAAAAAACATTTTTAAGAAAAAAAACCGTTAATTCAAAAATGTCTGTAATATTTTACTTGAAGTAATTCAGAAAAAGAGGAATAAGAAACATCTTACTAGTGCTACTTTTACGTCATCATTTTACTGCCAGTCATGTACAGTTCTCTCTTTCTCTTATTTCAGATTATTGGAGAACACTTAAAAAAATATACTGTGTATGGTTGCAGAAAGTATTTGCAGTGACAGGTCTTTCATATTATTCAGGTTGATCCTGATGAGGTCAATGCCTTGGCACAACTAATGACATGGAAGACAGCCGTGGCTAATATTCCATACGGAGGAGCTAAAGGTGGAATAGGGTGCAGCCCTGGAGAACTCAGCATCTCTGAGCTTGAGCGTCTTACCCGAGTTTTCACCCAGAAAATCCATGACTTAATTGGCATTCATACTGACGTTCCAGCTCCAGATATGGGAACCAACTCTCAGGTTATTTTCCTTAGCATATCCTCTCATTAGTCATATGCATATATTTATTCTGATGTAGCTTGTTCTTTTTTTCATGGATGCAGACAATGGCATGGATACTTGATGAATACTCAAAGTTCCATGGTTATTCACCTGCTGTGGTGACTGGAAAACCTGTTGTAAGTATCTGTCCATCACTTTTTATCATGTATTTTATATCACTATATGTAATGATAATGATGGTTCCATAAGAAATATAATCAAGAACAGTCCTTTGGATAATACTATGATCACCTCAAACTTGGCCATGAAATTTATGCTCAATACAGGACCTTGGAGGATCACTTGGAAGAGATGCAGCTACTGGAAGAGGAGTTCTGTTTGCTACTGAAGCCTTGCTTGCAGAGCATGGCAAGGGCATTGCCGGCCAGCGTTTTGTAATACAGGTAGACAATGTGTTAGGCAACTTAGTTCTTTGGATTTCAAAAATCATGAGAACTATCAGAACAAAGTGCAGCATGAGTCATCATGGCCCACACTAATTATTCACAATTTATTAAAACAAAAGGCCATACAACCCTGCTTTTATAATATGCAAAAGAATTTTACACAATATAAAGTAAGGAGTTCTCAAATCAAAAGAAATTCAGGAAAAGGTCTGTGCGGACTCAGCTAGTGGATCACATAATATGCGCTTTCAACTTGACCATTAGAAGAGGAAATCATGATTAAGGCTAGGATTGCCTCTTCTTTATGTTTACTTGTATGAAACCTACAAATTAGTGAAGCTGAACATTTTGACTGCTTGCTTGGTTGGTTTTTCAGGGATTTGGTAATGTTGGTTCCTGGGCTGCTCAGCTGATCAGTGAAGCTGGTGGCAAGGTAATTGCCATCAGTGATGTCACTGGAGCTGTCAAGAACAGCAATGGGCTTGACATTGCCAAGCTAATGAAGCACTCATCAGAAAACCGTGGGATCAAGGGCTTCAACGGAGGCGATGCGATTGACCCACGCTCATTGCTCACTGAAGAATGTGATGTCCTCATCCCGGCAGCACTTGGTGGAGTGATAAACAAGTAGTCTTTAACCTCATTTCTGTTTAATCTTTGTTATTTGCTTGCTTCTGCACCTGCAAACCTGTTTGCACACGGTGATTAATCTTCACCATGTTTTTATAGGGACAACGCAAATGATATCAAAGCGAAGTACATCATTGAGGCTGCAAACCACCCCACAGACCCTGAGGCAGATGAGGCAAGCTACATCTCATAGTTTTAGCAGACTGACACTGACAGGAACAAAATGTGCCATTATCTGAAACATTTTCTCTCTGCATTCCTTTTTCAGATCCTTTCCAAGAAAGGGGTCCTCATTCTCCCTGACATTCTCGCGAACTCCGGTGGCGTCACGGTGAGCTACTTTGAGTGGGTTCAGGTCAGTAACTCCTTTCACCTCAGTTGCTTCATAATCTCCTCGTGCTTAATTCAGAGCAAAATGTAATTGCAAGTAGTCAGGTTAAGCAAGAGACTGACGAACGAAACTACTGTTCTTCTGGTTTGTTCAGAACATTCAGGGTTTCATGTGGGACGAGGAGAAGGTGAACAACGAGCTGAAGACCTACATGACTCGCGGGTTCAGAGATGTCAAGGAGATGTGCAAAAGCCACAACTGTGACCTCCGCATGGGCGCCTTCACTCTCGGCGTCAACCGTGTCGCCCGTGCCACTGTTCTCAGAGGATGGGAAGCATGATCTCGTCAGTTATCTGATCATCTCCCTGTTGTACTGTCTCTTGAATTTCTTTTGCGTTTTCGTTCTGATCAATCCTTCAGTCAGGATTGGAGAAGATAGATTCAATAACCGACCCCACGATGAGTGTGCTTTTCTCAAAGATTAGCTGTGGGTAGGAAACAGTAGTTATCTGCTGAGGAGTGCAGCTAGTGCTGAATTGCCTGAATTTATCATCCTGCAGAATGGCACTGCAGGATTTGTTGTAATCTGCGGCTGAAATTCTTGCTGGTTTGCAAGCGGCAATCTGAATTTGGTTTCTTGGCAAAATCTTATTATGATCATACACACATACATCGACAAGACAGAATCTTTGGCTAATTAATTACATGATGATGATGATACATATGGCTTATTCAACGAGAGGATCAGTGGAGATGATGCTGTAGATGACCATGTCCCTGAGCTTGCCCTTGACGACGCAGTAGCTTCGCAGGATGGCCTCCTGCGTGAACCCGGCCTTCTCGAGAACGCGCCGCGACGCCGCGTTGTCGACGTCGACGATCGCCTCGACGCGCTCGACGCCGTCGAGGTCGGCGAGCGCCGCGGCGGCGGCGCGCCTCAGCGCCGCCGTGGCCACGCCCTTTCCCCAGTGCGCCCGCGACACCGCGACGGCGACCTCGGCGCGGCACCGGTCCGCCGTCGGCATCACGGACACCGCGCCGACCGGCGGCGCGACGCCGTCGCCGTCGTCGCCGGCGGCTGCGAGGCAGATGGCGCGGAACCATGGGTGCGGGAGGACGGTGTCGCGGATGAAGGCGCGGAGGGAGTCGACGGAGTCGTAGGGCTCCCACGTCATGAAGGCCGTCACCTCCGGGTCGGACGCCCACGTCATCATGGCGTCAGCGTCGGCGAGGTCGAACGGCCGGAGCGTGACCCTCGCCATGGTGGACTCTTTAGCCTTTTGCCGTCTCGCTCTTGGCTGCTTTGCTACCAGCCGTACTAATCAAAGGGGGGGTTATCTTATTACAGAAGGTAGATCATACTCAATATAAATTAATTAAGGGATTACTTATCTTATTGGAGTGGTAGATCAAGCTTAATCTAAATTAATCGAGGGATTGACTATTCAGGGAATCTTTTTTTATTCTTATGAGTAACTACGCACACTCACTCTCAACATGAACATAGCTTTCTCAATAATGCAGTGCAGGGAAGCACCATACCATGACAGTCCAACCACGTATGTCAGTCTAGTCACAACATCACAAAGTATTTTCAAGATAATCAAAATGGCTTACATTCCTGGCTCTGACATGAACACATCAATAAGTTTTACAACCAACATTACGAAACATATCTATACAAATTGGGGGGAAAAAGATAGGAGTAGCTCGCACGATTTAGTACAAATATAGCAGAAAGACAATTCCGTGTTCACTTGGGTAGAGGATTAGAAGAGATGAAGCTGAACATGACCAAGTCCCTGACGCGGCCCTTATGCCAGTAATGTCGCCGGAGCACGCCCTCTCGCCGGAACCCGGCCTTCTCCAGCACCCGCTGCGACGCCGCGTTCTTCACGTCGACGAGCGCCTCCACGCGCTCCAGCCCCTCCACCTCGCCGAACACCGCCGCGACGGCTCGCCTCGCCGCCGCCGTCGCCACGCCCTTCCCCCAG
>CM002481.1:26799227-26822840 GCA_000325765.3 Leersia perrieri | reverse complement strand
CCACCTCGCCGAACACCGTCGCGACGACCCGCCTCACGGCCGCCGTCGCCACGCCCTTCCCCCAGTGCGCCCGCGCCAGCACGTAGCCCAGCTCCTGGCCGCCCTCGTCGGCGTACGGCCAGACGGAGACCTGCCCGACGGGGCGCTCGTCGCCGGCGGCGGCGAGGCAGATGGCGCGGAACCACGGGTGGGGGAGAACGGTGTCGCGGAGGTAGGCGAGGAGGTGGTCCGTCGACTCGTACGGCTCCCAGCGGCAGAAGGCGGCGACCTCTGGGTCCGATGCCCACGCCATCATGGCGTCGAGGTCGGAGAGCTCGAATCGCCGGAGCGTCACTTCCATGGGATGGGCTTCTTCTTCTTCGCGGCCGGCGGTGGTCTCTTGTTAATAATTTGATTGGATCCTTGTTGAATTTGAACTCTTGTTGAACGAATGTACACATATGGTCAATTCGTCATTGCCACGTATCGTAAGATGATGATGTCGTGTAGAGCTCCGGTGCAAAAGGTTTGGATCTCGAGTTAATCTTCTCCTTTTATTAGTACCACCTAATTTGCAATGGTAACCACATATGCACCAACAAACGACAAAACGTTGAGGTCATGTTTAGTTTCAATTTTTTTTATTAGATGTCACATCAGACGTTTGATTAGTTGTTCGGAGGGGTTTTTGACACGAATGAAAAAACTAATTTCTAATTTCACGGCTAGCCTGGAATGGCTAGAAACCACGAGACGATTTTTTAAGCCTAATTAATCCATCATTAACATATATGGATTACTATAGCATTTATGGCTAATCATGAGATAATTAATCTCAAAAGATTCGTCTTGTCGTTTACAACCCAACTGTGGAATTAGTTTTATTTTTTATATATATTAAATCGGGATGGATGTAGGATTTTTGATCGATGGTGTCACTGCCAACTCACAATGACACTTTCATCCTCTAGTAAACTTGGAGGGAGTATGAAAGTAAAAAAAAAATAACGGTATGCAACAAAGTGAAATTGAATTTTCTTTTCCAAAACTATTATTGCACCATATACTTATATTATCGTTGCATTGGTGAAATTAAATTATAAAGTACTATACTAAAGTTACTAAAAACGTAAAAAAAAATGTGCACAACTAAATAAACATCATCCGCTTTTAGAGATCAACAACCAGAAGCAGAATTAGTCCTTGTTCTAAAAAAATTATGTAATCGTTAGAATTTCCAGAAAATAATTGGGTAGCCCACTTGGTCAGGAGGTTAGAAACAAATTAAGATGACTTCAGTATAATTTATATGTAATTACATAACTATAATATAATTAGTGTGTAGTTTTAATACTAGAAAGGGGCGGATTCCTAAAAAAAATTCTGTTTTTGGTAAAAAAAATTATGTTGACAGTTTTTTAGCCCATCGCAAAATAAAACGCACTAATGCTGCTCAACGCTACTTTTAGAATCATGGGCCCATGTTAGCTGTTGCATCAGCATTGTCTTGCGGAAGGCAAATAGTTAAAGGAGTCTAGTACCACGAGCCAAGACCAAAAAAACCAATGGATGGAGTGGTGTCACAAGGCCTGATTGACTGGTGTCACTAGTTCAAAAAAACCAATGGATGGAGTCAATGGATGGAGTGGTGTCATGAGGCCTGATTGACTGGTGTCACTAGTTAGAAAATACGATGAGGTAGATGGAATAGGGTGGAAGGCGTTGGTGTCAGGTGACACCAGTGGTAATACACTGTTCCTGTATTTAATACTCGATGAGTCTGAAAATTTGATGTGATGATTTTTTAAAAAAATTTGCGGAGTATTCATCCATTCATGTCGTTTATTTTTGTCTGAATTCATGTCGGTCTCCTGTTTGGATCCATCCAACGATCCAACGGCTCACGCTCCACGCCGCAGACGAAGAATCTCTTCCGACTCAGACTCGTCTCCCAAAAAAAAAAAGAAAGAAAAAACTCGTCTCCAGTAGCAACTCGGGTTCGGGTCGGAGTCGCGTACGAAATCCACCGCATCCATCTCTCACCACCCATCTGCGATCCGACGGCCCAAGGTACAGCCGAAATCACCTGTACCAGCCCAGCCCAAAATCACCTTAACCCGTTCGCTTCAATCCTCAGGCCGGCCCACCAAGAAGTAAAGCTAGGGCTGGGGGTGGAGAACTGGAGATTGAAGGGGAATCGTTGCGGCTGCTCCCACGCGCCGCCGGCCGGTCGCTTGTGCTGTTCTCACTCTCGCCTCGTCATCTCACCGGCGACCCACCGCAGCTGAGGTGATAGCTATGCTCCCTCTCCCTCTCGGTCTCGTGCTCTCCCTGTCTCAAGTGTTCTATGAGTAATTAAATTGAAGGTATCTCCTTTACTTGCCGTTGACTGTCATTACCTGAATCGAAATCCTCAGGAGGCATGCCGATGGCGATGGCTGGTGGTTTGCCGGCATGGGTGGTGCTGGACCGGAGCGTGCACCCGGTGGAAGAAACGGTCGGGGAGGAGTCGGAGTGCGCATCGCCGACCCCACACACGAAAAATCTCTTCCGACTCAGACTCATCTCCAATAGCAACTCGGGTTCGGGTTGGATCCCCAATAAATACAACCAAAAATCCCCTCGATCCGTCCTACTCTTCAATCATCAGATCGAACATCAGCCAAACCATACCAATCGACGCCGCCGACGACGATGGCTACTGCTGCTGGTTTGCCGGCGTGGATTGTTCTAGACCGGCACGTGCACCCGGTGGAGTTGTCGTCGTCGTCGGCGGCGGCGGCGGATTGGGCGGTGCTAGAGTGCAAGGAGTGGAAGGCGTCGGGGTGCGAATTATCAGGGGAAGCCATCGACGGCGAGGCCTTGCCTTGGTGAGGAGCCTCAAACTGTTCATGCGCATCGCTGACCCACCCGTCGTCTCCGCGCTCGCCATCACCTGCTCCGGCGACGGCGGCCACCGCCTACTCCCTTACTCCGCCGGCGTCGAAGTCGCCGACCGCAACCTGCTCATACTCACC
This sequence comes from Leersia perrieri, assembly GCA_000325765.3. Taxonomy (NCBI): domain Eukaryota; kingdom Viridiplantae; phylum Streptophyta; class Magnoliopsida; order Poales; family Poaceae; genus Leersia; species Leersia perrieri. The sequence continues at coordinate 26,819,844 of CM002481.1, read as the reverse complement.
GCCAATTTCCATGGCCTCTCTGAATTCTACTATCTCATCTACAACTCCACCGATGCCTCCCTGACTATCACTCCCCACCTCCCCATCATGTACAACCCATCCTTCACCTTGAAACCTCTCCCAATTCGACATTAAGGTTGGAGAGATCATCAATGGAGATCGGGACTACGCGCTTGTTCTTATGTCCAACCATTTTAACCAGGGTGATGTTCTCTGCCTATGGCCGCCACAATCCTCATCCTCGTATTCGTGGATTTCAAAGCCCAAATCCGGTAATGCCACTAAAACCCCATGGCAGATCAAGCAACCACTCTTCCCCGTCGAGATGTGTAATCCGTGCGATGAGGGATTCACAGCCGATGCAGTTTTCTCCTCTGATGGGACAGCATACTGGGTCGATTTCACATTGGGGATTCTCTGTTGCAGATCGAGTGACCTTCTCTCTGACAGTAATTTAGTAATCGAGTTCAGCTTCATCGACCTACCTCCTGGTTACCGTGTTGATCGACATTTGCTTCATCCGGAGATGTTTTAAACGGTGGCACTTGTCGGTCGCTCGATCAAATTCGTCTCCATCGACGGTTACTTCACCAAAGCGGAACACAATGATAGACTCATCCCACCCATGGCAGTTACCGACTGTAAGATATTTCTTTGGTCTTTGATGCTCGATGAACTCAAATGGGAGAAGGTTGCTGAGATTAGCGTGGGTGATCTATGGGGATTGGAGGAGTTTCAGACGATGGGTTTACCGCAAACGCAACCTATCGTTCCTATCGTAGACCTTCAGGAGGATGGTGTGATCTCGTTTGTGCTTGGAGACTACTACAATGATGACAATGGTGTCACGAGGTGCAAGGTTCAGTATATGGTTAGCTTCAACATGATCAGTCGTTCGATCATCAAATCTACCCTCCTGTCTTCCCGGCCGCGCCAGCTGGTGCCGAGTCTTCTAGGATCAGATTTTTCTCAATATCTAAAGCATACTAGTCCTTTGTGAGTTCGGGACGAATATATGTATGTATATATGTGCATGATTTATGTGTGTGTATGTGCGAGAGCTTAATGCTAAAATTTATGGTTTGCATGCCAATATATTTATGTGAGCTTTGTATTTGTGTGATCTATTTTTTTAGATAACGGAAATAGTTTACATCTCATCCTCTCGGACTCTACAATAAAACATATAACCAGTAATTTATTGTTAAAATAGAAAACACACGTATGGTCGTGGGTCATACTCCCACGGGTCAAAAACAAACACAACACCTATAAGGAACTCCTTGTAGGTAATAGGGTGATGTTTATTATAAGAACGATACCAATTCGTGCTTTTTAAATGAACATGCACTATCAGTTTCCTTAAAAACCGACAACAGCAATGTAGCCGAGCCACGAGAGACTTGCAACAAAACTTCCTGATAAAGATATACACAGCTGTGTAATGGCCTTAATGGGTATCATTGGTCCTCCTTTGTTAACACGGCAAAGTTTCTGCCCTCTTTTTTTAAAAAAAGAAAAAAAGGGTGTGTATTGTGTGATGATTTTTAAGTGAATATTATTAGAGAAATTGAAGGGGTGATATGACGTGGATGGTCTGATGATAAGCTAAAATGTTGAGATGCTTGTTGGTGAACTTTTTTTTTCTTGGTCAAAAGTTTGCTGATGACCTGGTGAGGGGTGAACCTTCAGTGGTGTTGTTTGTATCTGGACAAGAACCGCAGTGCCTCGTGTAGTCGTGTTTTTTTTTTTTTTTTGAGAATCAAAGACTTTATCATCAAGTGAGATGATTAGAATCTTCCTCAAGCAAGTTGCGTACGCAGTCCGGGAGATCAAAACGCCACACCCTGGACCTAACAGTACTTGAGGCTTGCTTTGACATCACATATGCTACTCTATTACCATCACAGGATACATAAGAAAACGAGAAATCAGAGAACTGCAAGCTCAGCTCTTGCATCTTCCTGAGGATGGGATTGATAGCTGATCGTTGAGTTGTTTGCTTCTCCCAGAGATTCACTAACTCCAAACAGTCCGTTTCAAGATGCAATCTCTGCACTCCACACGCCTTTGCCAGGTTAAGGCCGTCATAGCAGGACACAGCTTCCATCATCAGTGCATCCAGGCAATGATCATACCATGTACACATTGATCCAATGAAGCATCCCGTACTATCTCGCAGGACAGCACCACTAGCACCCTGGTAAAGATCACCATTGAAACTTCCGCCTGTATTACATTTGATCCAAGAATCAGCAGGAACCTGCCAAGCTGTACTCGGCCTAACAACAGTCTGCTCACCCCGCTAAGGATGGCGAATTTGCCAAAGGTCAAAAGCGGTGTCTTTACACCACTCCACTGCTTTACATACTTGCAGCACAGTCTCACCATGTCTTCTATTATTTCTCATCGTCCATAGAGACCACATACCTCAAATAATAACAGCTCTTTCTTTTGGAGGACAGATCGATGATAGTAGATCACTCGCCCAAGTACAAGGGTGCAGACTAGGCAGTTTAATCCCGATCAACTGTTTCGTCTATCTCCAGAATTCCTTTGCGATAGTGCATTCTAGCAAAACATGCCTGATCGATTCCTCAATTGCCCCACAAACCTCTCAATTTGCAATCCTTTCTATATGTCTTTCCTTCAGAACTTGTCGTGCTGGGAGAAAATCATGCAAAACTCTCCACCAGAAAATACGAACCTTTGGTGGAACCTCCAATTTTCAAATTTTCTTCCATGTTTCATCTGAAGAAGAGCTCGGCAGTCCTTCTTGGATATATCGCTGATTCATTAAAATTTTATAGGCCGACCGAACAGTATAAACACCAAACTTCTCAGCATTCCAACTTACCATATCCCTCTCTTGGGTACTAATTGGAATTCGCAAGATAGCTTCCCCATCCAGTTGGATAAAAATTTGGCGTAGCCTATCCTCATCCCATTTGCCATCCCGTGTAGTCGTGTTGCTTTTCTTTAGTTGTGTGTATACACGCTCAGGTGCTACTGGTCTGTGTTCTTTTTCTTCACCTACTGCCCTACAGGAGAAGAGACAAAAAACGAAACTAATTGCAAATGTCTTTATATGTGTATGATCGAACATAGCAAAAGAAACCATTAAAGACACGATGATTTAACAGAAAGCCCTCCTGCTACTTATTAATTAACCAGCACACGCAATTCTACTCATTCACCAAGTAACAATAATTTGCACTTTTGATATAATCAGCTAGCTGACGAGCGAATCAGTGGAGACGAAGCTGTAGATGACCATGTCCTTGACATCCCCTTTGATCACGCGATACTTTCGCAGCACGTCCTCTCGCCGGAACCCGGCCTTCTCCAGCACCCGCTGCGACGCCGCGTTCCGCACGTCGACGAGCGCCTCCACGCGCTCCAGCCCCTCCACCTCGCCGAACACCGCCGCCACGGCTCGCCTCGCCGCCGCTGTCGCCACGCCCTTCCCCCAGTGCGCCCGCGCCACCACGTAGCCGAGCTCGCCACGGCACGCGTCGGCCGTCGGCGTCACGGACACCGCGCCGACGGGGCGGTCGTCGTCGCCGGCGGCGGCGGCGGCGAGGCAGATGGCGCGGATCCACGGGTGCGGGAGCACGGTGTCGCGGAGGTAGGCGAGGAGGTGATCCGTCGAATCGTACGGCTCCCAGCGGCAGAAGGCGGCGACCTCCGGGTCCGACGCCCACGCCATCATGGCGTCGAGGTCGGAGAGCTCGAATCGCCGGAGGGTCACCTCCACGCCGCCGCTCGCCGTCGGCGCAACGGCCTGCGGCTCTTGCCTCGTCTCCATTTCTGAGATGGTTTAAACAGCGCGGGCGGTGGCTTGCGTTATATACATCGCCAAGTCATCATCAGCTTGCTTTGTTTGATGTTGATCGTACATTTAATTATGGTTTTAGCTCCTTGCGCGCCAAGATTGATGGAAATTATTCACAGCTGGAAAGAAAAGAGAAGGCGGGAGGAAGGTGAAGACGGCTGCAGACAAGTCAACGGTCAACTTGACTATAACCTCGAGGGGCCAAAGCAAGCAGATGATCGAGAATGCGATTTTTTTTTTAATTTGCTTTCTTCTGCAGCAAAATGGAACAAGCGCAGAGCACGGCTATAAAACAACACTAATCCTAATTAGCGCTCGGGCGCCGCGAGCGCTCGGTTCGTCTCCGTGACGCCAGCGAAACGGCGACCGAAACAGACAGAACGCGATCCGTTATTTTCTCCGTCTTCCCCCTTTCCCCTTTCTTTTCTTCTACCGAGTTCCTTCGGCGACGGGGAGGCGATTTCGCCAGCGGACGGCGATATCCAGCGAGGGGGCGGCAATTTTCGGTGGGTCACGGCGTCGGAATCCTTTCTCTGTCGTCCGCTTCCGTTTGACCATCGCCATTCTCGCGGCATCGCGGCATTTTCATCGTTATTTACTTCATTCGCTCACTCGTCTCCCTCCTTCCATTCATTTTTTGCGAATGAGCTGGATCTCGCCGGCGACAACGAGGGAGCGAGGTCGCAGGCGTTGTTTCATTCGATTTTGTATCTCGCTTGTTGTTTTGTGAATACGATTTTTTTAGGAGGGGGAGGGGGTAACGACGAGGAACTCCTCTCCCTGTCGCCGCCTTCAATGCCCACTAGTAGGTCGTTGCGAATTGCAGCTCGTTCCTGGCCAAGTGCAGGTTTGGTTTCTTTTCTTCTGTCGTTCTGAATATTTGGAAATGGTGTCTCACTAACTGCAAGTCTGCTTCAAATGTGCTGCTTCCTACTATTAATTCGCAAGTAGCCACGCAATCCCAAATTGAACTCCTAATAAGCAAGCTGCCACACCATTGCAAATTGAACTGGCCTTGACCTTCTGCAATTATATGTGTGCTAGTATATCAATGTGAAATGACAATAAAATTTCTCTGTCGATAAGAGTCAATTTCCCTGGAAAAGCTGGAATGCATGTTTGTTTTCTGAAAAAAAATTATGATGACATAATACAGTGTGTTGCAAAAATTGGAATTCTTTCCATTTTGAAACTTTCAAATTGAAAATTGGAGATCTTCCCACTGAAAGTTCGATATCTTTTCAATTGTGAAATTTGGAATTCTTTCAATTTGAAAGTTTGATTTCTTTCAATTTGAAAGTTTCATTTCTTCCAATTTGAAAGTTAAAATTCTTCCCATTTGAAATTCCGATTTCTTCCAATTTGAAAGTTTGAATTCTCCCCATTTGAAAGCTTTATCTGTTTCAATTTGAAAGTTTTATTTGTTTCTATTTGAAAGTTTCGTTCTATTTCTACTTGAAAGTGCAGTTTTCTTCCAATCTGAAAGTTTTGTTTTGTTTCTATTTGAAGTTTCCTTTTTCTTCTATTTGAAAGTTTAGTTCTATTTCTACTTGAAAGTGCAATTTTCTTTCAATCTGAAAGTTTCGTTCTGTTTCTAATTGGGATCCCTTTTTCTTTCTATTTGGAAGTTTCTTCCTATTTTCTGCTTGAATGTAAATTTTTTCTTCCAATTTAAAAGTTTCATTTCGTTTCTATTTGAAATTCCCTTTTCTTCTTATTTGGAAGTTCAGTTCTCTTTCTAGTTGAAAGTACATTTTTTTTCTTCCAATCTGATATTCCCTTTTTTGTATTTGGAAGTTTCATTCTCTTGCTGTACCGAAGGCTTCGGCCCTGTACCGTCACCGAAGAAAAGGGGATGCCGAAGGAGAAATCGGGAAACGGCGATATCGGGGAAGATAACGGAGTGGAAACTGAAAAACCGAGCGCTAGGTTGCGTAATAGGCGGACCCATAAAACAAGTTCTCGCAGCTGTCACGGAAAAAAGTGATGCGAGGTGACGTGTTGTACTACTGACTTTTACGCTAATCGTTTGGAGAAGGTAAAGGAATAACATGATCTCTTGTAGTTGTATAACTGTACGAAAGAACTCAATAGTTATTGAACAACAGAATAATCGCTACAACGAAGATGACCAATATCATTCGAGAGCTGTTAACGTTGCAATCGGAGTATTGAGTGCTCTTCGATCCAGGAGTCATCGTCGGCGTCGCCGGAGTACCGCCGGATGTCGTCGGGCTCGCCGGAGATGACACCGGAGCTCCCGCAGCTGCACATGTACAAAGAGGAATCAACAACAATTCCATCTAATTTCGTCGAACAAGGTAAGATATATAGATCGAGGCACGCCTCCTACCGTCGCACTGGCTGGCAGGTGGGGCCTTCACGCCGCAGGAGCCGGGGAGCGCCACGGCGCGCGCGGCGTCGACGGCGACGCCGAGCGACGCCGCCGTGCCGCCGAGCACCATGCACAGGCACCGCGGGCTCGTCCTCAGCACGCCGGACAGCGCCGAGCAGCACGCCGCCGCCGGCGCCGTCGCGTTCCCCGACATGTACCCCATGCACGGCGTCAGGCTCACCAGCTCCGGCATGCACCCCGTCCCGCCTCCGCCGTCGCCCGAATCCGCCGCCGCCGCGCACCGGCACGCCATGAGCGCGGTCGCCACGGCGAGGACAATGCCAATCACGGCGTCGCAACGAGCTGCTCCCATTGCCATCAATCGAGATGGTGTTTCGCGTTTCACGCTCACGCGTGCGTGCGAACACCAAAAGATTTTCTGATTTATAGCCGATTCATCCATCCGTGACGTGGTGACAGATCGAGTTGGTAGCTTAAAGCCTTTTAACAACTGTTTGTTTGGTTCGACTGAAAATTAGTCGCGTGACGCAATTGAAGCTGCAGGCTGCAAGCAGCAGCTACTAGTTTGGTGGAACAGGTGAGCTCACTTTGCGATCTTGTTTTGTTTGTTTGGTCACCTTCCCGCCAACTTTTCTGCCTGTAAATACTTCAACGTTTCGGATTCTGTTGGTCACTGACCCGCTCCTACCTGACCTGAACACAATCATTTGAGTCAATCTACAAGTAATAATTCGCATCATCATCATCATACCAGCTCGCTTCGTTTAACAACTTAACCAAATCTCCACATACTTAATTAACATTCTCGATTCTCAAACGAGTATATATTCTTCCGCTGTAAATAGTCCGTCAAACAAAGCAGAAGCAGCTAATTAAGTTCAGAGGCATACGTGAATAATGGGACGTAGCAGCAGAATGGCGTCGTTGGCGGCGGCGATGGCGGTGCTCGCCGTGGTTGTTGTGTCGCCGGCGAGAGGGCAGGTGGCGACGTCGTGCACTGCGTCGCTGATCACGACGTTCACGCCATGCCTCAACTTCGTGACGGGGAGCACAAACGGCGGAGGGTCGCCGACGCAGCAGTGCTGCGGCTCGCTGGCGGAGATGGTGAAGACGGGCACCGACTGCGCCTGTCTCATCCTCACCGGAAACGTGCCGTTCGGCCTCCCAATCAACCGCACACTCGCCATCTCCCTCACCAGGCTCTGCAACTCCATGTCCGTCCCACTGCAATGCAGAGGTAAAAGAAAGAAGAGACCTTTTTACTGCATTGTTTTCTTTCTTCTTAACGGAAGATGACTAGAGGCTGAAAACTTTTGTGTTGCATTTTGGTAATTTGCAGACACTGCAGCTCAAATCCCACCTCCAGGTAATTATTTAATTTCACTTTGTTTGAAATAGGCATTCTTAATAACAATGAAGATTTGCTAAAGATTACTCAATTTGTTTCAGGCCCTGTTGCATTTGCTCCAGCACTGCCCCCTTTGCGTAAAGATTCTCGCCCTTTCATAAACCATTGCGAAGTTTAAAAATTTCCTGTCTGAATTTTATTGACCGGTGTAACGAACATTTCACTGAATTTTTGCAGCACCATCACCACCGGAATCGTCAGTGCAGCCTAATTCGGCAGTTGATCCTACGGCGATGTCGCCGTCACCGCCGATCATCCAGGGACAGAGGCCACTGTTGCTGCCAAGCTTGGCCTGGAGGAGAGCTCATGTGTCCATGGCGTCTGTTTCAGTAGTGATACTGATAGCTGCCTCCATTTTGGCTTGATTAGGATGGATTGAAATGGGAATGTTTTAGAATAGGAAGTGAAGCATGCTCCGTATACTGCACGTATTTATTTAGCATTTGGAATTGCACATGATTCTTGTAAGAAAGTTTTGTGGGCTTTTAGTTGATTGTGTAATCATATTTCTTCTGGATTAATGAAATGGTGACATACATTTCTCTTTGATATATTTATCTTATATTTGGTCTACTGATACTTAATTTGAAGTAAAAGGCTAAAATATATTTTGTACAGAACTTTTAAAACATGACAGTATTTTCCAAAGCTCTAATGATAATCACTTGTCCAACTTAGTTGGCCAACAAATAAGAAATGTAACAAGAAGAAATTGATACGTACATAATGACCGATGGTATCTTGGTGGTTGAACCAGAACAAAGTCCACATAGACGTCAGTCGTTAGCAGCCGAGGGCTATCATGGCGCAAACAAGCCCAAAATTTAGTAGGACGTCACTTCTCACTACCTGGCAAACTTGCATTGATGAAGTGATGGGAGCAAATGCAAGTCCAAATAATTTTTTTAAAAAGGATCTCATAGGAACAGACACAGAAAACACAATAAATTTCACTGCGTACAGTTGCATCGCTTTGTATATTACAGCTTCCAAAATCACAGGTGACAGCCGAAGTACTACTGTATTGCAGTTGCAAGATCAAGTCGGATTGATGCTTAATGTTCTCAGGTTCGGGGATTTTATCTTCAGGAAGTGATCCTAAAGGGACTGTTCCTTTTACAGGATGTTGGTATCATGTCAACTGTCAGGATGACAAAAGCTAATTCCTAACCCAAACAAAGGAACACATAGGTAACCAACAAAACCGTACTGTGACACTCCACACCATTGTGAGCCTCATTTAACACGTCACAAGCCCATAACTAGTTCAACTCTGAGCACCAAACATATTCTTTTGCATCACATTTTCAGAAGTAACAAGTCCACACACAACTACTACGAAAAATTCAGCACAAAAGCCTTGATTTCTGACAAGAGTAGGAGCAAGCAGTTCACCAATATAACCAACTTGTTCACCATCCCCTACAAATCACCCCTATATAAATCACACTTGCACTAGTCCAAACAACACAAACACACAAGCTAATCATCTCAATCAGCAACTACCAGCAAAGCATCCAGTTCACCAATTGTGTCACTAATTCCAAGAAAGCTTTGATCTTTGAGTTGGAAAGAGGCATACTAGAGGAAGCAATGGCGGCAGGAAGAGCTAGTGGATTGGCCGTGGCGTGCCTCATGGCGGCGACGGCGGCGCTGCTGGCCGCCGCCGCGTCGGCGCAGACGACGGGGTGCACGGCGGCGCTGATCAACCTGTACCCGTGCCTCAACTACATCAGCGGCAACGAGACGTCGCCGACGAGGACATGCTGCTCGCAGCTCGCCTCCGTCGTGCAGAACCAGCCGCAGTGCCTGTGCGCGGCCATCAGCGGCGACTCGTCGTCGTCCATCGCCGGCGTCACCATCGACAAGGCCCGCGCTCTCGAGCTCCCCAAGGCCTGCAACGTCGTCACCCCTCCGGCCAGCCGCTGTAACGGTAGGTGTTCGACGAAATTACCACACATCAATTAAGTAATTAGTGCGAATTTAGTCTCCAATGATGCTTAGGGTTTGGACTATCGGTTTCCGAAATAATTTCAGGGTCACCAAAATTTCGAATTTATTTTGGAAATTTCGGATGATATATTCAAACAGATTTTAAATTTTGAACATAAATTTAAATAAATTTTGTCTGTTTTTCATGGGAATAGATCCTAATACTTTCTTTAAGCTATCAATGTGGAAAAACAATGCATAATGTGGGTCATATCCAATTAGATTTAGAAATTTTGAATTTTTTGGACTAATTTTAACTGAAATTGCTGGAATTTGATTTCGTATCGATAACGACCGAAATTTCCGAAATTCATTCTGGAAACCCTTGTTGCTTCTTTTGGTGATAAGAGAACGCTGTTTTTGTTTTGCAGCTTCCGGCGGCAATGCTCCGGGTGCTGCCACGACGACCTCGCCGGCGACGCAGACAGCGGGATCCACCGGCGCAGGAGCCGGAGTTGGATCGAAGACGACGCCGACGGCGCCGTACCTGATAAACGGCGCCGCGTCGCTCCGGGGCGCCATGGGCTTGGTGCTCGCGCTCGCAGCCGTCGCGGTCTACACCGTGTGAGCGTGGCTGCTACTCTGAACTTCTGAAGCGATGGAAATGGAATGCAGGACGTGATTGCTGATTTGCTGTGTGTTACACTGTTACTCACATTGGTTTAGCATATTGAGCATTGGCGAGAGAGGTTTGAGTTTTGTCATTCACTTTGTATTTGTATTGTTGATTGCTAGACGCAATCGTAATAAAGGACAGCACTGCCCATGGTTTTGATTTTACAACTTTTAAATGAGTACACAAGCACGAGTAAAAGCGTTCGAGTCTACGAGTAATACACAAGCGCGCCGCTCTCCACTCGCCGGGGCGCCGAGGTGGGCCCCACACATTAGATGAACGCGCCGCAACGAACTGTGTCTCTTCTCGCTCTCTCCCCTCTTTTCCATCGCTATGTGTTCTACTACGAATCTCGAATTCTCGATCGATCGATTCGTTTATGCTACGACGAAATAATGTACCAAACAATTGAGAACAAAGTCCCCTCGCAAAAATAAAATAAAATTGAGAACAAAGTCGATCGAGTTGGTGCCGGACGCATTAAACAGATTTCGGTACGTACGTGTGATCTTTCCCGGCTAGGACCCAGATTGTTAGTAGGTTAATTACAAATTAAACTTGCATGAACCACGTAGGTTGATTAATAGAACTCGGATTAGTACTTAAGCTCATACAAAGTTCCACCGATACATACCTCAACTAATACACATACGTTAATACGTAGTCACGTAGTACATATATACGTACGTACATGCAAGGCGTCCCTTGGCTACACGTATTTGTACGAGTGTAGCGCCTTATTCCTCTCGATCACACAGCCGCTCGGCGAACGCGCGCCGCGCGGCGCAAGGGACGCCGTCGTCGCCGCCACTTCGCGTCGCACCGCGCCGCGCCGCGGCGCGATTACATGTCGGAGACGTGGCCGCGGCCGTGCGGGCCGCGCAGGAAGACCTGCTCCGGCTGCGCGGCGAGCAGGCGATCGACATCCCTCGCCGCCGCCGGCGAGCCGCCGCCGAACACGAGCGCCTTGGCGGCGTCGTCGATCTGCCTCAGCAGGCTGTTCCTGCCGGCGAGGAACACCTTCTCGTCGTAGTTGGCGCCGACGCCGAAGCAGAGCACGGCGAGGTTCTCCCCCTCGCCGGCGACCAGCGTCGCCGGGTGCGCCGCCGGGATCACCACCACCGACCCCTCCCGTATCTCCGCCCTCACCTTCTTGTACCTCCTCGCCTTCTCCTCTTCCTCCTCTTCTCCTCTTCCCCATTCCTCCCTTCTCCTCCCATGGCGTTCAGACTTTTCCTCCCCCGATTTGTGTGGACACGCCATTTCAAAAATTCCTCTTCCCTGCAACACGATGGCGACCTTGGTTGCACGTGTGCTGTAGCTCGGCGCCATCATCGATCCCTACAAATCGATCGAACACATCGTAATTAGTTTATTTAAAAATAAATCAAATGATAGGCAAAGAATTAATAGTTTCGTAATTTTTTTAACAAGACGAACGGTTAACATGTATAAAAAAAATCAGGGCGTCAAATACTTAAGAACGGATAAGAACGGATGGAGTGGGCGGAGATGAGATGTGATGAAGGTTCAGTGATTTCATCTTACGCGGGTGATGTTGGCGAGGTTTAAAAATAAATCAAATGATATACAAAGAATTAATAATAAGACGAACGGTTAAACCTGTATAAAAAAAAATCAGGGCGTCAAATATTTAAGAACGGATGGAGTGGGCGGAGATGAGATGTGATGAAGGTTCAGTGATTTCATCTTACGCGGGTGATGTTGGCGAGGCCGACGAGCATGTCGAGCTTACGGAGATGGCGGGAATCGTCGCCGTCGATATCGAACATCTTGCCATGGCTGTTGGAGAAGGACGGCCTCTTGCCGGTGAGGCTGATCGGTTTGATTTCCCAATCGGAACCTGATCGGCCGCTGTAGCCGCTGCGGGAGCAGGATTTGGTCAGTTCACGGATCTGCTCCTCCGGCGCCGTCGTGATCTCGCCGCGCTCCTGCTTCCTCTCGAACACTTTCTCCCATTCCTCCCGCGGAGTCTAATAATCCAAAAACAAGAACACAAATAAAATCAATCAATCAAGAATGTTTTAGAAATCCATGGTGATCACTGATAAGCAGGAGCTTACGTTAAATGCTGCCTGCAGAACATCTTCGCTGAACGCGTCGAAGTACGACTCCGGCCGGCCGACACCGACGGGGAAGTATTCCTGAAAAAAAAGCACCAAAACCGTCAGAATTGCGTCAAAAAACCGTCAGAAATACTCTCCAGCAATTCTAAAGCCCGGGTCGAGCCAAACGATTTTTGCTCCACTGAAAACATGAACAGAGCAGATAAAATGATAGAAAAAATGAACTAGAAAAATTGGGCTAGGTTTAGACCGCTCTCCAACTCCACTCTATTTCTAAACTTTTTTTTTAAGATTTGAAGCTCTGCAAAACATGACCATAGTTTCATGTAGAAGATGGGGAAAATTTTCAAATTTTACCTCGAAGTGGCCAGGAGTGGCGACGGGATTGAGAAGCATGACGACGCGAAACCACTTGGAATCATGAGTATTCGCGGAGTAAACGATGGCGCCGGCGGGGATAACCATGGCGTCGCCCTCCTTAACGCAGAACGACTCCCTCCTCCCGTTGCCACGAAGCAGCACGATGACGCCCTCCCCTTCCTTGACGAAGAACACCTCGTCGGCGTCGTAGTGGCTCGGCTGCAGGAACGCCCTCGGCGCCGCCTCCAGCACGGCGAGGCGGTAGTCGCCGACGGCGCCGTCGATCGCCTCGCCGGAGAATCTCTCCAGCACGCTGAACCTCCCGTGCCGCGTCCGCGTCCAGTGGCGGAAGCTCTCCTCCCCGAAGTGGTATGGCCTCCCTCCGCCGGCGTCGGCGTCGGCGTGGGAGAGGATGATGCAGAGGGAGAAGAAGAGGAGGAGCGCCGTTGCTAGTAATGGTGATGTCGCCATGGACGCCATGGTGTTCGATCGATGGAGGAGATTGACAGGAGGAGTGATGGGTTATGTAGGGGAGAGGCGAGGCATGCGCGCGGCCAGGTGGAGGCGGGGAGGTGTGAACGTGGCGAGACAAAGCAGCTGCGTGCCGCGCCGCTTGCAGCGGAGTGTAGTTTGCGGGCGGCGAGCGGCGTCGCGTAGTCGCGTGAGCTGTTTGGCACGAACGAGGTAAACAGGGCCGAATTGTTTTGGATGGAAGACTCGTCGCGGACGCGATGGGTCGATGCTAGTTTGGGCCGTGTTTTTGCTGCTACGGTCCGATCCAATGCACGGGAAGGTCTGTTTATTGACGGAAGATTCGTTTCGACTTTCGAGTCGATTGTATGGGCCTGTTCTCTTGTGAGAGAAAAAAATCGGTAGGTTTACATGCTCAACGTGGCTGAACCTCTTTTTTTTTTTTTGGTTGCGAGGGAACGTTGCTGAACCTAAACAGGACGAGATAAAAGATTGCGAGGCCGGGCGCATCCGCACGCAGGACGAAGGTCGACTTCATTTCACTGTACACAACGACATGCTGCAAGCAGGCGCACAACATACACACCGATGGATCGCGTGAGTTCACGCAACAAAGCACGAACGCGCTCCCGCGCACAAGTGCGTTTTACACGGTTGCGCTTACGCCTTACACGTACCTCTAGGTTAGTGTAAAAGTTTTAGCTTTTCTTTTAATGTTTGACCATCGTCATATTAAAAAAAATTATAAGAGTATTATCTATTTTGTTTATGATTTACTTTATCATAAAAATACTTTAAGAATGGCCTATCCATTTTTATATTTACATAAATTTTTAAATAAAATATGATCAAACATCATAAGTAAAATGTCAAAGCGTCTCCCTTTTAACATTACGAAACGGAGGTAGCAGCGAAATTGAGCGAGGCGAGAGGTCACCAAAGTCACCACGTACGTACACAGCGACGGCGCGCGGTAGAACGACCTTTTGTTGTGTAGATCTACCTGTACGTACACGTCACGACCTGTACACACTCTGCAGCCTGACGATCTCTCTTTCTCTCTCTCTTTGGATGCAGTAGTAACTGCAGCGTGCAGCGGTGCCAAACCCAAACCAGTGGTCAGTGGTGCGTGAGTACGGCGCTGCTGCACTGCATCTGCAAGCAAAGCCATTATTGACAACAGGGAGAGCCGTGCGTTCTTCACCTTTCCTTTGCAACTTCGCATGCGTTTTTTGCCCATCTCGTTGTAATTAAACGTTCGTACGGCCTGCACGGTTAATCCTCCTATCTCCGAGACTCCGACCGATACGGTGCATGCATGCATGCGTACGTGCATTTGACAGCTTCAGCCTTCTATTGGATTTTGCAAAGAGATCGACTTTTTTTGGGCACAAAGAGTGACACTTTCAATAGCAAATGTGTAATTAATTTGTCTGATTATTTGGCGTCCACATTGTCATTGTATAAATGCTCTCCTGGTCTTAACTTTGTACTGGTAGTACGCATTTCAGCTGAAGCGTTAAATACAAGCATGACTACTCATGCATGGTCGCTGGCATGCATACAATGCACCATACGACCGTTGACTCGGAGTTCAATTCGATCGATTCATGACCTCACCAAACATACAAGCAACAAGCAGCAGTATCACAAAGAGGGAGAAGAAGTAGGAGTACTACAGTAGTAACAAAACTAGCTGCGACCATGTCGCGTCCGAGATCTTAAAGAAGGCAATGCAAACATGCAAAGGGAGCTGCTGAGACCCTGCATTCTGCATTGCTGCACAGCTAGCATCAACATCTGCAATTTCTACGTCCATCATCAGTCCATTTCATCGTCTTTCTCAGCCTCAAATCCATCCATCCATCACCTTTTCGATCAATCTCAACTTAAATTTCTTCGCTACTCCTACTGTTTTCGTTTGCAGCCCATGAACCCTAGCCGAGCTCAGATATCCATCACTTGCACTCCTGCAGAGTAGCAGTCTTCTTGTGCAGATAATTGCAAGAAGAAGGGCAAACACATGGGCTGAATGAAAGACTGAAACGCTACGGCGTGCAGCTGCTGCCTGCCTTCTTCTACGGCAACGAGGCAGAGGAGGACAGCCAGCTCCGGGACCAAGGCTGCATCAAGATTCGTACTTGTGTTTTTCGCCATTGCATTTGTTGGAGTGCCTCGTGCCGTGGCGTCATCACCTGCAATCTCTTTTTTCTAGTTGATGTCACAGGTTCACAGTCTGTCCAACTGGCATGGCAGTACTTGTTTTTTTTAAAACACACACACACACACGCAAAAACAGTAACCACATTAAGTTCTGAATATTCAGAAAACTGAATCGCTTCTCTCTTGGAGTGTTACTAATCCCAGGCGATTGCACATCATTTTGAGCGTTGATGGATCCTCCACAAACGGTCTCACTACCGATAAACAAGCAGGATCAGTTAGCGATACTGTTCACGGTAAAAAATGAAGGAACAGGGTTGGATCAAAGCAAGATGCATTGCTTGTCCTTTGAATGCAACAGTTTCTTTTCCTTTTACTTGCTTTATCTCCTTTTTAAATCATTTACTAGCATCTCCAGAGTTCCTTTTGCTTTTCTACCTACCTTACCAATGGAACTAGGAACAATTTTACCATCCTCAGTAATCCTCAATTAAGCCCCCCCCCCCCTAATAAAGGCATCTTGGGTTAGTGGTTAATGGCAAATCCAGATCAGAAGTCATTTCATTTCTTACTTTGTTGATGGGTATGAAAAACAACTTTTAGGCTGCGTTCTAATCTGAGTATAGACTTGGATTATTTTTGACATGCAAAATAAAAAATATCATTAGCATACGATTAATTAAATATTAACTATTATAAACTTGAAAAATAGATTCATTTGATTTTTTTAAAAAAACCCTATATATAAAAAGTTTTTTAAATAATACACCGTTTAGCGGCACACAATAATCCAAAAAATAGCCGTCCACAGTTCCACACTGGGTTGACCAAAATTTCAGTCTGCAAGCTGAATCTATGGGTTGACCAAAATTTCAGTCTGTAGTAGGATAAACTATACTGTACTAGTGTTTTTTCACCTGGGAATCGAGAGAGAGAGTCAAGCAGCAAACAGTAAGAATTGAACACCCAATATTAATTCCCTATCATGTCAACTAAGTTCATTGTACGTTGGTAGATGAGATCACATCACGTGATGGACTTGCTGCAGCCAGCCGGAGAAACAGGGACCAAAAGGAGGTCAAAAGCTTGTTCTTATTACAACAAGTCACAACTGAAGATTACAGTAATAAACAACAGTAAGCACAGTGGCCAACTTGGCATATGGATGTTTTCATATATGCCTTGTACATTCTATAATGACAGCAAACAATGCAGGGTACATGCAAGCTGACACTGTGTCTAACCATGTATTCCAGGAAGGAAACATGCCTCTGTAATCCAAGTGTAACAATGGAATTAAGCTCTTTTTTAATATGCCACAACAATGAGTGCAGCAAATGCAAGCATCATTTAGCTTCACAAGTACACCATCAGAAAGGTATGCACATGATTATAACTTTGCAAAACTGTCAAGTCACATCAACCTATCATTCTCCCCTTGCACTAGAAATCATTATCTGGAATTAGTTCGATCCAAGCTATCATTCCCCTTGACGGTTTGCAATGATTTTACACCTCATGCTGATACAATGGCCAGCTTACAAAGTTTCCAAAATGCAAAGGGAAAAGAAAAGTGATGATATTTATCAGTATCTTAAAAACAAAAGAGAAATGAACCGGAAGGTGAGAGCTTGTTGAGCTGTATAGTTAGTTGTGTGAGCTGATAATTCCAGGAAAAGGGTTAGTTGCAAAATTGCCCAACTGCCCTGCAACAGAATGGGAGAAACAGTCAGGCTTATGCAAGAATTTGAATTTTCCTCAACAAACAAGAGATCAATTACCTCTATTTATTGGACAATGTGTTCCACAAGTATTTGTTGCATACGCCTCAGGCTTGATGATAGTTAAAACATAAATGTTCATCTGAAGGCTAACAGAAAAAAACCAGATGGAAAAATATAGGCACGTTCACATCTGGTCATCTATTACAATTTGAACCCTTCATCTGTCAACCTGCACAGCCAGTAGAGATATGTAAAATATAAGAAATACATGCAAAGAGCCAAAGATGGGTATTTCTCTTACTGAGAAACAATCAGCTTGCTTACATAAACACAAAGCAGATAACTTTAGCATAGCAACAGTGAGCTGAACTAGTAGAACTTGGTGTCCCCAAAGCTGTAAGAATATGGCAAAAGCTCTTCCACCTCAACTCTAGAGCTAAAATAGCCCATTCTTCTCCTCTGGCGGACAATCTCAACCTCTGCCATGAAAATACTGTACACAGGTCTGTGATCGGAGAAACGTGACTCTCCACGAACATAAGATAACTGAATGAGGCCGTTACCATGCCACAAAATACGGTCACACCTTTGGTCAATAAAGAAAAATTATTCAGTAAATTCCTTAGAAATAACACAAAGGAGGAGAAAATTCTGGTTGATACAAATACTAAAGAAGTTACCAAGCGGGTGTTCTTCGCTTTTCCTTTGAATGCACACTATCCCCAGAATAGCGATCTGAGTTGAATGAATATTTATATGTTGGAGGAAAATAAATTCGTCCTTCTTTCCATCCTTGGAAAACACGCCCGCATCTTCGTTCTATTCGTAGCTGTTACAAAACAATAAACTCAAGAATGGTCCTGCACTAGTTGTTCCACCATGTATGTAATGCTGAAATGTAAGTGTGTAAGAAAGCACTGTCAATTACTTGATCTTTCTCCAACAGTTGCTTCCAGTTATGCATTTCAACGAGTGCTTTTGCCGAGCCATATGAAAGGGAAATCCGGTAATTTAAATCCCCAAGCCATATGATACGACTGCAATTGAATCAAAGGAAAGTAAAATTAATACTAATTGAATCAAAGGAAAGTAAAATTAATTCCACATTACAATGTTGGGTAAGGAACATAAATTCATACTCGTGCTCAAGAATGGTCTCTGGTGACTTAACATCACCAGCACCACGAACCCGAGGAAATCTAGTCTTTCTTAAGATTTCCATAACATCAGAATTTCTGCGTAATTCATCCCCCTCCTTTTCTCCGGATGTCAAATGACAACAGATAAAACAAAAAGTTGTATGATGCAAAGACATGCTTATTGATATCGAACCCTGCAGCAAAAGGAAATGACTTTAAGTAACATGTACTACAGTAACAGCAAAGAATAATCTACAACAGGATGATGATTAAAAGAAAGCAATTCAAAGAGTAGACTTTACCTTATTTCCAAGATACCCCATTAGTCCTCTACCAACACAAGAAACTTTAAGGTTTTTCACATCATCTCTTAATTCACTGCGCACCCAAATCGTGAGAAATATGCCAACCATCTGCTTGCTGGCAACCAAACAGTACCTGGTGGACACAATGTTTTAAGAAGCCTTAGCTTAAATATTGAAGGATCATAGTCAGCTTAGAACTTTTAGCTCAAATATTTTAAAATTTTCAGAATAGATTCACATATGAAGCTAAAATAATTATATAGAAGCTAGCATATTAAAAGTTTATGTATTTTCACCAAAACATACCTAGAGGAATTTGGTTGCTCATTGATTTCTTCCATAGGTATCGAAGCACCATAGCCATATGGGAATGGTGAAAAGTAAGCTCCATACTCAATATATTCATCATCAGGTGATCCCACACATGGGAAATTTCCATCAAAATCACTTGGTCTGCCGCCCAAGCTAACTGGGTCACAAACACTAAACCTACGGTCCAACCTTGGCTGTGATACCATATGGTTTCCTTCAACTCTTAAACTCCGACTAAGGTTCTGGAATGATCGACGATGGAAAAATGACAAATTATCGTGTCTTCTCGATGATCCCTCAAAATCAGCATCTAGTTCAACAACTGGATCAGGGACAGGAGATGGTGTGTGATAGCCACCATAGCTGATAGCCCCAGGATTCCTGTTTAATGTCCTCCTAATGAGGGATACCCACTTTTTTGCTGGAAGATTATCTTCAGTACCAAGAACATTCCCAGCATTCAAAGGAACAATTTCTTGAAATCTGCAAAGAAAATGAATTGAAGACAATAGATCAAGACCCCTGTTACATAAGAATATGGTTCAAATTGACTAAGGCTTTGGACAGTATATACCCTAGTACATAGATATCAGCTGGAGGTGAAGAGTGTAGCCACTCATCTAAATCTAACCCCTTTGATGGGGATTTACCACCCACATTCCACGTTGAAGCAAATATTCTGCACCCAAAAGGAAGCGATTAAGACACAGCATTAATTATCCTGCCAAAGTCAATGTGCAAACTGCAAAGAACCAAGAACTACATAAGAGCAACATTGAGCATAGCAGCTTACTGGTTTACAAAAATCTAAGTAAATCAACAGAAGCTGCAGTGCCTTTCTGCTTGGGAATAAACTGCAGTGATGCCTAATATTTTCCTCAATAACACATTTGATGCCTAAGCATACAAGGCAAAGAATCATATGGGTAGCTGAGCACCTGTAGTCCTGAACTTCAGTCAGGCGTGACACGTCAGGTTCAGTCCTTCCTCGACGAATGCAGTCGGCATTCTTCTTTGACAACCGATCTACCATGCCTATAAGGAAAAACAGGCGTACAACTATGAACATTCAGATAAAACGGTAAAACCACAGAACAAACAGTATTTGGATTTCGGAATGGTCATTCAAATCATTTAGGCAAAAACATGAACTTTCAACAGGAAAATATAGTTCTGTTAAAAAGAAAAGGAGGTAGCTGAGATCTTTGATGTTTGAAGAGAGAGAGAGAGAGAGAGAAGTGTGGTCCAAATGCTTTAACTGTACCAGTTCTGCTTTTCTTGGCTGTGCCTGCCTCCCTCTCTGAACAGCTGGTCCTCCATTCACCTCCATGGCCATTTCTTCCTGTGGATCACCAATCCAATTTAGCCCAAACCAAATAAAGAATGCAAATGCAAATAAAATGGTCTTTGTCCGAGACCGTTTCAGTATCTCTAAAATCAAAAGTAGAAGCTTTAGACCGGTAAAATTGCCCGGGCATGAGAAACATACAAAAAATCCAAACAACACCGGACAAACATCTGAATCTCTTAAAAAGGCGTTTGATTGGGACATTCTAATGACTTCTGTACCACTAAACCAAGACTTAAATGAGGCCGTGCCTAGGAAACTGAAGGCGTTTGATCGGGGCATGTCAGGTGCTACTGCGTCGTTGAATCAAGACTAGGAACTTGGACTGGAAATGTCTGATGGAATCGAGGAATTACAAACACAAGATGATAAATTTGCACTCAACCAACCATCATAAACCACAAGAACCGCTATGCCCGACCATAAACAACAAAAACAAGAGAACAGATTGTTGGTTGAGAGCTGTACCTACGACATGAAATAAAAATCTCGGTTATGAAC
>CM002481.1:26787429-26799127 GCA_000325765.3 Leersia perrieri | reverse complement strand
CCCCCCCCGACACCAAAAGAAAAAAAGAAGAAAACATAAAAATGGAACACTTGCATTACCTTGGCTAGCATCATAGTCTGCATTGAAATCGTTTGCCTTATTCTTGATATTGAACCACTTCCTCACAAGGGATTTGGACCAGGAGAGCTACAATCAAGAAACAAAAATCTCAAGCTGATCAATATACAGCAAAGAAACAATAAAATGACCAGATAGTCAGATTGATCTGAAGAAGAAGAACATCACAATGGAAGCCGAAGCACATACCTTGCTCTTCTTGTTGCTCTCTTCCCTCATTTTCTCATATCAACTCTTCCTCCCCCCTTCCTTCTCTCCCGAGGCTCCGACGATTTTAACCTCCAACCACTAAAATGTGTTGCCTTGCGCAAGGAAACCTCAAATCTCTGCACAAATTAGGCTCCAAGACCGGATTTTGATCCCGGGAACCTTCAATCTTTGACCAAATTGAGCGCCAAGAATCGCTCCAACCGAACCAGGATCACAAATCCAGCTTCACAAATAGCAGGAAAAAAAACCCAACGAAATCTTTCCTGGGAGATGAGATGATTCCAGGATGCAATGCCTGCTGCAGCCTACGCACCAGTAATGGCAGTTGGACATAAACCACCAGTCCACCTTGATCCTCTTCCCTCCTGAGCCCTGAATGCTTCTAGGCTTTTAGGCTCTCTAGGGGTTAAGACTGCTGGTTGAGCTGGGCTACTAGACCAGTTCGCATGTGTTTGTGGTGGTGTACTTCTGTTGGGAGAAAAAAAAATGGTGGTGTGAGGTGAGAGTGTAGGACTGCGGTACTGAGGTTTCTGATCTGCCTTCTCTGCTTTTGCTGCCTCTTTTATCCTCACTCTTTCTCTCTCTTCCTCTGAGATTAATTATTCTAATCACCTTGTCCTTGTAGCTCAAACCCAAGTTGATTAATGTATACTGGGTGGTAGGAGGTACCGAGGTAAAGGTGAAAGCAGGGAAGAGAGAAATGGGAGTAGCAACTTGGCAAGGAGCACAAATGGCAAGAGCGCGAAAAATTAGGTTTCTGTTCTTAACTTCCAAACAAATCAAACAAAGTTGTGTAAACTTCTTTAACATTCCATATGTATTCCATACAAAAGATTTTGCGCGAACAATTAACACCAATTGCAGTTTTCTTCATCATTTGGCATGATCTTTCGTGATAACAAAACCGTTGCTCATCTTTTTTACTGTACAGCTCTGGTGAATTTTCTGGCTATAAACTGCCACAAATTTCCCCCATTGACCTAAAATCATGCCACTGGATGGATGAGATCGTTCCAAGAAAAGAAACAGCCAAGAACCAACACCCTGGAAAGCGGGTCCCACAAGGCAGAGTGCCACGTATCACACGCCGGCCTGCCCGGGCCCCACTTCTTGCTCACCATCAGTTTCCCCCTGGCGCACCACAGAAGCCGTACGACATCTCCCGCTGACACGTGGGACCGGATATGCCGCTGTTTCCTTTTTCTTTTTTTAATTCCAAGGTGGATTTTATTTTTTCTTTTCTCGCATGGAAGCAAGCGAGACGAGAGGGGAATACGAGTGATTTCCCGATGGACAGTGTAGTGAACGATGTGCATGCGTGTGTTTTGGCGCGCGTTTTGCTCCTTTGCATGCATGCAAGCTTATAGATGTACGTGTCCGATGTACACTATACCCGGACCCCTACGTTGTAGTCTTTTCACGCTACCATGTCCTTACGTACGATGCGTCGTCGATCTACGGCCTACGCTCGGTACTGTACGCAGTATAGTACAGGGTACGTACGTAGGTACGTACAGGCACAACCGGAAAACCAGGGGGATACATGTCTGCGTCTGAATTGCATGTACGGACGTGTGTACGCATGCATGGATCGATGGATAGATAGTACGTGACCGGCCAGTACAAGGACAAGATGGAGTACACGTACACACTACATGTCATTTCAATTTTCTTGCATGCCAATTAAAAGTTGTTTCCCTCTTTGCGTGGATCTTCTCAGTTCAAGAAAAGAGGCAACCATGCGTGGAATATGCATTAGCCATTAGGAGTAGCTAGGCGTGGAGGGGAGGCCTCACTGGCAGGGATAATGGTTGTTCATACGAATCGATACCCAAATTTTTGCGGCTTTTGCGAATTGATCGAATTAAACTTTTTCTAGATTTCAGTCTAATTTATTAGTGTCGTTAGATCTTGTTTCAGCATGCAGCTTGTTTATTATCCTTCACCTCTAGATAGGGGAGGCATGAAGAGCGGTGAGGGAGAGTATTGTGTAGCGCACACGGCGTCGAGTTTTAACGCTAGCACCCTCAAACCTGGACAAAGCAACCATAGGGTGTTGAAGGTGGTAGACATAAATAGGTGGCAAGGTGATACTAAAAGATCTCGACGATGGAGGAAAGGTGGTGGGTTGGTGTCGGAGGTTGGGGGGGGGAGGGGGTGAGAGCTATATTGGTTTGAAGGTGGGGGTGGTGGCGAGTCTTGAAGGCATGAACCATCGGAGATAGGAAGGACAGAAAGAGTGGTTAGCGGGAGACCACTCGTCAGAGATTGGGGGAGGCGGCATGACTGGTCTCGCCAACATCGTCGGTGGCGTCCTCATCGGTGAGACAGGAATGCGATGCGCAAAGAATGTGGCAGTGGTGGTGGTGTGTAATAGAACACAACAGTAGGTGGTTAAGAAGGGGTAGGATTTTGGTGCCCAAAATCTTAAAAACTAATACTTAATCTTTTTATTATAAAACAAATCGACTTTTGTTGTTCGTCTTTTAGATTATGGCCATTTGTACGAGTCAATGTTCTGATTTTTCCTAATTTATACTTTGTGATAATGAGTTATAGTTTCTATTAAAGTCAAAGCCAAATTTTTATTATTAAAATAAATACCTCGCTGTTCTCATCCCTCACACCACTTGTAGCATGTAATTGTTGAGAATATATACCGAGTCTTGAGATCCGTCTGAGAGGAGGGGCATGCATGGGATGTTGTGACTTGAGGTTACTGGTTTTCGCAACTCATTTTGGACGGGGGAGCACGCGTGCGTGCTTGCGTGGCTACAATTGCACGCACATACGGACATACCTCGATCAAGCCTAGCTACCACTGAAGCTAGCTAACTTGTCTCCATGTGCCTGTCCATCCACGCACGATCGATGCATGCACGCACACGAGCGCCCACGCCCAGCGAGAAGACGAGAGATTTGCCATTTGCCATGGCATATTGGCATATACTTCAATATTGATCGATAATGGCATGTATGGACGGACAAACATTTGGTGATATAGTACCGTGATATTAGATCAGACATATACATATGGGTCCTATACGTCAGTGACAGTATGTCACCAAAAATATCATGGGACTGTATCATTGAATCTGGAAGCGAATGTGTCCAGGCCAACGGGGACGCGCGCGCGCGGAATGGCCGCCGGCTTCGTGGGCTCGGCCGGGTAGGATTAGTAGAGTTTCATTTTGTTCGCTTCTTTTGGGACCTTAGCTTATTAACTGTACTAATTAATTAACAGCAATGGTGGTTTCCAAGGCGTAGTTTAGTGTTGACCGCTCCACGCTTTGAGGGAGGCTGGCATTGGATTGGGTTAGCTTGGATCTTGCTTTGAGAGATGGAGGCGCCCCGCGCCCATTTGGTGATAGGGAAGTACGCACTCCGTTTTGTCCATTAGGCAACTTTAAATTATGATGCGATATATTCACGTAAAATAAAATAAATTTAGACAACGGTTTTTTCTAGATTTATTGTATATTCCTAATCCAAATAATACTGAGAGTCCAAATATAATATGTTGGACGGAAAGAGTAGCTTATGTTTGACCTGGGTTAATGGTCAGTTGCATCCAGATTCGTGCGGTCCATCAGCGAACGAATACAACGCCAGCCAAATTACATCACCCAAATTAAACTTGCAAATTTACGGCGATTGCGACTTGTAATGGTAGGGAAATGGTCAGTTTTTTTAATCCTGTCAGGAATGGCTAGTTTTAGATGATTTTTGGGCAGAGCAAAGCACTTCGCTTAGGAAGCAGAAAACCGTAAAACCGATGAATGTTCTTACTCAGAGAGGCACTTTGATGGTAAAAAAAGCTGCAACCCAGATAATGATTGATTACTGCATCCATCACAGTAACCACATGCCCGTTCCAATCATCATCACGCCTTTTCTGAAAGGAACCCATCATGCGTGCTTGCACAATCCTGGATTCGCTTCTCGACGTTGCAGCCCTTTTCTTTTTCATTTTCTTTTCATTCTTCTCACTCATCAGCAGCACCATGGCGACCACCGGCCGGCCTCGAAGACTGTGCACGGCGCACCGCCCGGTCGGCCTTCCGCCGCCGGCCGGCCGCGTGCCCATGCCACAATGCAAGCACGTGCAGAAAAATGGAGACATATACATGGGAATGATTCCTTATTTGCCCCTGTAAAATTCATCCGATCCATTATTTACTCATACAATGAGTTGCTGATTACATATAACATGTCATTGAGATTATGAGGGTAAATAAGAGATTGGGAAAATATTTCAGGGGCAAATAGCGGTTTCTATCCATATATGTGTGAGATGAACAATATGATCTTAGCACTGGCATGCAGATTACTAGCTTAGCTTTGTGGACAAGGTCTCCATATTTGATCCGATACAACATCGCAATGACTCTCTCTTTTTTAACCTTTTTTTCTTTTTCTTTTTTTGTTTTTACAGTTAGAATAGGAGACTGCAAAAGGCTGGTGCCAGCCATTGATTTTTGCATCAGATGATCTCATCTCTCAGACAAGGGAGTTTCGATCGTTTTGCATCTCAGAGGGCAAAATGCTAACTAGACATGGCTTCAAATTTGGAGCTTCGATGTTGAAGCTGTCAGCACACGGTCCGGCCGAAGCAGATTGAAGCGATGTATAGGTTCTTTGACCATTTTTCCTGAGATTTTAATCCAAAATGTCAGTTTGGTGCATAAATACGATGAAAATGTGGGCTCAAACAAGTGAATGGAACATATGATTTGTGTATGCAATTATTTGAGTTTGGGAGAGCTGACGATGTACCTTGACATGGTTGCTGGGAAAGGAGGAAGTTCGAAGGGTCTCTTGAGTCTCATCCATTGGCTTCCTCTTTGGTATGCTCAAGATGAAGGCAGCCTGGTCAGGTGTGGCTGCAGTCGAAGTTATTCTGTAACCTGACTCCCATCGCCGATGGATCCCTTCACTTGGGTACAGAAAGTCCAGCTCTACCACCTACGCATCACAAGATATTCAGTTTCCAACTTACTCCGGGGCAGTGACCGAGTCTAAACTCTGAACATTAAGATACTATATAAGAAAACCCAGAATATGTTAACAACGCAACGAGCATTAGTTTCCAAGGCAAACTCAAACAGTAATACATGCAGCATTCTACCAGTTGCACGTTTGAATGTAAGCACAAACAAGATGACATACAGCATATATTTCAAGTTAGGTAGTTTCACAAGGCTGAAACTTACTGTTGGAATTTTTTCAGAAATCAAGAGCGTGTGTACCAACTTTAATCACATATGAGGTTATTTGGCATATGAGAAGCACCAAGTTCATAGTAAGAAATGCAAGAGTAGCACAAGAATGGCTAAATCCAAGTATTCTAACCTGATGGGAATACCCCGCATTCCTCGACATGACAACCCCCCAACGGTTTCCAGCAGTAGCCATAGATGTCACATGAAAACCTTCTTTCCACTTTTTATTAATCCACTTGTAAGGAAAGGATTCACTTACTTTGTATGACTGCTGTGTGTATGCAGTCCCTGTAATGACAAGACATGAAAGATTTAGACAATAACATCTGACAAAGGACACTAGAAGTTCACTGGGAAATTGGGGTCCAGGAAGTAGATAGTAGAAATACAAAAAAAATACAAGTGCTCAAGCAAAGGGAAACAGGTAGCACAATTGTCTCATCACCATTGTTATCAGAACTAGCCAAACCAATAGAGTTGTGTTACGGTACACAATGATACTAATAAAAACGAGAGTAGTATGGATAAAATACAACCCTTTATTTGTAAGGGTCCCCATGCTACTACGTACTACATGCTAATACTACCATACGACCGATGTGAATTCCACTAGTATGAAGTTACTCAGCCGTTGGATCACTAGTATGATACAATAGTATAGGGTAGTAGTAAAGGAACTCAACCAATATTAGCAGGTAACAGATATTTGTATATTATCATAAGACAGAATATGTATACTGCATGCGATTCATGATTGAGCGCTCGTGGGCATGTCGCACCCTCTAAACTAATCATGTCTCAACCATGGGATGATGCGAGCATAAACCAAATGCATTCCTACAATCCTACTGTTAACCATCACAATTTTAACAGGAAAGATTTTTCATCTGATTGTTCTCCCTTTCCACAATAAAATGAAAATGACTCTTACTTCCCGAGCATTGAGCACACATGTTTTTAAAATTTCAAGGGATCTTGTTAACAGAGTACAACCAAACATTGAAGGGCATAGCAGGCACCCCCAAATAAAAAGGATCATCGTCTCCACTCAATCATTCTAATGATTTGACCTATGAAGTTGTCGCAGTTGATGCCTTCAATGTTGTATCAATCAGCCCAATATGCATGGCACATGCCCTTGCTGCACAAGAGGTTCTGCTGAACATTTGTTTCAAAACAAGTGGACTGTTTTCATACCATTTCATATATTGCGGGAGGGTTTTGTTTCAAGTTTCAACAAATGACAACAGGCTAGTAAGACCAGTTGCCAGTAGAAAACAGACGTTTCACCAACCTTTGGACATTACAACCAATGAGCTTCCATTGGTTGCTCCTGCTATTGCTGTTATATAGTAATTCTTCTCCCACTGCTCCATGATCCAATCCTATATGCACACAAGTCAAGATAGCCTGAGGACTTGGCATTCATAAAAATGGAGGGAGAGAAATAACAATGCACCTTGTGCAGAAACACATGTGAAAGCTCATAAACTTGAGAACAAAAGCCAGTCCCAGCATCCATAATAAGAGCCCAAAAATTTGCTGAAGAAGCAACAGAACTAATGTACAATCCATCTTCATTGCCTTTTTCTATATGTTGATGCAGCCTTGAATCAGCAACATTATAGTGATATCTGTAAAGGAAGACGCAATGAATTTTGCAGCCACATCAATCAATATATATCATATTTAGTTTCTAAAGAGGGTAAAAGATATGGAATAATAGCTAGGTGGGCTTCAAATTCTCAAATTATAGAACAAGGAAGCCAATTAGTCAAAGAAATGAGAAACTGAGAGCTACGTAACACACACACACGCACAGGCACAAACACTTCCATCACTAAAGCTAGCATGAAAGGTTCAGCTAAAGTCATACATGGTAGTTTCCAATCTCTGCTTTTGCCAGGGTACCAGCACAGTTGAGGTCATGATCAAGATGGATGACACATTGACACCAGGTGCATTCATGAACTATCCCCAGTCAACGTAAATCAAGACATAGCAAGTTACTGAACTTCTGCATAACCCAGCAATTTGGAGACATATAGTGCTTAACAATGTCAAGTTAGAACAATAAAATGTATATGAGATAACTCAAGTCAGTTTTCGTAACATCGCAGTGAGAAGAATCCTTATGAGATCCTGATATCAAGGAAACAAATAAGAAAGTGGTAAAGTGTTCTTGGTAACAACTGGGCAGCACTGTGCACTTAAAAGCAAGGGCGTTATGAAGGAACAATGTCTAGGTAAACAATCAACACAAGAAATGACTTTGCATCGTTTGTATTTTTTTGAAGACATTACCTCTGCTTCATGGGTCGCCTAGCATTATAAACGGAGATCCATTGAGTTGCTGGGCTTCCCAGACGAACTTTCTTCTTGGGCTGTTCATCTTCTTCAAGATTTACAACCATTCTTCCACGTTTTTGCCCAACCTAATATGTACAAAGATACACGAGCAACATTCAAGTTAATCTGTATGGTGTGGACACAGGTTGTGGGTACAGCAGTACAGACCTTCAGAGCTCCATCGATTCTGATGGGCCTTGAAGCAGGCCCTTCAATCAAACCATCAAAAAGGGAAATAAGCTTTGCGTAATTTGGCTCTTCGTCAAACTTCATATTAGTGACCATCTCAAGAAAATGTTTGAATGGAGCTGGACAGAAGCAACATAGCAACTCTGGTGAAGTAGCCATCTTCTTCTTACAAACAAGAAAACTCTTGTTATCTCCCTGCATTATCAAGCCATCAATACTAAAATAAGTTCAATAAATAAAAGAAAATACTATGTCAAAATTCTGCTAAGCATTTTAAAGGCTACCTGATACCCTTGCCAAGGTAATCTCCCTCTTATTAGAAAGATCAGGGTGTATGCCAGTGACTCTAAATCATCCCTCCTACTACCTGTACGACCTAAGTGGGCATGGACACTGGCGTATCTAATTGTTCCCCTGACAAATGTAAAAAAGAAATGGGTAAGTTAATAGATGCCCATGATCTAATATAGAGAAAAGGTATTATAGTAAACGGAAAAGCTGACGAACCTAAAAACATCTGGTCTCTGGTCATAGTCAACATGATGACCAGACGATGTTTCCTTCCACTTGGATGCTGCATGATTTCAACATCGGAAATTTTTTTAAAAAAAGTCAACAAGGCACCAATCCATGGGGATTCAAGTTCAAAATGACTACATGCAAATGCCATAGCACAGTGTGAACAGTTGGCCATGATTGAATATTTCATACACAGATGAAACCAGCTTGAACAACAGCATACCTAAACCAAGATCAATCAGGAAAAGCTTCTTCTCATCCACTGATCCAGGATGACCAAGTAAAAAGTTCTCTGGTTTTACATCACCATGCACAAAGCTGGCAATGATAAGAGGCACAGGAATTGTTAACACCAATGAATAGAAAAGGTCATAGAAATTCCACAAGGCTCAATAGTAATTTTCAGATACAGGTGACTTTAAATTACCCTTTAGAGTGAAGCTTCTCAAGAATTGATATGGCTTCCACAGCAATGCAAGCAACCATATGGGCAGACATCCTGTTTGCGATGCAGACACTTTCAGTTAGGAATAACAAAGCAAGTGGTCAATTAAAAAGGGTGATAAGATAAACTTACGCCTGTCCCACTGAATTCCACACATCCCAGAGGCTGGGACCAAGCATATCCATTACCTGAAATTTTAGAGGTGCTGGTTCAATACAAGATTTTATTTGAGTGCAGAGACAATTTGTAGTGCATGAACAAAGTAAAATCACCAGAATGTAATAGTCTCCCTGTCGACCCTTGTAGTGGACTGATGGTATGCCATAACAACCATTTAGAGTGCTGTCCACAAAAGGTTAATGAGTCATACTCTACACAGAACAACATAAGCATCAAAAGGGAAAGATGTGTGAGATTCTTACTGATAAACCTGCCACTCGTATGGGGGGCCATAGTTGCATCCTTTACTGTTTCGGTGCTCAAATTTCAGTGCAACCTACATGATATTCATTCAAAGGTCTAAAAATGACTCAACTAACAGAACTTCAGTGTCCAACAGAGGCAGTAAGAAATGAAACCTCTTGTGCGTCTGGGCCCGTGCGAGAACCTCCACCAGATACTCTTCGACCAACATAAACTTGACCAAATCCACCTTTACCTAACTTCCTATCGGTTATATACTCTGGAGAACTGCCTACTTGAACCTGTAAAAGATATATAAATATTTAGAATTTTAGGAGATAAGTTATTGGCAGTAAAGCTCTGCCACATGAAGTGTCATTAGAAGATAGCACAGGAGAAACAAACTGAGAATTACTACAGAAGTGAGAATCCTATTTTGATGATGAAATTTGATGCAAAAAAGTAAGAGATTGTAACTTTAGTTCCCAATCCTAAAACTTTATTGCTTGAACTTGCCATGGAGTTGCATCGATTTGTGAAATCAGGAATGTGATAGTATATGACTAACCCTGTTTGCTTCCTGCAACAAACCAAAGATACTACTACAATCCAGCGATCTGGTTCCTGTCTTGGCTTCTCCAAGCAAATACGCACTCACCTCTCAAGCATAAAAAACAGGCCATTTCTTACTCAATTCAAATGAATCATCATCGATTATTATACTATATAACTTCTAATTTTGGTTACACCAAATGTTTTATGTGAACAGACATGCTAGTTGTCTTGTGTCTAACAACACTAATACATCACAATAGCAAGTCATCTGCAAAAGGAGAGATGAACATCTGGAATAGTAATAATACAAAAACTACCAAAAGAAATAAACAGAAACGGAGCATTAGAATGATGAATAACATCATATGCAGACTAAGGAACATAAAGAAAATAACTTTATCTGTGAACACTAGAAATGATTGTACACCTACAGGAGTGCAAAGGAAGAAAGTAATCCTTACCCGCTCAGGCACTGGTGTTGTAGCGGATTCATCTTCTGCCGCAGCAAGCTTATCTCCACTCTCCCCTTCCATTATAAAGTCGGCAACTTCGTCAGTTACCTAGTTCAAACCAAGGTCCTCCTTGGCTCTGCCTTTAACTGCCTCTCGAGCAACTGCTTCAGGGAGGTCCTCGCAAGGCTGATCAGCAAGCAAATCAACAGCCTTGAACCCCTTTCCCGTAGGCTTCAGAGCTTTCCACCTTCCCTCAGCAGCTGTCTTATTGTCTCTGCCAGCTGCGGCACCACCACGCCTTGCGGTCCTCCCCCGCGGAGCCGGCAACACCGGAGTCACAACTGGATCTGCAGCCTGAACGTCGTAAACCTTCTTAGACCTTAAACGAGCTCTCCAAACACCACCCCGCAGCTCTGGCATTATCGCTCCATGCAACTCGGCCTGGTGCTACACCCACATGTTCTCCTTCCAATATCCGCAAGAAAAAACACCCAACAAAAAGAATAAATCACTGATGAACAAAACCACACCACATACCCAACCACCACAAAACATCAAAAAAAAAATCAGCTCAAAGATTGTTCCTTCACCATGTCATGGCAATCACCAAGCAATGAATCGAGCAGGAAAAGGCTGCGGTGGTGGAATCAATCCCCGGCCTTCATCGCCATCGCGAACCCTCCCTTAAAGACGGCTTTCCTACCACCACAGTCCTTTCAGTGGAATCGAATGCCGGCATGCCGCCATCGGCGCTCTAAAAAAGAAGCCGGGGGCATCTCCATCACCAGATGCCCACGGGGGGATCTCCACCCACAAAAAAACTCCCACCTTTACCACCAGATTACCACCAATCCGTCCCCAAACCACTCCTAAGCTAATCCCAACCCAACACAAATCCCCAACCCCACACAAAATCCCCCTTTTCCCCCCTAAATCCACACTAAAGCTTCCCCCCAAGCCAAAGCATATATCCCATCCTCGAAACCGAACCACTCCCACCACAGAATCGTCCACCGGAGACCGAATCGGGCCGGAAGAACCCCATCGGATCACATCCCCGCACGCCGCGAACCTCGCCCCGCAATCCGATCGTGCTCCAACCTCCCCGCCGCCACGTCCGCAGCCATAGATCAATCAAAAAAGGGAAAACACACACACGCACGCATACATAGCCATAGCGCGTGGAGAAGAGGATGATGCTTACATCGTCGTCGTCGGAATCGGAAGCCGCCGGCGGCGGCGCCTCGGGAGCCGTGCAGGGAACGCGGTGGTGGTGG
>CM002481.1:26725681-26787329 GCA_000325765.3 Leersia perrieri | reverse complement strand
CGCGGCTCGCACGGTGAGGCGTGCAAGCGGCAGAGAGTGTGCAGGTGGGCAGGAGCCTGGAGGGTGGGGCCGGGACGGGAGGATAGGAGGCAGACAGGTGGGGCCGGGATGGAAGGGTGGGACGCAGACAGGTGGGCCGGGGTGGAGGGCCTTCATTGATTACTCGCTCGGTTCCTCTCGTCTCGGTTTAATTCAAAGCTGGGGGCGGGGAGGAGGGTCTGTCTGTCCTTGACATGTGGGCCGTGGCAGTGGACCGCTTTAATTAATTCGGACCATTTTGTGCGCTTCGTTGCTCCCTCGAGTTTTCAAACTCGGCAGGTTTTTTTTTCCAGACGGGGTGGGGGAAGAATGTTTAAGATGTGCAGTACTACTTCAGTGCTTCTCAGTTTTGAACGGGATTGCTCAAATTTGAATAATAGGGGTATCTCACTTGTTGTGATTGTTTGTTGTATAGGTGGAACTGTTGGGTTTGTAATCAAAACTCAAAAGCGTTTGCATGCCATGCACCCTACGTTCAGCATGATAAGCAAAGTACAGTCCTTTCTTGCGAGTTTACAACAGGTTCGTGTCAAAAGGGCACTTGTCAAAGTCCAGTCATAGGGTACGCTTATCATGACGTCCCAAATTAGAGGCCACGTTCTTTTCAGCATAATACAAAGCATAATACAAGTAGTTAATCTCAAGCTACTAAATGATGCATTATTTGAAAAAACTTTTTATATAGAAGTTTCTTTAAAAAATCAAATAAATCTACTCCCTTCATCTTTAAATGATGTTTATATTGTGTTTTTGATGTTATCTCCAAATGATCTTCATATTTGTATCTAGCTTGTTCGTTTCCTGTGCGTGACTTAAAAATCCATGCATGCATGTGCATGTAAACTGTTGGCGCCCTCCTATTTGCAGGACGAGGGTGTTGCTTCACCTTATCAATGCATGTATAGTTACAAGAATAAAGATAAACATTAAGGCACGTGCGTATTGTATGGGTGCACAACCTAGATACGAAGATTATTTGGAGATGGAGAGTTAGAGCATATTTGGATCCAGAGATTTTTAGTAGTTCCTGGACTTTTTCTTAGTAGTCCCAGGGACTTTTTTTTTTAGTCCTACCTGTTTGGGAAGAGGGACTAAAAGGGACTTCTTATATGGTACAACTATTTTACCCCTGGTCCACTACCCCTGCCGCCCCTGCCAAATTGTGCTGCTGCTGGATCGAAGTGCAGGAGGGGCGTTGCTGGATCGACGCCGGCATCGTCCTCCTGCCGCCGTCGGGCGCTGGCAGTGGGCGAAGGGGCGCCGCTGAGCTCGATGAGGCCGCACTGTCACTTGTCGTCGGGCACAAATCTACCCCCGCCGCCTTCCGTTTCTCGTCGTCGCGCAGAGGAGAGGACAGCAATGGCGCTCGGTTTGCTCCACCGCCGCTCGATCCCGCCGTCGCCGCCGCCGCTCGATCCATCTTCAGAGAGTTGGGGACGGCGAGGAGGAAGGAGACGAGCGCCCGGTTTGCTCCGTCGTCGCGACCGCTCGATCTGTCGCCGTGGCCGCCTGATCCACCGTCATAGAGTTGGGGATGGCGAGTAGGAAGGAGACGAGCGCCCGGCCAGGGACGGCGCCGTGCGTGGTCAGCCACGCATCGGCGCTGGTGGAGGAGGCGGTGGAGGAAGCCGGATGCGGATGAGGCGGCGTCAAATCTCGTCGGCGTCGCGACAAGCGGGGACGGCGACATGCGTCAGCGGCGGCTACACGCGGCGACGGAGGTGTCGCAAGAGGAGAGAGAAAAGTGGGAGGGCAGAGGGGAAAACGCGTGAGAAGGGAGAGAGATAGGGGCAGAACGTGAAAAGAAGGAAAAAAGTCCCAGCAAGCTCCTCCTCAAGGATTTCTAGTTTTTGAGGGACTACACGATTAGTCCCTCCTGTTTGGATTACTAAGGACTTTTTCATATAAGTCCTAGTGACTTTTTTGATCCAAACAAGGTCTTAATAATTAATTAATCGTATGCTAATGAAATTTTTTGTTTTGCAATTAAATAATCCATCCTCTAAGCTGATTCGAACGGGTCATAGTGATGTTGTGCGCATGTGAATAAGTAGCGTTGCCGGTATGGGGAAGCCCAGTCAGACCTTAGAGCATCCCAAACACCATCTCGAAATTTTTTGTCTTTTATTCCTAACCAATTAATAGATGTGAAAGTATTAATCCCTCCAGTAGGGAGCCTAAACTTGATCAACAGAAGGAGAAAATAGGACACCCGTAAAACCAATCAACAACATTCTTTTTCTTCCATGCGACCGTGGATTCACGCGGTAGCACCTGACAACTCTCATCAAGATTGGGAACGACGAGGTTCTCCCAATTTATGAGGCAATGAGATTTAAGTAAAAGGGATCCTGATTTTATTTTATTATCCCCGTTGGAGGCTAATTTTTGCTTAAAATTAAAAACTGTAGGGATTACTTGATTAGGATCTATTTACACGTATTCCCCGCAAAAAAAAAAAGAGGATCTATTTACACGTCTGAATCCCTCATCTTTTTACAGGCTGCAGTTGCAGGTCGATCAGGCCCATGTGCAGCCCAAGCATCCGAAAGCCTGTTGGTTCAAGAGCCCGGGGGTGCCTGTTTGTTGCCAGTTACCAGTAGCCTGTTCATTTTATGCAAACTACCAATGTGCACACCGTACGTATAATCAGTAAAAAGTAAGATAAAAAAAAGTCAGTACAACATACTGTCAAACAGAAACTCGACCCGCCACTACGAGACTCACAGCAGCTGCAGTTTTGACTACAAGTGCGCCGGAAAGGCAGATCGCCAAGCAGAATCCCGTCGTCGCCGCTGACAGGATGACATTCAGGATTTGATCGACTCCTCTCACTTCCAACTTCCGCCGCTGAACATTCAGGATGTCATTCGTTTTCGTTTGCTTGTGCTCAACGCTGAAGTAATCCTAGTCGATTCTTCCGCCGCATCTCGATCTCTCCAAGACTCGAACGGCACCGATCGAGTCCGAGTCGTTTTCCTTTCCCCGCCTTCATAAAATCCCACGCTGCCATTCTCAAACCCATCTGAATCCTCCCCTCTCTCCCCACCGATCTTGTCTCGTCTCCGCTCGCGCTCGATCACCTGCGACACGCGCCATGGCGACCAAGCGCAAGTGCCCTGATGGCGGCGAGACCTCGTCGTCCTGCGGCGCCGGCGCAAGCGCTGCGTGCGTCAACGGCTGCGGATTCTTTGGCTCCGCCGTGACCAAGAACATGTGCTCCAAGTGTTTCGAGGAGCACGTCCTCGCCTCCGCTATCGCCGAGTACTCCGGCGTCGTCGCCACGAAGAAGGCGGCGGCGACGGCCACTACGACTCGCGAGCAGACGCCTTTCTTCGCCTTCGCGAAGAAGCCCCGGATGAGCGCCGACGTCGACAAGAAGACACCTTTCTTGGCCTTTCCGACGCCTGAGAAGAAGACCACGATGATGATGAGCAGCGTCGCCGCCGTCGCTTCGCCATCGTTGCCGGCGACGGGAGAGAAGACGAGCGCCGCCGTCACCGACGCTAACAAGAAGCAGACACCCTTCTTCGCCTTACCGACGCCGGAGAAGAAGAAGACCACGATGATGATGATGAGCAGCGTCGCCGCCGTGGCCGAGACGCCGTCATCGTTGCCGGCGACGGCGGCGAACCGGTGCGCGAGATGCCGGAGGAAGGTGGGGTTGTCGACGGCGTTCAAGTGCCGGTGCGGAGGAATCTTCTGCGGCGGGCATCGCCATTACGAGACTCATAGCTGCAGCTTCGACTACAAGCGCGCCGGGAGGGAGCAGATCAAGAGGCAGAATCCCCTCGTCGTCGCAGACAAGATGCTCTTCAGGATCTGATCGACTCCTCTCACTTCCAACTTCCAACTCCAACCGTCAAGAATTAATCCTCAACTTTCCATGAAGAGAGAAGACAAGGTGACCTAATCAGGATGATCCTGAGTTCTGACACCAAGTTCCAACTTCCAGCTCCATCAAGAATCCTCAACAGCAAGACAGCAATCCACGAGGACGATCGAAGTAGCCGATCAATGATCTGTTTCTCAATCTTGTGAAAAGTTTAATCCTCAATCTTTTGAAAGGTTGAACCCTTGAATCGATCAGTTGTTGTATATGCAATTAATGATCGGATTTGCTGTCATCAGGACAATAATTTGTTGTAACGATTCTTGAAAAAGTTAATTTGCGGTGACAAAAGCGAGCTTACGCTTGACGCATCTGTATGATTCGATTGGTATAAGCAGTAAAAGTACAAACCTTCAGTTACCTCTTAAATATTACTCCTACACGAGCAGGTTGATCAGGTGATACGCAGAATACGCCCAAGGCGTTCAGCCGGTCAGGGCCTCCGGCGTTGTGTTTGATGTTAATCACGTTTACACTGCTAATCCGCTTCTAATCACCATCGTTATTGTCTTTAAAATTCGTTGCCGTCGCGTTCGTCGATCCCTAGCTAATCACGTTTACACTGCTAATCCGCTTCTAATCACCATAGTTGATTGCCTTTAAAATTCGTGCAGCCTTTTTTTTTTGCGCAGCACTAAAGCCCATCTCTTTTTTGCTTTGATTTTTTTTAGTGTGCGCAAAAAGAGTATGTGCTAACAGCTGAGATACTGAATTTTTCTAAATACACTTTCTGAATTTGACTACCCAATAACTGAATTGAATCGGAGTAATGACTTTGCCACACCACAAGAGAAACGGCAATCCACCTCTTTGCCAAGTGCAGTGTAACCAAGAGAGTTTGAGAGGAAATACAACGTTGGACAGGCCTTGACCTCCAAATTGGCAGGTGGGACGATTGCGCCACAGTACAAAAGTGGTGGCACATGGTGATTGGCACTCTCAACAACCTAAGAGTACCCCTCAAATCTCTAATTATCCTAGTCAGCTGGAGATCTGGTGCGAGCGAAATGCAAGAATATTCAGGAGTAAGGCCATGACGCCAACATCCATTATAGCCAAAATAAAGGAGGAGGCAATTGTCTGGGTAAAGGCCGGAGCGATCAAGGTCAAGTTCCCCCTCTTGGAGATATCATATAGTTCTTTTCTTTTTGGTAGGTCGCTTTGACTTGCTTTATAAATAAATTCTACTCATTCTTTATTAATATATACGAGGCAAAGCTTTTGTCGTCCTTTTAAAAAAAACTGTTGAGTCCTGATCGGAGTTTTTTAGTTGGGTTCTAGCATATTTTATTTTGAAAAAGGGTAAAAGTTTTATATCATATATATTGAAAATGCACAAGATGCTCGTAAAAACATTGGATAGATAAATGAATATAGCTTCCGTACGTTTGGATTGCTCATATCAAATGCATGTCTTATGAATAATCCTGAATCAAGCAATAGACAAGAGAAATTTTACCGTTGATACCGTGCACGTGCAGTACCATTTTCCGTTGGATCAGGTGGATTCAACGGCCGTCATTGGGCGTTACCAGTTACCACCCAGTTGGAATGGTGGTTGTGTGCGGTACTGGCCTATTGGGTGATGTAAAGTGACATGGAGGGGTGCAGTGGGGAATTCACGTTGTGCTCGATGGATTAGTTCTCGGTGATGCTACTCAGACATTGGCGCTCACTGCCCATGGGCTAGAAGATGCTCCCAACAGTGGTGGCACTGATTCCATCCATCATCTCCAATCTAGTAGTGAAGCTAAGAGCATGACCAACAGGAGTAGTAAACACACTCCAATCCCAGCTTTTGGATAATCGACTCCAACTCCTACAACTGAAGGAGGTAGAGGCGGTAGAAGAGGCGGTAATGCGGCAGGGGAGGCTGATGGTGTAGGTGACCTGAGTGACCTTTGTCGGGCATTGCGGGGCGGACACAGAATAGAGGCATGGGGTACAGTTGTACCCTAAATTTCTAGAGAAAATACTAAATAAAGTGTGTATGGTAGTGAATAATATTCATAGTTAGACTAAAAATCTCTCTTTAGACTTAAAATTCTAATTTAACCCTCTAAACTGCTTGCTTATAGTTTAGTTTATCTTTCTATCATAAAAATCTCCACTCTTATTAAACTGACTTGTTAAATTTGTACCCCCATTTCAAAATTCCTGCGCCCGCCACTGGCATTGCCGGATGTTGCATCAACAGTACTGAAATCAAACAAGGGAAGGATGCAGAGGTGGGAGATGGATTTGAGGAGGGGGTGGAGCGATGTTGCAGGGGAGTCCGGCGGTGGAGAATACTTGCGGCGACATCTACTAGGTGTTGCTGAACCTTGCCGGACGCTATCGGGCCTACTGAGAGGGGAAGCGCGATGGCAAGCGATCGCTACTTGTCCATATTGCGCTCGGTACCGTGGTACCTAGTCTGTCGGTGGCGGGATTTAATAATTTGTATTATAGGTGGCCCACTTTTCGGTTAGGGATCAATTTGTAGGATTTTCAAAACGTATGAATTATACAATAATTTATGTGGTGATTGGAAGAAATTTTCCTATAGTTGTTGAGCAATCTAACTAAAGGAATAACAACATTGGATTGAAGTGGATTGTTTTTCCCTATATTTTTTTTAGAAAGTGGAGGGATATAAAAGTGGATTGATGATTTCTTTGAAACGAATGGGAAAAATCCTAAAGAGTGTCCAATTTTACAAATACCCTACAACAATTAATACTGTGAAACGAATGGGCCTATATAGTCTACGAGAAAACCTAGAGTCTCACTAGCAACACAGGTTGGCGGGCTAGTCAGGTCGTGTCCCCTCATATCCAAAATTTTACACATAGCTGATCAATTGAAACAATTGTAGTCGTATCGGTCTTTTGTCTCATATAGTGCCGTAAGCCAGTCAAGAAAAATTATAAAGTACCTTTGGGATTTTAAACTTGATTTTAATTTAAGCATCTATAAAAACACCTACAGAAGTAAAAAATCCGCTGAAGAATAAAATAGCTAAGCACAGCGTGTCGTGTGCTATGAATCCTGTGACCATAGAAACCATATTCAAATTCAAGCAAGATGTTTGCTGACCACGTGTATACTCCGGTTTCGGCATGCGATGTGGTACTAAAATAAAAAAAGGATGGGTCCGCGGCGCACGCAGCCGACATTCGGCCCACAAGGAGGTCGACGCAGGCCCATCAAGAAAGAAACAAGGATGAAACGAACGCGATTTGCCGCGCAAGTGCTGCCCAGTTGGTAGGCCGAAAGCGCATAGATTTGTTAGGCCACTACGTGGAGATATAGCCCTAATGGGCCATGATGTACTCCCTCCGTATTTTAAAGCGCATAGATTTGTTGGGCCATGTGAAGATATAGCCCTACGTGTGTTAAAAACGTCATATATTAATAATCGAAGGGAATACAGAAGATTTTACGATCGCTAAATTCTATGCTTAACCATCAAATTGTGCAATGCATATAGTTCGTGTGGTATTAATGTCTTCTACGACTCGATGTACTTGTACCAATCGTGCAATGCTTAACCATCAAATTGGTCCTTAATTTAGCTACTATTAACAATTGGAACTTTCAACAAAGCAACCAGCCGTGTTCATGAGACGACACGAGCCACACCTGTATCCATTGAACACCCAATCATCCAGCTTCAGTGGGGCCCACAACAATCGCCCTCATGTTGAATCTTCGCGTCCAGAAGGCTGAAGCATCTCCTAATCCCCACCAGACAGAGGCGGATTCAACGTGGGTGCAGGGGATCGAGTCACCCAGCGAATTAATGGGAGCCCCCCTTAAAAATTTCGCCATACATAAAAGTCAAGAGGTCGGAAGAATAGGAAAGAAACTCTAAACCCCCTATTTTCAGTTCCCGGATCCGCCCCTGCCACCAGATTGGTTATACTCTAGTACCATTTCCACTTAGTTTAATCAGCCGATTAACTCGAACGTTGAACCCAAGAAAATCAAATTTAAAAAAAATCGAAGAGAAAAGGCGTGGCCGAAAGCGGGAATGGCTGGCCATTTTATACCCCCGGCGCCACGCAGAAAAAAAGGGGGGGAAAGGAGAAAAAAAGGCGACGCGAAAAGCAGAAAGGAAAACTCCATTCTCTCCTTCTCGAAGAACAG
The DNA here is from genome assembly GCA_000325765.3 of Leersia perrieri. Taxonomy (NCBI): domain Eukaryota; kingdom Viridiplantae; phylum Streptophyta; class Magnoliopsida; order Poales; family Poaceae; genus Leersia; species Leersia perrieri. The sequence continues at coordinate 26,779,267 of CM002481.1, read as the reverse complement.
GTGAGGAGGAGAGGAGAGAAGAAGGGAAGCGAGGCTCCGTACGCGTAGAGGCTGAAGCGCAGATCCGATCGGTCGAGCCTCTCCGGTGAACCCTCCTTCTCGCTCGCGGTAAGGCTCGATCTGAGATTGCTTTGTATTGGTCGTAGCTTGTAATTTTTGCTTGCTGGTATGGTTGGTGTGGTAGTCGTTTTGGTGGTGGTGAATTTTGGGGGTGGTTTGTTGAATTGTTCGATGTTTAGTCTTGGTCGAGGTCGATCTAGGTTGATTGATCGGTTCGTTGGATGCTAATAGGAATGGATTAGCATGATATGGCTGTTATGATGGATAATTCGCCTTTGACTTTTGGTTACGAAAATATGGGGGTAAATTTACCTAGAAGATATTTTCTAGTAGGGGAATTCTTGCCGGCCGTAATTGCTACACACCAGACGTAGGTTCCTCCATGTGCCCTCGCTTAGATTTGTTGAGCAGCACGTCAAATGTGTTTTGCCGGCAGGATAGCTTTCTTGCGCTGTTTCACTTGCATGGACAGGAGATTGTTGAGGGTTCTTGCGGTTTAGTCATGAGAGATTGTTGCAATGACCATGAAGGCATTTGCATTTAATTTTTGTGATTTAAGCATTGAAATTCACAATGGTGTTGCTTGCAGTCAAAGAATATATAAATTGGTGATTGCACAATTATTCTTCATGAGTGTATGGAAATGACAATACATCGTACCAGCTTAATATATGATCTAGGACTGATTGAGCGGTTCGTTGGAGGTTAATATATGATCTAGAACTGATTTATCGGTCCGCTGGAGGAGTAGATTGGTGTTGTTTGGCTCTTCGTGATGGGATTTCTCAGTTTTTCTGTGCTGGTCTCACACTTCATCTATCGCATATATGCACAATTTTAGTTCCCCTTCCACATATGTGTGTGGTAGGGAGTAATGTTGTAACCGGGTGATACATATTGAAGAGTGAACTAGCGCAGTCTAGATACTCACCATATATATATATGCATGCCTTTTCCTGTCAATATTTATATAATCATGGAGGAATACCTTTAGAGAATGGGAGTATTGCCCAATCAGGTAAATGGTGATGAACTAGTCTGTATCAGTTGTCAAGGTCTGATAATACTCATGTGCTAACTGCTAAGGTGGTTTTTCTGTCCATAAATATGGTGCTTGTTTGGTAGTACTTAGTGAGTACCTGTGACATCTCATCTCAATGATAGGAATGGATTACTAAATTCGTGTTGTATGTGGGGATGAGTTTTTGTCATATACAGGACAGTTCCTCTTGTGTAATTGCCCTTAGTTGATCAGATGCAATGGAGTTATTAACACTATTCTCTGTGACCTTGAACCTTATCGACAAGTACAACGAACTAAATTTGTTCTGTAGGTTGGGATGTTGTCTTTTCATGCATGGTCTACTCAATTATGTCATGTAATAATGTCATACTCCACACTTGTGAGAAAATTCTTGCTGATGGGTTGATGGTCATCTGAGTATCTGACTCTTACCTAGTTCCAACTACCTTCTACATTTGGTGCGATGGCCATGTTGAGTTGTCTTCGACTTCAAGTTCATTGATTAATGATTAATTGTTATTTGCTAATGAAGGTGCAGTTGGTGCTCCATACAATGGCACAAGAGAGCTGGAAAAAGGAGGCAGACGAAACTGGAGTCCACACACCTGAAGCCCCTATACTGTGCGTTAACAATTGTGGCTTCTTCGGCAGCCGGATGACAGAAAACATGTGCTCGAAGTGTTACAGAGACACTGTTAAGGCCAAAACAGTGGCCACGGTGGTGGAGAAGAAACCTCTTGTTCCATCGTCTTACACACCTTTGGTGGCAGAAGTCACCACAGATGGAGGGTCAGGTTCGGTCGCAGATGGGAAACAAGTAATGGAGGAGGATGATACACCAAAGCCACCCAGTAACCGTTGCTTATCATGCCGGAAGAAGGTTGGGTTGACAGGATTCAAGTGCCGTTGCGGAGGCACCTTCTGTTCAATGCACCGATATGCCGATTCACACAAATGCACATTTGATTATAAGCAGGCCGGAAGGGAGCAGATTGCCAAACAGAATCCTCTCGTGAAAGCTGACAAGATCACCAAAATCTGATGGCAGTTCTGGAGAATCGATGCTCCTTTATTTCCCCATTGGTGCTACTTGATTTGTCGAGTTTACTTCAAACTATACTTCAGGGGCTGGATGTATCTATCATTCTCCTGCGATTTGCTTTGCCAATGAACGCCTTCGACAAACACCACGGATTGATGTCTGTCTCTTCTAGTATTGAATCTCTGCTCAATGGGCTTGGGCAAGCATTCAAGGCTACATTTCTTTGGTGTTTGCGTGGGAACTTTCATTGGCACAGGTGCACTTCTCTTTATTTGCAGTATGGATAATGTAAATATTTACATATTATCAGTATGCAATTCTACTGATTACATTATTAAGCTCAAGATTGTCCAAGCTTCCATGATTACCCGGTTATTATTTGTTTGGATAGATTACTGTGTGTTATGAAGAAATAGTACTCCTACTTTTTTGGTGCCATGGTATCACCCAGCTTAATTGTTAATCCCTCATATTCAGAGCTTGTTTAGAAGGATTCTTGTTGGAGATAAGCATAGTGATATGATAGCATGATCCACCCACTACTAAAAGATAAAAATTTCAAACAAGAGATAACAGTGGAGCATGATGAATTAACCATCGAGTAGCCAATGTCCAGCGCTCAAAAAGTCCAGCTTGGCTGCATCAGTGCGCCATCTTCAGGGACTAGTTTATTACTGGAGTCAGCTCACCTAGTACAGTACACATCTGCATGGGAACAAATTATTTTCGCCAACTTGCAGTGAAGGAAAAGCTCTGCATCTAGAGTCTAGACCATGTTATGCTGCATACGGGATCCATGTGCTATCTGCATCTTGGATTTGCATTCGAATCATCTACTAATAATAATTCTATAACGTAAAGGCCACACAATCTGGATCAGTGCTAATTAACCTATCATATGATTGTACTTCCCTCATTCAAACGCAGTTCAAATTTGCAATGTTGTATAATTATCTGAGCACATCGAGTTTATGATAAAATATCTCAGAGTATATACTGAAATGCACCATCAGTACAACTAATTACTAACACCTCCACCAAGAATGAAAGCAACAAATCAAAAAGCATCTGTAAAACTGTAGCACATCAAGCTATGAAGCTAATGCAACAAAAACAAGTGGAGCAAAGCCAGCAGCGACAGCACGGCACCGACGACGCCGGCGCCGGCTCGCCGACCAGGGACTTCCTATCCCAGCCGCCGGCCTTTTCTGCAGAAGAGGCGGTGACCCGCCGAGGTGGCGGCGATCTGTATTGTGAAGTTGCAAGCCGGAGTGGAAGGATCAGTCTGGGTCGGCATTGCAAGCCCCTGAAAATCACAAGCATCGTCCCTCTGATTCTGCACCTGGAAATACGCATTGAATGCGTATGATGCATTGCCATTGGAATCCATCCCGGCGCAGGTCGATCCGTACCCCAGCGCCGTGCAGTCGGCGAACGTGCAGGCGAAGTTGATATTATCGGCGAGCTTGCTGGTATCCTTAGCATTGGTGTTAATGACGCACCATGTCCGCGACAAATACGTCACGTCCTTGGCCGGCACAAGCATCGTGTTCTGCCCTTGTCCGGTGAGGTCAACGGCGAACTTGGGTTGACCATCAAACCGGAGAATCCCCCAATGCCGCTCGAAATTCCCCGGCGCGACGCTCTTGGCGTCCTCGTCGAGAAGCCCGAAAAGGTAAACCTCAATGTACTGCCCAGGTCGAAGCGGCGTGCCGACGTTGGCGGCGAGGTGTTTGAGCAATCCGGCGTAGAATCTCTGCGCGTACACGGCGGTGGCGTGCTTGTCGCCGTCGGTCGGCCACCCGACCTCGCCGACGACCACCGGCATGTCGCCGTGCCCGACGGCCTTGAGCGCGGCGAGCAGCGTGTCGAAGTTGGCGTCGAACACGTTTGTGTATGTGATCCCGTTCCCCGTGTCGACCACCGGCGTCGCGCCGCCGTCGAAGAAGGCGAAATCGACGGGGAAATCGTCGTTGAGGAAGAGGCTGATGAATGGGTAGATGTTGACGGTGAATGGCGCGCTGTTGTTGGCGAGGAATTGGACCATCTGCGTCATCAGGTCGGCGATGTCGGCGCGGAAACGACCGGACGATGGGACCGGGCTGTCCGCCGGCGAGTTGTACACGTCAGCGTTGAGTGGCACCGTCGCCTTGATGACGTCACCGAGCCCGGCCTCGTTCAGCGCGTTCTGTATGTTCATCAACGCCGGCAATGTCACCTTGTCGAATGTGCCATTGTACGACGCCAAGAACGGCTCGTTCCCAACTGCCACATACCTGAAACAAACAGAAAAATGTCATCTTTACGGCGGCTGCGGCATGAACGGCGGCGAGATGGAGAGATGTGTAATGTGTGGGTGGCTGACTTGATGGAGACGCCGCCGTCGAAGTTGTAGCGAGAGACGTTGCGGCGGACCCAATCCTTGGCGGAGTCGTAGTCGGTGATGGTGTCGAGCATGACGTTGGGGATGGCGACCATGACGTCGATGCCTGAGCCGGCGAGAGCGGAGAGTGTGTCGGCGTCGGCGTCGAACAGCTTCACCTTCTTGATGCCGTTGTCCTTGAGCATCTGCACCACGATCTTGGGCGGCAATGGATGCGTCGCCTGTGTTCCCCAGTTCATCCCCAACGCCTCCGCCGCCGCCGCCATTGCCACCACCATCACTAGCACGGCGAGATTCGCCATTCGTCGATCACCACCTGCAAAGAGGGATCTCCTTCCAATCGCAAAAGGGGTGGAATCCGACCAAAAAGAGGCGAGATTCGAATCCCGAAAAGGTCCAAGATTCACGATCTGAATAGAACCAATTCAATCAATGGCGGGTCGAGAACGAACAAATGAATCAATCCTCCTATGAAAGAAATCACGAGCTCGATCTCAAAAACAAGGAGCTCGAAGAAACGGCAATGGCGGAGTGGCCAGGCTGTCAAGTAGGAGGAGGAGAGTTGAAATACACACACCACCAGCACCGCACCTGAAACAAACGCGGTTACTTCTGATGTAGTGATGTACAGAAACGGCACGGGAAAGCGGACGAAATCACGTGTAAACGCCGCGAATTCCAGGAACCAAATCGGAGTAAATGTGGCAACAATCCTATAGACAGGGACGGTTGGGAGAGGAGGAAAAGCATCAGAAGAAGAAAGACGCGTAGCTTTCCGATCGAAACAAGCAAAAAAAAGACGAATTTGGACGGCGACGCGTATGATGATGGATGGGCAACACACGGGAGACGAGGCGATCGTGAGATCAGCAGGAGAAAGGCGGCATTAATGTGTTGAGATTGCCGCCGCCGCCGAAGAGGGAGGAGCAGGGCGGTGGAGTGGAAATGGTGGATGGATGGGTGGAGGTAGTGGAGGGAGGGAGGAGGGGTATTTTGGTAATTTTGGGAGGGGAGGAGGACGCGGGCGTTGCGGTGACGTGGCACGCGGTTCGGCGGTTGACTGGTGGAGCCCACGTGGCGCGGGAGCCTCTCCCTCTGCTCTCCAGTGCGCGCGCCTACGGTCGAGGCGCTACAGTACAAAAAAACAAAAGGAGCATGAGATTTTCTCTTTTGGGTAGAAACAGTGCGTTTCAAATTTCAATGATTAATTATGGGATTCGTACTACTCCAGATCTGTACGATTGAAGAATTACTTAAAAAAAATTAATTGTAGTAGTACTGGTGTGGGTATGGCAAAAAAAATGGACGGAAATGGAGGGGACAAGAGCAAGAGAGAGCGGCCCGAATGGCCGGCGGGTTGCCTGCCTCGCCGGGATTCGTCGTGCGTGACTGCGTGTCCAAGCTTTGCTCCGGCTCCGGTCCATTCGCCCGTTACTCTAGACACATTTTACCAAAATGCCCCTGGTTCAAACTGACCACTTGCCAATCAAGTACAGTACAAGACCAGGCAGACCACGCATCCACGATCCAGTCCGCACATTAACCCCCGGCATTTCGCACATGTCTCCACGCGACGCACACTCTCTTGCTCATCGATAGGCCCGCGGCGAGCGAAGCAGACCAGGCGGCCAGTACAAGCGAGCTCGACACGTGGCACCGACATGTTGCAATCGTACCACGCCCTTGTGTCTACTAGCGGGTTGGGGAAACGTACCGTGCATTGCAGCTGATAGAGCTGAGTTAGGTCGCGTTTGGATCCTAAATTTGGGACTTCAAACGTGTCACGTCAATATCATATTAATCTTTAAACATATATTTAAAATATTAAACGTAGACTAATAACAAAACAAATTACATATTCAGACTGTACACTACGAGACGAATTTTTTAAGCCTAATTAATCCGTCATTAGCACACATTGGGTACTGTAGCAATTATGACTAATCATGATATAATTAGGTTCAAAAGATTCGTCTCGCAGTATACAATCCGAATATATAATTTGTTTTGTTATTAGTGTACGTTTAATACTTCAAATATATGCCCAAACATTGATATGACATTTTTGGAAACTAAACGAAGCCTTAAGCTGAAACGCGGCAAGAAGAAAAATAGCAAAAGACGTGCCGACCACAACCAGGACATTGTAACATCCATCAGGCCTAGATTGAGAGTGTATAGATGGATGAGATTTTTTACGCACGTAAAACGAGGTGGTCTATTAGCACATTATATAGAGCAAGTATTATTGATTAAAAATTTGAAAAATGGATTTATCTGAACTTTTTAAAGAAATTTTTATATAATTTATTTTAAAAAAAATACATAGACAAGCAGTTTAGAGTGCTAACAGAAAATAAGGAGAAAAAAGTCTACTGTTTAGAACGGGGCCTACCACGAAGTCGTGCAGAGGACAATGGATGCATAGCAAAGAAAATTTCCGGATCAACGCATCGCCGACGCCTTCGGAAAACGGTGTTGCCGCATTACAGTTTTTCACTTCAGATTGTGAAAGTGAACAGTTGAAGAAGAGTTGTGTGCGAGCCTACTGTGACTGTAAGGGAGTGATTGGTAACGAAAAAACCCGAAACAAAAATTTTTCTGCACCAGCCGGGAATCGAACCCGGGTCTGTACCGTGGCAGGGTACTATTCTACCACTAGACCACTGGTGCCTTGCTGATTGCTGCTTTCAGGAAGATCTATAAAGCACTTATTTTTCACATTGTTTCTCACAATTGTTTCTTCGGGGACTTTGAAACTCCTACACTGACGAGAGTACGAGACAGAGGAGCCATCGTTTTCCCTAGTTCTGTTGCCAAGTGCCCCCATGTTGATGATGCTTCGAAATCAAGCAACGGTCGGCGGTGTAGTTACTGCTACTGCCAGCATTACTGCCCTAGCAAGCTCACACACAGCACAAGTTCAGAACAAAGCACAGTCTCTTCACTGCAGTGTGAAACTAGTCAGATGCACATGTACTTGCAGTTGCACACTTGCACGGTTGCACCACTTGTTCTCCCGGTCTCCCCTTGTTTCATAACGCATCGTTGTTATGTTCTCGGCAAGCTGCGTGTGTACGTACATTCGTACAATTTATAACTTCTGTACCCAGTACGTATAAAGTGTCTAGTTTGTAGTAGTAGTACTACATTTCCGCACAGCGGATAACATTACTGCAGCTCAGACTACACCCTAAACTGTAAACACCATGTTTACTGCTCTAATTAATTGTTGGAGATCCTAAATCAAAGAACGCAGCTTAGAGGTTGTTTGGATCATTTTTTTTTCGTGTCACATCGGATGTTTGCACGTCAATTAGGAGTATTAAATATAGACTGATAATAAAACTAATTTCATAAATAAAGGCTAATTCGCGAGACGATTTTTTAAGCCTAATTAATCCACGATTAGCAAATGTTTACTGTAGCATCACATTCGCTAATCATGGACTAATTAGGCTCAATAGATTCGTCTCGCGAAATAGTCCAAAGTATGGGGTGAGTTTTATTAATAGTCTATATTTAATACTTCTAATTAGTGTCTAAACATCCGATGTTACGGGGAGTTGAAAAAGAAATTGGAGGATCCAAACAGGGTCTTAGCCCTCCTACTGACACGATGGACCCACCTGTCAGAATAAGGGCCCGATGCACCTCCGCAAAAACCCTCCTCACCCTGACGGCACGAGAGTCGTCCTCCTCCCGCCCCAAATTCCCGCCAATCTCTCCCGTTCCCCTCGCGAACCGAATCCCCAAATCTCTCTCCTCTCTCTTCTCTCTAGCGGCGGCGGCGGCGAGGCGAGGTGAGGAAGGAGGAGGAGGAAGATGCTGTGGGTGGACAAGTACCGGCCCAAAACCCTAGACAAGGTCACCGTCCATGACCAGGTCGCGCAGAACCTCAAGAAGCTGGTAAGCGCCCGCCTCCATCTCCGGCGACCACTCTAGGGTTTCGCCGCCTCGTGGTGTTCTGATGGGTTCGGACTGGCTTTGGTTTTGGTTAGGTTGCGGAGCAGGATTGCCCCCACTTGCTCTTCTATGGGCCGTCGGGGTCCGGGAAGAAAACCCTAGTCATGGCCCTCGTCAAGCAGATGTTCGGCGCCGGCGCGGAGAAGGTGCCATTCTGTTCATTAATTGTTTTTTCTTCTGTTTTTGTGAGACTTTTTTTTTTGTGAAGGCAAGATTCTTTTGGTGACGTTTTTGTGTGCTTTGATTGCTTCGTTGCAGGTGAAGATGGAGAACAAGACATGGAAGATTGATGTGAGTGGTGACATTTTCTTAAGCCGATTTCTATTCTTCGCTTAATATGTATCCTTATTGTAAAATGTTATATGCAGTATTGAATAACTCACTGAAATAAGTCCAAATGATGCCATTGCTAGTACCTGTGAACATGTGCTATGTAAATAAGTAAATTTCTTTTTGTGATTATGCTGAACACATTTAAATCATAGAAATCTGTTGCACTTTGGAATTTTGTTATATATCAGTATTATGTGATATTATGTAAGTTAGCAGTTTTGAATGCCTGTAAAATGAGTGATGTGGTATTGCCTTTCTCCAGACTGGGTCGAGGACAATTGAGATAGAATTGGCAATGTTGTCAAGCGCCCACCATGTGGAGATGAACCCCAGCGATGCTGGGTTTCAGGACAGATATGTTGTTCAGGAAGTCATCAAAGAAATGGCGAAGAATAGGCCAATTGATGCCAAGGGCAAGAGAGCATTTAAAGGTAGGTGCTTTTATTGGTATTAGATTGCTGGCAAGGAATAGTTACTACGTTTTGTTCTTACATTTGTGTTCACCACGACAAGTTAGCACATCACACTCCTGTTGATGAATACCCTGTTTATCTAATCTATTTGTCTTTCAGAATGAACTAAATATATTTTGCATAAACTTGCAGTCCTCATCCTAAATGAAGTTGACAAGCTCTCACGAGAAGCCCAGCATTCCCTTCGCAGGACAATGGAGAAGTATAGTGCATCATGCAGGCTAATATTATGTTGTAATAGCTCATCAAAGGTGACAGAGGCCGTAAGGTCACGTTGCTTGAATGTGCGAGTGAATGCACCCAGTGAAGAACAGGTTAGTGATGAATATTTCTGTTGTCATATATGCATCCCATCAATGCCTCGAATTACTTGTCTAGTATATTAGTGCTGCTATGTCACATATGGGAGTTATGAAATATAGTTGTGTTTCTTACCAACTATTTTTTGTGTTTAATTTACTGGTGGGCATGCAGATTCTGGTTTGCTCATTCTGCTACATTGCATGTGTGAAATTTGACTTCCATCTGGGACTGTTTGACTGTCTTATCTAGGTTCAATTGTATGCTTGTGAAAAATCATGATGACGGTTGAAGGAAGTGTGATACTGCAGCTATTTTTATCCAGTTTCCATTAGCCTATGCCTAGTTAACATATGTGTTTTATGCCCCTGAAAATTTTCCAGATTGTCCAAGTACTGGAGTTCATCGGTAAGAAAGAAAATCTGAGTCTTCCATTTGGATTTGCTGCTCGGATAGCAGCACAATCAAACCGCAACTTGAGACGAGCGATACTATTTTTTGAGACCTGCAAAGTCCAGCAGTAAGTCTGTCTGCATTAATATATTTCTGTGGTTCCTTTGTTATCTGTTATGCTGTATCCACAGTGTTAAATGTGTTCAAGTATTTAAGCCCTTCACCAGTTATAACTGTCTTTTCCTAACCAATATTTTTTTTTTCTTTCTGAACTGCAGATACCCTTTTGCATCAAATCAAGTTGCGCCTCCTCTTGATTGGGAGCAGTATGTGTCAGAAATAGCAGCTGATGTCATGAAAGAACAAAGCCCTAAGAGGTTCATCATGTTTTAACTTCTGTTGCTTTATTGTTCCCATAGGATGCCAATGCTATTATTCTGTGCCCTTCGTTGTTTCAAATATGTGCGTGTTCTCCTGGGCTAACTACTTCACTTTGATTTGACTTTGAATTGGCATTTCAACAATTCAGGTTATATGCTGTACGCCAGAAGTTCTATGAATTACTTGTCAATTGTATCCCACCTGAAACCATCTTAAAGGTGGTAAAATGCCTCCACAATTCTGTTCCATTTCCCTCATTTTTTGAGGGGGAATACCATTTCCCTCATTTCCTTTCCTGTCACAAGCTGAACTTGTAATTTGACTATTGCAGAAGTTATTGGCGGAGTTACTGAAGAAATTAGACTCTGATCTGAAACATGAAATTTGTCATTGGGCTGCACACTACGTGAGTAACATCGGAACACTTCTACTCATATCAAATTAGGCCCCGTTTAGTTCGTGAAAACTTTTTGCAAAAACATCACATCAAAGATTTGACCGGATGTCGGGAGGGGTTTTTGGACACAAATGAAAAAACTAATTTCATATCTTACCATGAGACGAATTTTTTGAGCCTAATTAATCCGTCATTAGCACATGTGGGTAACTGTAGCACTTATGGCTAATCATGGTCAAATTAGGCTCAAAAGATTCGTCTCGTCGTTTACAACCCAACTGTGTCATTAGTTTTATTTTTTTATCTATATTTAATGCCTCATACATGAGTCTAAAGATTCGATGTGATTTTTTTGGAGAAAATTTTTTGGAAACTAAACAAGGCCTTAGTTCCATATGTTCATTTGTCAAATAGATTCGGTACACGTTGCAGACTTGCAGTACAAGCTTTTCTTATTTTTGATGGCTAGTTCTATTTTTCTCCTCCTGACTTTTGTTGTTAGTCTCCACATAACATATAGTACAATGTTAAACTCTGGTACCATTTTGTTTGCAGGAACACAAGATGCGTCTTGGTTCCAAGGCCATTTTTCATCTGGAAGGTATCCGTCATGTTTTTATTTCTTCTCTTGCCCATTGCACCAGGGACATTACCATGCTCGTTAGTTTCTGTAGCTTGACTTGCAGCAATAAATACATACGGCCGTTAGATGTGCTCCTGGTGACACCGCAGCTAACTATCTCACATTTCTGCAGCTTTCGTGGCCAAGTTCATGAGCATCTACAAGGAATTTCTGGTCTCTTCATTTGGCTGAGCAAACTGGAAGCAGCATTTGGTCATTTCCGGCAACGCAAGAATTCAAGGCAACTCCTTGCCCTCCAATGTAATCAGTTTGATCAATGCAACGGTGCCATGGTGTCTGTAGTGGGGTACTATGTTGCCGTTTGTAGCAGATTTATGGGACATTGGGCTGGCCTTTTGTGTTTCTCATCTGCTCGTTTCTGCTTGATCTGATGCATCTAATTCAAGGCCAAAAACATGATCTTACGGTACAAACAAAAGACCACTAAGGGTACTCTCGAATGTTTGGTTTAGTGAGTTAATATGTTGTATTCTTCACACGATTTAGTTAGGGTCGGACTAAACACTAAATACAAAATGCGAATCAAGATTAGACACAGGGACTACTGCCTTTCAAGTTTCAATCACTGTCCAAGGGGACTAAGCATGAGATAAGCCCCTCCATCAAAGCCGCATTGCAGTTGTTGAAACTTCAAACTTGTACGAATGTAGATCATCCTCCGATTGCAACAGCTAGGTAAACTGATCCAGCGAACGGTCATGATTAGCCGTATATAGTCGCGAACGGCCATGATTATAGCCATATGTAGTCAGCAATGCAAGAGTAAAGCAAAGTACTATGATAGACTGATCCTATTATTCCAAATGTCGCCACGAAACAATTAAATTAGCTGTCCCATTTACACAGCAGCATCTTGCTTACACAGTTACAAGTTACACTTAAAAACAAGCCCTTGGCCTCGCGGTGGCCGGTTGTCTCAGACCCTTGGCCTCACCCTGCGTCCGCTGGTATCGCCACCATCCGAGAGTTGCCCCCACACGCTCTGGCTCTTCCCGCCGCTGCTGCATTCCTCTTCACACCCGGCGACCGTCCTCAATATCTCCGATTGCAGCGAAGGGCAGTGGTCTTTGAGGTAAACAAACCCGTCGGTCCGGATTACAGCTGCAGATACATAAGGGCATCTGGAATGTTATAACAGTTCAACGCACTTAATTGGGCATCACCAAGAAACAAACGTGCAAAAATTGAGGGAATGCAAAGCAAGTATTTCCTAGCAGTAGCACAAAGCCAAAGATGAGAAATGAGTATGATGCTGTAGTCTCTTCATGGGGTTATTAAGGTGGTCTACGCAGTTATGGGTCAATATAAAAGCATGGAAATTATGAAGATTGAAGATTGATTTAAGCCGACTACTTCATAGTTCGTACTAGTTGTCTAACTCATAAACCAGGTAATATGTTATTTACTAACACTACTATGCTACGCATGAATATATAGATAGCAGTGTTACTAAGTGAAATATCATTAACCTGAATATAAATTTCAATGAATAACAAACTTTGCATGTAAATCTTTGTACCTGAAAGGTTTTCCGCAGCAAATTTTAGGCAAACAGATTTAAGCTCCATAGCATGATGCCGGTCAGCCAATGCTAGAGTTGTTGCCACAGAGTTTACAGAAATATGCTTGCACAAGTAAGATTCGCATAGCAATCTTAACCTTGGCAACTCATATTTGTCTGCTGCAGCCAATAATTTCCCAGCTAAACTATCAAAGATAGAGCAGTCAGAGCTTGATGCAGACAACTCATCATCACTAACAAGATCGTCCCTGTACATAAAATGAAGCACAGCCTGCAACAGGAGAATATTTGCATAAGATAAAATTGTACATGTGTGTTGAACTGTGAAATCAAAAGGTAATCAGCAAAAGTATGAAAACACACCTTGAACACTTTTGGCTCCATGTCATTAATGACAATCTCTTTGATTTCATTGCTTGTATCAACCTCATTCTTCTCTTCATCTGATTCATGCTCGAAAAATTCAGATCTGAAGAAAGAAGATCGGGCAGCCAAGACCAACTTATGGGCATGAAACTTCTCTCCTGCAACATTACATATAACATCCACACCCTCCTGACTGTCCAATAGTGTCCCAAAATGGTAGCCTATGTCAGACTCTGGAACATGTATTGAATGTGGCTTTGAGTAATCCATAGTAGATACTACAACACCCACGGTACAATTTATCTTTAAGCAGTCATCTTTAAGAAAATCTGATGTCTCAAGAGCAGTGCGCCGAAAGAACCTTTTGTAACCCCTGAAAACAAAAAACCAGGAATTTAAGATGAGCAATAAAGCTAGATCATGTGTATAAATATGAGAAAAAGGACTTATATTTATTATTGTGAGTTGGCGGTATTCCGTCGGAAGTAAAATCAACTAAGACTCAAACTCATTTCATCATACAATTTATTTATGGATACATGATTGAAGATATGCTGCATATTATATGACCAAAAGCAACATAATTAACACCGATGCATCGAACCCTTAATGTGATCAGCTCTTGTTCACAAAATCAGGATACTTCAATCAGTTCATAAGAAGGGAGAATGCTACTTTTTGTCCACTCTGTTGGACAGTTGAGGCCTACCCATAGTCCCGTACTACTTGCATATTCTCAAGGCATTCCCTGTAACAGAAATTTTATCACTAATCCAGACAAAACTATCTCATTCGTTCATCCATTCAATGGACCTCAGTTATAATGTTGTAGAACAGCAATACTACTAAATTTGAACTATTTTAGAATTCTAACAAATGTTGGAACATAAGGTAATACGTTCTACTACGAGAATGCATACGACAATTGTACTAAATATCACAAACATATATAGAAACCATTTAAATACCTCTTCATAATACCATATTGAGAATATCGTAGCACATAGAACCCCAACCAATAGTCCAATATTAATCATGCATAATGAATTTCAAGAAATTACCGATTCATTCTCACATTCGCAAATTTATTGCTGGCACAGACCAAACACCCAAATCGAAAATCGTCAAATGAGGTAACACATTAACGACCAAGGCAGCATAGTTTTGAGCTATTTACTGAAAAACATAACTCTCCACAATCACAAACTACACTTGATATAAAAAAAATACCAAATACATCCACCAGTCAGGGATGATAATATGAGACTCTGGGCTGATTGTTTCAGGAGGGAAGCTACAGGGAGGAGTGCGAGAACTAATTTTTACCACATAGGATATACCTACACTCCCAAATCAAGCAACGTCAATCCAGGTAATGATCGAACATTATTTTCTATCGAATCGCTGAAAAGTACCGCTACAACCGCCATTTCCACTCAAATCAAAACCAAATCGAGCAATAATGAAACATCCTGAAGGGAGAGGGATCGGATTAGATTACCACATGGAGCCGCGGTACTTGAGGGTGTAGGGGCCGGACTCGAGGGAGCGGTCGAAGTGGGAGTGCACCTTGTGCTTGGCCTTGCCGCTCTGGTCGAGGAGGGTGAGCTCGAAGAGGGCGCGGACGTCGGTGCCCTCGGAGGCGAGCGCGATGAAGACGGAGACGTAGGCGGAGTTGTCCTCGGGGTTCTTCCCGTCCGGGTAGAAGTAGATCGCCCACTGGTACCCTCCCACCGTGAACGTCTCGCTCGCGATGTGCTTCCCCACCCCCATCCCCTTCGCCAGCGAGTAGCCCTGGATCACGAACCTGTGCGACCCGTTCACAGTCTGCGTCACCGACCGCGAGCTCGTCGGCGACGCCGCGATGTCCCGCGTCGACCCCGCCCCCGCTAACCCGGACCCCGCCGCGTGCGGCGGGGACGCCTCGCCGCCGCCTCCGGCGTCGTCGTCGTCCATGGTGGGGAAGCTAGGGTTTGGAGCGCGAGAAAGGAAAAAAAAAAAAGGAAGGAGGCGAAGAGAAGAGAAATGGGGATTTCGCTTCGAGGGGGCGAAGAGCTTAAGCTGTTTCGTTTGTTAATAGTGAAGGGAAGGAGAGACGAGAGGAGAAGGGGGGGATTGGAATGGAATTGCCGCCTGATTTGAGATGTAACGGGCCGCGTTAACTGACCTCATCTAACTAGTAACTACCTCCTCACCAGCGAGTTGCTAATTTTTACTCTACTTTTGTATGCCCTCGCCTGTTCGTTGGTTTATGAATCGTAGCTAAAATTTCAATTTAAAAACTCAATTGTATGGTTGATTCTGTTTTTTTTATCATTGTGACATATTTTCTACCATTAGGTTTTAAACATCTAATAGCAAATATATATAATTTTTTAACTATTAATGTTTTTGTTTACTGTTTCATTTTTTCAAACGGACTTAATCAAAGCCTAGAAATTTTAGAAATTATTAAACTGTCTCGTGTAACTGCACGTGAAGCTTTGGAGAAATCAGAATCAATCTGGATGATCAGACAGGCAAGGTATTTTTATAGTGAAACTGTGAGAAAGCGAGAGGAAGCATACTGATTTGGCTGAGTATGTCTAAATCAAATAAATGAAATCTGAAAATGTTCTCATCTAATATACTGTAATTGTGTAAAAAAATTACTGTAATTGTGTAAAAACTTACTATCAATACTCAACAGTCAATATTACTGTAATTGTGTAAAAAAATACTGTACATCAACCAGAAAATCTCTTATTTTAAGCAATGACAACATTTCGGATGCATTCTGCCCTGGCCCCTGGCCAGACAAACATACGAAGGAATTAATGGCTTATCTCAGTGCAATTTAACTGCACTGCAAGAGTATGTCCACATTTCAGTTAGGATGGGAACATCGAACGCTTTACAGCAATTTCACTATGGATACTACAATTGCATACAAAATTGACTTGCATCATATGGTCTAACTCTACCGGTAAGTGTTGTATGTATCTCAGAACGAAGTCACAAGTCCTACACCTAGGTCCTCTGCAAGTTCATCCCAAAGTGGAATGAGAGTCAATACAACAAGAAACACTGAAACTATCAATGCTGCCCTCCTCCACGTTCCCACATCGCTCACATCATTCAAGCATGGTTTTTCAGGTGTTCTCTGAGCAAACAGACAACGAAATTATATAAATAAGTATGCGTAAAACATTGATCGGCCTAGTGTATCTCTCGATCATCCAATGTAATTACCTGACATATTAGCACGTATAATCCCCAAGGAAGAGATAATGGCCCCCCAAGCTGAAAGAAAAACCAAAAAAAAAAAAGGCATTAGAAGTGAATATTGAAGGTGGACGCAAAATATCAAAGATCAACAAAATTGTACACATAAAGCTTGGGTCAGATCTCAAAAGTAAATAAAAAAAATCTACTACCAAGTCTGGCTGATTATACAAGAACAGGAGGAGAAAGTATCATCTTGCACCATGGATTAAACTCAAATGAACTAAGAAGTAAACAAGACTTGCATAACTAAAACGGATCCTGCCATCTGTAGTCCACTTGGCATTGTAAATTTCTCATTGACATATCAAGTCCACATCTTCCTTCAATTCACGGAAATGTACAAATCATAACCGATACACATAGAATATTTGGTGTTTGGTTGCAATACACCACACACTTGCAGGAACTTTACATAAGGATGGAAATGTCTTGCCATAGAAGTCTTACTGTGACAAAAACTCCAAAATCAAATATCAAAGTACAAGATGGATTGGCTTACCACCCCAAGTCCAAGCAATGAGTATGTTGTCAAGCCAAATCCAAACAACGCATCCTTGCCGAAAGCACCCTGTTGAAAATACCATTGAACTTAAGGCACACGTACAGAAACCAGAATATTAGAATTTTTGAAGCTAATTATCATGTCTTTTCCAAGGCATAGGTTAAGCACTTGAAGTTCTACAGAGATTATCTATTGCAAAGTTAATTTAGCAGGTTGAAACTTGAAAGCCTGATAATTTAACAAAGAAAAATCTACAGTAATTTTACCTGTAAAGCTCTTCCACCATCAAGACATCCAACAGGAAGCATATTAAAGGCAGTAGTCGTTAAACCACACCTACAGAATTTGCAGGAAACAAGACAGATTATATATTTGCTATTTTGCTTGGTTATGAAGTCAAGGACTTAGTGTGAGGTACTTTACCAGCCTGCAATTACAAGAGGGTGGATAGCAACCGTGGCGGCATGCATAGCACTGTAAATCAATTTATGTTCATTAGAAGGATAATAATTGCCAACCAAAATTTTTAAGGACACATAATTGAATAAAATGAAGTAGACTACTTCAACCTATATCAAGATGATGGACATACTACTTTGCTTTACAGAATTTCAACAAAGGCCAAAAGGACAGGGCTTTTACCTATTTTAGTGCTTAGCTCTCAGAATTGTGATGTTCATAAAATAAAATATCGCATGTAACTGTGTATAAAATTGTACAACTTGTAGGTCTTGGAAACTAAATTTCACATGAACCAATCCAGTGAAAAATCTTCTCAAAATTAGCAGCGAAGATGGAGGTATCACACATGGAACTAACGCATGACAAAATTGAAATGTAGTTAATGACAAAAAAGTAAATGCTAAAAATATCAAGTAACAGAGACCTGTAGCCAAGTGTTGCTCTGCTAACAAGCCCGAGCAACAAGGAACCCTGGAATAGCTTGCTAGGTACTTCAACTAAATCACTTGCTCCAGCAGGATTTGAAGAGAGTAACAAGCCTACAAAGAACATTGAAAAAGAAAGTGCAGCTCCAGCAAGAGGGCCAGCCAGTGATATGTCAAACATTGTCTTCTTGTCCGGCAGAATGGATTTGAACTACAAGATGGATGGCAAGAGTAAGAGAAGCTCATATCTACTGGTTAAAAAGAACCACATGCGGACATGCCACTCATACAAGCAATCTGCAACTTAATGCAAAAAAACAGAAATGCGAAACCAAATGCAACAGAGGGAAAAATTTCAAGTGTTGTACTGACATTTATACTGTAGTGCCATCTTTAGCATCACTCCATCACGCTAAAAGTGGCCGAAAAAACAGTACCACTGCTATGGCATGACTTCAGTGGGTTTAATACTATCTAGTGATAGAAATATAAGCAGAGATTTTTTTTTTCAAAAGGAGGCATATGCTTCCATTGGTATAATGTTTATATGTGGTACAGCAAAGTACATGCAAAGTCTAATATATTATCATTTATCAAGCTGTTTAGCTTGCTCATGATGAACGGTCAATATGCAATAATGTAATTGCAGCACAATGTCATCCCATATTTTCTTATCACCAATCAGAACTTATTCTGTTACTTATTACTAACCTGAGTAATTGCGCCAAAAGTTCCTAGAGTGAAGTTCGGAATGAAGAAAGGAATGCTTAGTTTGACCTTCTTTGGAAATGCTGCCAGAAAGTGACCAACTTCCTGCATACAGAAAGCAGCATGGTAGGTTGAGTAAAAAAAATCAAAATAGAGGAGTTTCACAGAACAGCAATCCAAACAGACATAATCAACATGGAAATAATGGATCCTCTGGTACCACCATCAACCTAAGTTGAGACCCACATTAAATTGTCAATACCATGCTTGTTGATTGGACGGTTTTCTTTGAACTAATCAAATATATGATTAATTGCACAGTAATTGTCCAGTTTTAAGTATTTATGCAAACCTCTATGGCTCTACCCAATAGTGTTTCAACATAGGAATTGAGTGCAACTTCAGTTCAGTTAAATATGACATCTGAATCAACACAACTCACGAAGGAAAATGACTTTAGCCCCTAAACCCATGCTGCACAAGGCAGCAAAAACTCTGTAAAATTGATGCAATTCTGATTATTTTTTAATCAAATCGGAACAAGTCAGGAGAAGGTTATCGTGCCAGTTTTATCATATATCTGATATATTAAATTGTTTAAAAAGTGCCTGTTGTTAAAATAGCTTCTTAAAAGACAACAAGACAAATAGGTAGACAGACAACAGTCTGAGGAGGTGAATTACATGAAATAGTTGGACAGCCAGGACACCATAAGCCACTGGTAAAGCTGATTCCACAAATGGAAGTAAAAGTTGCATGTCAGGTGGGGGTCCAGTGGCATTTGGATCAGTGAAATATGTAACAATCTCTGGTGGAAGACTGCTAATCTGCACAAGCTTACCATTTATTAGAAACTTGGCATATAATGGTGCGTATCAAGATGTGGCAAGCATATAACAAATGAAGGGTAGGTATACCTTTGATGCAATTCCTAACTCAACACAGGAGAACACAGTTAGAAGGAAAAGTAACAGTGAAATGACATATTGCCACAATGTAGTAGGTCCAGGTTCTGAAACTTCTCTCCTGAGCAAACCGAAACTAACACGTGGTCCTCCACGAGGGTCTTCCCCTTCTGAATTGGGTTCCTCCACCATAAAAAGATTGTATTTGTCACCTGTGAGTTCACGTAACTGCCTTTGAAGTTTTGCAAATATTTCTTCTCTCTTCCCCCGGAGGTTCCCGATAAAAAGGACCCCTTCCCCAAGATCACCAAATGGTTCTTCTCTTGTCAACCAGAATGTTGTGTAACCAAAAAGTTTTTCCTTAATAGCCTTGACATCGGCTGAATCGACCTTTTCAGGGCCTAGGAGTTCCAGTAGCTTTACTGTGTCAATGTTATCAACACTGAAGCTCAAAAATGGTGGCTCGTTTGATATCCCAGGTGTCTGCGAAAATGTAGACGTGATAAGTATATTTGAGAAAAGAATATCATAATATACAGATATGTTTCGCAGACTTCTTAAGAAAAAAGCAAAGAGAATAAGTGTTGTATCATGGTTAAATTAATTGAAAAGTCAGAAATTGATGCCAAAACACAATCCACTTGTTATGCTCATGTTACTGTAAAATATAGCAGATACACTCGGTGCTAGAATACCCAATAAATAACAACCTTCATTAGAGTAGCTCTCTAGTTTGCAAACCCAAACAGCATCATACTATCATAGAGGTACCATACCACAATTCTCACTAGTGACAACTGAATGTCTTGCCTGAGATACCAACAGCAAAATGCTACTTCCAGTGGAAATGGATAATGCTTGGTGAGTTGGTGATCCTCAATGCACCACCAATCTAGAATCTACTTGCACGGAGTTATGTCACCCACTCCATCATCAAGCTCAGTGCTCAGAACAGAAGTAGATGAGCCAATAAGCTACCAGTACTAGTAGTACTAAAATTCAGCATGATATATTGATTCTCCCTGCACCTCCAACTGAAACGATACTAAAAAGCAAACGAGTAAACATGTCATTCAGCAATCCAGCCAGCGCACGCCCTTACCCCTGAAGACGACGAGGACGAAGAGAAGCTACCGGAGCGGGTCCGCTCGGATCTCATATCCTCCGCCGCTTCCCCTACCTTCGCCTCCACGGCCGCCCCCGCCGCTGCCTTCTCCTCCTCGCTCCGCTTCTCCCCGTCCTCCCCTCCCCCTCCACCCCCATCCCCGTCGATGGAGAAGCGCCTCATCCGATCCTCGCACCGCCTCAGCGCCCTCATCCCCACCACCTTGGACCTCCACTCCCCCCCTCTCAAGCAGCACGCGGACGCGGACGCCAGCGTCGGCCTGGGGAGGCGGAGACGGGAGGCCGTGAGGTGGACGATGGGGGAGCTCGCGAGCGCCGCGGCAGCGGCGGCCATGGCTGGGGTCGGAGCAGGTCGCTCGCTGCTGATGCTGGCGTGGCGGTCGGTCTGAGGCGGGAGGTTGGAAGGATAGGGCTGTGAGGCGTGAGGCGGGGCCACCGTTTCAGCCGTGGGTTGGAATTTGCCCCGGAAAATATCGAAAAAATAACATAATATCTATTGACACAATAGTCACTGTTTTGCCGTAACGGACTATGCATGTTTCCGTTTTACACATACGTCTGGTTCTGTCGGCGCGCTATTAACATATAACGGCATCCTAATTTTTTCTCCAACGACAGACGGCGGCGCAACGGCTCTAGCGGCGGCGACGACCCCGATCATGTATTTAGGGTTTTGGATGGGATGGAGAAGATGGGCGGAAGAAGATGAACAGCGGCGGTTAGAGGGACGGCCGGAGTGACGGCAACGGCGCCGAAGCCACGTCGACGGAGGCCGACGGAGTAGGCGGCGAGGGCGGCTCACGCCATGGTGGTGCTGCCAGAGACGGCGGCGGGTAGCAGAAATGGTACAAAATTTTTATTTGATTAGGGTCTTTTTAGTGGCTACATTACTCTATCTGAGATTTGATGCTAGTTAAGCTACTTGCTTTGCATCCCCTAACTGGCTGCTTCTAGGAAACGATGCTCCATGTTCCTTAGGATTTAGGAGATCTGCTTGGTAAAAAAGAAATGGAATTGTACTTTGTTCTTTTATTGCACGGGAGTGGGATGGCTTTTGGTGACGAAAATGGATGTATTGGCTGTAGGTAGATAGAGGCAAAGTATATGAGGTTTCTTGCTGTCTTGCATAATACTGTATTGAGTATATTTATATCTCACTTTTGTTGAAATTGCAGTGAACGTGTTATTGCTATAGACCGTGAACATTGGAGGTAGCCTGCTACGTCCTTGGGATTATTGCCAAAAGTTCTAATGATCGAGTGATTTTCAGCGGCAGCCAGCCAGCCACCCTGCAAGCCGAATCTTCATTAAAACTGATTTTTGACTATTTGGTTCCTGTAGAAATAAATTAATTTCATACAAGCATATAAGTTGTGTGTTGCGCGACTCTTAAAACCTTTTTGAGAAATCAATATATATTACAGAGTTGTTCATGTGTGTCGGTGATATGGGCCGGGTATACAAGGATGCGACGCATGAAGGAAGAAACACATTTGCATAAATGGCGCACAATAAAAAAAATACTTGGATCGCCCAGCAGGGTTCGGGCTACGAGAGGCCACGTGGCCACCCCGAGGGGGTCTGGCCCGGGGGCTGCCCGGAGGCCGTTACTTCTCAACAGAAGGGGTTCGGGAGCACCCGGACCCCCAGTTGCGTTACCCCGCACCTCTCCTGTGAGAGGGGCGAGCCTAACCACCAACGCAAGAACAGTGCCTAGACGCTGTCCCATCGCATTTAATACGAAGTGAGGCGTGTCTGTCAGTACTCATCATCACCTTTTGCCTGGCTTAGAAGGAGGGCAAAGTCTTCACCGGTGACCACGAACTGACCGCGCGGTCACATACCCACATCCCTCGCCACGCCCGGTCACCGTCGTATTTAATGTGTTGGATGGCTGCGTGGGAGAGAGGGGAGAGCTGGGTGCTTGACGTCACCCCTAACCCAGTTGGTGGCCCACCGACAGGTAAGCCCCATTGGGGGTAGGTAGGTTGACCACATCCCCGTCAGCAGCATGATGGTCTCGCCGCCTGCTTTTCTTCACCAATTCCCGCGACGTGGCAACAGGAGCAGGTATAAGAGAAGACCCCCGACAAGACAGAGCATGAACCACTCCCCAGAGAGGAGTGGAATGAATAAGCACAGGACTACTGTGTTGTCCTCTTGGCCCTATAAAAGGAGGCCCGAGTCTATTGTAAAGATGGTTGGTTCTCTCCTAGAAAATCATAAGTCTAGCTCATACTGCAGCACACCTCAGTCATTAGCTCTAGCCCCATCTAAGGGAGGTGCTCCATCTAGGTAGAAGGAAAAGAGATTGGGAGAAGTGTCAGATATACTCTGATCGTAGCGCATAAAAATCACCATACCAAATCTTGTAATCTTTCATCCACCATACCAACAACAAGAATAGGAGTAGGGTATTACGCTTCCCCAGCGACCCGAACCTGTATAAACCCCGGTGTCATGTGTGCTTAGCTTGTTTTTCCCTCCTGCCCATCTTCTTCTTCCCCTTAACTCAGTCCTTGGTACACCGCACCCCCGTGCCGAACCAAAAAGAGGTACCCGGGATCCCTGCGTGTCGAGCACACGCATTGACAATGTGTATTTATTCCTACACAAGGATTATGTTTTTTATGTTCGTAGGCTTTAATTTTTTATGAGATATTTTATTTGCTTGGTACTATTACCTCTTTAATTTTTAATGGTTATTTGAAGTGGATTTTTGCTTTGTCAGGATTTAACTTGAAGCTTGAGTCACCACATGCCTTAGCCAATTTCATAGTATAACACAAAAATAAATTAGTCGAATATGCAAAGCCGCTACCTTGGTCTTTATTTTTCGATATATCGGTTTGCAGACATGGTTGCGGGATCAGATTGGTAATCATATCGCCTCAGGGGGGATAAGTTTTGAATTTGCATTTACTATCAAACCTTATCATACCAATAATCAAGCAGAATATCAAACCTTATCATACCAATAATCAAGCAGAATATGAAACTGTTCTAAAGGGGTTGGAATTATTGACCGGACCGAGAATCAACTTCAGTGAGGACTTTAGTGCAAATATAAAAAGTGACAAGTCATGTTTAAAGTACCCGTGATAGTAATAATACTTTCATAATTTTTAAATAAAACGAATGGTCAAATATTACAAACAAAAAGTTAAAATATCTTACATTATGAAATGGAGGAAAGCAAAAAAGTTTAAATATTGTACATTGTGGTGATAACAAATCAAAAATATTTATGGGTTAATCAAGGCCTTTGTCTTGACAAGTTGAGATTGAGATAGAAGGTGGCACATAAATCAGAGATCATTAGTGATTGATTACCATGTTAGCAACTAATTGATTACCAGGTAGTCCTAAGGAATGGCATATAAATAGACTAGAAGAAGTGCCCGTGCGTTGCAACGGGTGAAGACATTGGCTTTGAATATTATATGCTATCAAGAAATAGGAACTGGGAAATTCCCGAAGGTCAAAAATGTTGGGCATTATTGATTTTTGTAACTCAATATGGTAGCAAAATCATGCCCAGCTCGCCACTAAATTAAGCCCTAGCTGAAAATGATTTGTGAGATGGATCTGGATTTACCTTGCCCAACAAATGGAAGGCGAGAGTATGCTATCACCGGAAACCAAATCATAATGTTTTCTGTACTTGGAGCAGCACCAATAAAAATCTTTGTTTTAGTGGCGGAGAGATCTGGCGGATGTCATCAACTTCCCCCTCATCACACTCGCTGCCACCGTCCGCTGCCCACTCGACCAACAACATTAACCTAGGAAATTACAGCATCACATAAAATTATTAGGACATCTTACCAGATATTCAAGGAATCAAATAATAGCCTCCGAAAGAACTGACCACTCGGCGCCAATATAAATTCATCTATTCAGCAGAGTTTTGGGATACATTCTCGATCGACCACATTGAGCCCTGTCAGCAGTGACCTCCTAGCTAGAGTCCTAGCTAGAGTGTTGCCTTGCTCTAGCTATAACTTAGATGGAGAGAACTCAATCTTTAATTATATACTGGCAATGGGTCAACATGAGCATAGGTGAGATCCTTGACACATTCAAACATAAAAAAGTGTAACACAAGCACCTGCGATTTTACTTCCATGCACCATGTTAATTAACATC
The DNA here is from genome assembly GCA_000325765.3 of Leersia perrieri. NCBI lineage: Eukaryota > Viridiplantae > Streptophyta > Magnoliopsida > Poales > Poaceae > Leersia > Leersia perrieri. The sequence continues at coordinate 26,754,441 of CM002481.1, read as the reverse complement.
AATCAACAAAACTAAAAATCGGAATTTTTTTGAGAAAGAGAACATCCAATCAGACGGATTAATCATCTGTTGATCGAAAGGAACCTGGCCGCTTGACGAAAACCTCATATGAGCCCACTGAAGTATTCAACAAATAAACTCAATCAAGGACGAAGCTGACCGTTCATATGACAACTATTGTTGAACGATCGACACGCTTTTTTGCGTCACATTGATCATCTGCTAGCATTGGTGGAACCTCGTCAATGAACGCGTGCGGCGCACGCCTGAGATGGCGTCGTGTGCTGCTGGTGTGCAGCCCGTGCATGGGCCATCTCATCTCGTTCGCCGAGCTCGCGCGCCGCCTCGTCGCTGACCACGGCCTCGCCATGACGCTCCTCTTCACTGCGGTGACGTCGCCGCCGTGGGAGCAGTACCTCGCCGTGGCTGCGTCTGCCCGCGCCGAGGGCGTCGACCTCGTAGCTCTCCCGATGCCGTCGCCATCGCCTGCCGCTGCCGATTGACACGCTCCCTTCACCACCTCAGATCGCGCACGCCATCGCAACCGGTGTCCTGCGCGTCCGCGGCGCCACGGTCGTGGCCGACATGGTTGGCGCGCCGGTGCGCGTCGTCGCCGAGGATGCTGCTCTCCCTGTTCCTGCACCTCCCGCGATCGACGCACGGCGGCGCACGCTGGTAGTGAGAACCATGACGCGATGGAGCCGATCCGCCTCCCAGGTTGCGTGCCGATCCACACGCACGATCTGCTCGGCTCGATGCTTGCCGACCGGAGTAGCGTCATGTAGTAGATTAGATGCTGGAGAGAAAATAGAAAGTAATCAAAACAGCAAACATGATTTTTCATCATCGACGCATACTCCTTCGCGATCTGGATGTGGACGAACGCCACGAGCGTGCGAGCACAATCCGGCATCGCTGGAGATCAATGGGCCATCGCTTGGGCTGGGCCTTGTTTTTGGCGTGCTACCGCTCGAGAGAGACGCGTGGCGCGGAGGACGAAGCTTTTCTGCGGAGTTTTCCTCGGAACGGAAGTACACCTAAACCCTAAACCCCAACGTACCAAAGCGTAAATGGCAAGAAACATCTCTTATGTTTATAATATACTAGAAGAAGAGCCCGTGCGTTGCAACGGGGAAAACTATTACTTTTTTATAGTGATGTGCTTATATAGTGCTTGACGTGTAAAAGATCGTGACGCTAGCTTTTTTGTTTGGCTACCGCCTCATGCTCACTTCACCTTGACATAAAATCACAATATGTTATGTTCCCCCTTCTACTTATGACCGCACACGCAATCGTGCCCGCTACGCTGTCCTGCTCATGCCCAACTGCACTTCCTCCCAGGCTCACCGATTCTGACAAATCCCCACTGACCAGCCTCTACCTCCTCCCTTGTCCTCCCTCCTTTCCTCTGTTTGTTTAGTTGTTATTCAGTTTCCGTGCCTCGCCATTGCATATTATTATTGAATTTGGATGTAGCTTACAGTGAGTGAATATAAACTCCTGTTCATTCTAAATCATTTTCATCGTTTTCTTTCTTTACTGGATAACTCCCTGGTCTCTACATTTTTCTTCTTTTTTTTCTATTCTCTACATTTTGCTTATTTTTCTATGTTGGTTTATGAGCAAGAAATCACTAATTGAGCATAGCCGGGCCGAAGCTACTCCAAAGATTTGGTGAAATTTGTGATGTTTGATCCAAGCTGGTCAGTACATAAGTATGGATCTGTGGTTAGAAATTTGTCAGCTGAGGATGGAATAGAATCCCTGTAAGCTTTGGTATAATACTTACATGCCACTTAGGCTTTGGTGGGCCTTTAATATTTAGATGGAGTTGTTTACCGTGAGCCACAGAGAAGAGGATGTGCTGCACATGTGTGCTTACATGGGTCCCCACGGGATCACGGGAAAGGGCAAAGGGGGACGGGGAACGGTGGACTGGTAAACGCATAACGCACCCGAAACCGTTTCATCCGCGCACAGGGTGCCTGGGTTGGGTAGCAGCAGCGACGCCTCGTTCTATTTCGGAAACAACCAACCACAAGCTGACACGTGGCAACGGACTTTATAATAGGTATAGATATAGATTTAGGACATTTGTTAGTGCCTAAAGAGGGGTAGTGCTACTTGAGGGCAAAACTGATTTTTTTCTGATAATAGAATTACACATTTTCTCACTTTATAAATAAGAAGAAATTATGCACATAATAAGAATTATATATGTATTTAGAACTACTACATATGTTTAACATGAGATGATATTTTGTTAGGCTAGTTAAAACTTTTGGCTGAATATATTTTTATTAATAGATGAGTATTAGACCCATTTCAATTATCTTCGTGATGTATGATGAGATAGACGAGTGTTGTGTGCTTGGGAAGCCGATTTAAGAAAACCTAGTAAAGTAATATAACAAAACATGATGGTATTAAAATAAATAAAGTTGGAGAGAAAATAAACTCGATGGGTTTTGCATTTTTTTTCATAAAAAAATAAGTCCAACATCTTATATCTATCATACTTTTTTTAATTAACTGTCTCATTTCTATTAATAGAAATTTCTGCTCGGTGAATTAAAACAGTGCCCAAATTTCCTGTCATGATTCACGGACCATGTTCAAACAGATAAGACAATAAATCCATTTAGTAATACACATGTATAAGCCTCAATTAAACAAAAATGCCTACAAAATTCATTTATACTACATATATATAAACCACAACTTGGTTTCTTCTCCATATATAAACCATAATCAAACATAGAAGTTTGAAATGAGTATTATGTACTCATGACTTTAATTTTGGTTGTCGCACGGGCACCAATGAAGGCTTAAGCTCTTACGGAGCTGCTCATAAGCATACAAAGCTGTTACTTTTTCAACATTTAAAAGAAAAAAGAAAAACATGGATACATGAGAATCCAGTATCGAGACAATATCGAGACACTGTTCTCCATTTTACTGATATATGAGAAGTATGGCTCAGAATCAGCAATTACATTTGATGTGTCACCAACGAGTACTTACACACAATCAGATGATGATTTTGAGATCGAATCCAGATTATACCCGCCCTTAAGAAGCAAAATAATCATTTCATTTATTGACTTAACAAGCTGGTACCAAAAATAATATAAATTGTCAAAAGGGTTGAATATCTAAGAAAGATCCAAAAAAGGAAACATCTAACTTACCTTGTTTAGGAGCGTAGCATATAACCTTGAAGGGTCAAAAGGTAGAAGCCCAAAGGATCACCTTCAGCTGCACATACAACACATTAGATTCAATTAGTTATCTTTGTTCAGGATCTGCATATTGCTTGTCTCCTTTCTTACTTACCATATAAAGTCTATCAAACTGGTCAAATAGTAAGCTAAATTCCAACCTTTGCAGTAAATAGATACATATGTGAAGGACATACAAACTTAGTTCAAGTTTGCAAAAACAAGCATGTGGAATCAGAAATAGTCCTAGTCGCCCAAGTACAGAAGGAAATTTGCCAAATTCCAACCATTGCAGTAAATAGATACATATGTGAAGGACATACAAACTTAGTTCAAGTTTTCAAAAACAAGCATATGGAATCAGAAATAGTCCTAGTCGCCCAAGTACAAAAGGAAACCTGCTGCTTTCAGCCTCTACCTTTTAATACTATTTTCTTACTACATTTTCCTTTCCCTAATACACTATGCCTACAATAGTCATGAGAGGAATATTAGGGTCTAACCGGCATCAAAGCCTGCAAATAGAAAGACAATATCGTGCTTGAAACTTTTCACCACTGGTAATAACACTAGATTCCACACTTCGATAAAAATCATCATTTCAAATTTTCCAATGGTTCCAACAAAAGTTGATGTTATAATCTGCACCATTGCCTTTGCCAATGGAACTTTGGCCACTTTTGTTGGAAGGGTATATAAATGCTCCTTCATCATTAATGAAGTTACTCGACCGGGAATGTTCCCTCTATTCTTCTTGGGAATGGGCTCGGGGGTTGTGCCCTTGCCCTTGCCTTTCCCCGCACCGCCTAGTGTGGGTCGACGACAGGAGCCCTCTGACTAGCTGAAGCAGTCAGAGGGGAGTCGTGCGGTCGGGGGCTGCATGGATGATACCGAGGAAAAGGCGTGTTAACCGAAGCGTTGCGGTGGGCGAAGAGGCGCGAATCTTAAGCTTGCTACGACTGTTGTGTCTGTTGATGTTATCATTAGACTTTTGGTCAAAAAGGAGGGGTGATGTGACAGAACAAGTCGAGCACATCGATGACGTCATCAAGATTTGGTATAAGCAAATAGTGCTCGGTATGTCTCCGAGTCATAGCTTAAGGATGAGTTGATACATCAATCCTTATGGCAACATGCTTATTATATTTCCGTCTTGAGTACTCGGATCACCGTAATTTCCCCATGGGATTATTCTCATAATAATCTTTTATAGAAGCGTTGCAACAACAACACGACTCAGTATGTCTCTGAGTCAAAACTCAAGGATGAGTGGATAAGCGAGCCCAGGGCAACATGCTTATCATGTTTTTCACCTTGAGTATGCAGATCACATATATTTTTTCTATAGGGATTATGTCAATTTAATCTTTTATGGAAATATTATCCGGTATGTCTCCGAGTCATAGCTCAAGCATGAGTTGATACAGCGAGCCTTAAGGCAACATGTTTATCATATTTCCATCTTGAGCACTCGGATCATCGTAATTTCCCCATGAGATTATTCTCGAAATATTTTTTTATGGAAGCATTGCAACAACAATACAACTTGGCATATATTTCTGGGCAGGGATTCAAGAGTGAATGGATACATAAGCCTTGAGGTAACATGTTTGTCCTATTCATACCTTGAGACTTGAGAGATTAGAATTAATAAAGCCAATGTTATTTTTGAGTCCTTTATGACTTCATTGCATTAGCAACCTAGCTTTTCTTTTTTATCCACAGGGTCTGGCTCATCTGGGATATGATTTGTAGAAGAGATTTTGCTTCCAAAGCACTCGGGGGAGGCGTACTCGAGGAGATAACTCGGTTACTTCTACATTTACCCAATCACGAAGCACTCAGGGGCTATTGTAGATACTATGGAACCTGGGTACCAGGAGATGGGCCTCCATATCATCGATAGGGGTGGGCTGCAAGCCCATCCGAGGATCTAGGGAGTAGTCAGATCTTTAGAGTTCGGCTACGATCTTAGCTTGAGGGCCAAGAAAGGATAGTTAGAGATAGAAACATTATCTTTAACTTCCGTTTAAATTCTTGTTGTATCTGGCAATGTATTTTGAATTATAAACATGTTAGGATATCTTGTCGGCGACCTCCTTGACTACATAAGGGGAGGGAGGACTCCCCTCGAAAGGGACATAATTATTATTCAATACACAAACCGTGCATAGAGATTTGATCTCGCTCGACAGGATTAGGGTTATTACTCTCTGTGCCACCATCGAATTCCTCGATCTAGTTCGCCCCATAGCCTAAACACAAATCTATTGCCGAAATCCTTGTTTCGACATTAGTTAATTAGTTGTATCCCATACTTATTCGTGTTTACAATTAGAGCTATATTACTAAATTATATATTTAGCTTGATCTGCATGTCATTGATAGGCTCTTATGTGTTTATGTCATTATATTAATAAACAATGTACCCATATTTATTTTTTAGTTTAATTCTTTCTGCTTTTATGTATGAAATTTGAGTTACATTGGCATGAAATCGACGTATATACCTTTTTTTAATACATATGTACTTAATTATGGTTTTGTAATATGGGATTACTTAGGAGCACCTCCTCTATTTCTATCCTGATTTCGCCACTGTCTTGCCTGCTATTTTCTGCTTTCTTCCTCCATCTCTCTCCCACTAAATTTTCTCTTTTGTATTTTTCTGCAGTTTCTGCAAATTCTTATGAGTTAGCGAGTATCCCTCAGAGGACCCGAGCTTTCCTGCAGAAACCGGTTCAGGACATACGTGGACTGTTTTTGTTGACGTGGTGGGCTAAGCCAACGAGCCTGCTAAGTCGAATGTGAAAGCCCTTAAACTGTCAAGAGAAGCCACAAGGAGGCAGACAGAATGGTTTGGCAGAAACGATCAGCCGAAAGTGATCCATCATGTCATATCAAGGGAAAGCTGGCAGGAATCCATCGGAAAGATTTTCTACGGCCAGGATCAAAAGAGGAGAAAGGACGGAGTGACGTAGACGGTGTTGATGAGTCAGACCGTCATCAGTTGCCGCCAATTCCTCCCGGCCCACCATCCCCCCACCTTTCGCACCGTCCGCGTTCAAATTAACTCCGAATCGTGGAATCCGGGCCCACCAAAACCCCACCGACATGTGGGCCAACTGGAACCTGCTTTCTCTACATGGCCCCACAGGCATCACCCTGCCTCGCGTACGAACAAAGCGGCTCTTCCAACAGCACACCCCCCACTCCACTCAAAACCTCACTGACAGGTGGGCCAGCCTCCAACCGGACCCACACCCAGTGACACCACGAGGGAGAGCAAGTCAGTCACGCAAGTCGTAGCTGACGCTCCTCACCTGCAGCCTGGGCCCACCTGTCATCCGCGTCACGCCGGAGTTATTATATCATCGTTTTCCTTTTCGCACCAGTCGCCTCCCCACCCGCCGCCCTCTCGCCTCCGAAGCTTCTCTCCTCTCCTCTCTCAACCTCAACGAGAGGAGGAGGCGGCGGGGTTTGGGCTTGCAGCGCGTGCGCGCGCGGCGAGAGGATCAGGGCCGGGGGCCAGGGGTTCGGGGAGGAGGAGGCAGCGGAGGCGGAGGGGGAGTGGGGAGAGATGTCGACGCCGGCGAGGAAGCGGCTGATGCGGGATTTCAAGCGGTTGCAGCAGGACCCGCCCGCCGGGATCAGCGGCGCGCCGCACGACAACAACATCATGCTCTGGAACGCCGTCATATTCGGGTAGGCGGGTAGCCGCAGCATGAGCTAGGTTTTAGGAGCTGGGGGGATCTGATTCCGTTTTTTTCTTTTTTTTTTTCATGTGAGTTTATTAGGTTCTGATGTCGTTTGCTTGTTGTGATTGGTTTAATTTCGCAGGCCGGATGACACGCCGTGGGATGGAGGTGAGAATATAATCCATTTTGATTTTCCCCTTAGTTTATTTTGATTGAAATATCTGTTTAGTTAACAGTGATTCTGTGAGTATACTCTGTTAGTTTGATTTTTCGGTGATTGGTGAATGGGAAATTATTATTATTCATACTTGTGAATTATCGGATATTTGTTTGTGAAGGTGCCATATCTGATTTTATCCCAGAGACGGAGACGTGTAAAAAGAGAAAATATTGAACTAGCAACCTGCCTACTAAACTTAACTTTTTGCTTAGTTTTTGCTTTGTCCTGATATAGGGAACTTATAACTAAGCCATTTGTGACTGTGTTGCTCATACAGTCTGGCATGCTAACAAACTTATTAGAGCTCAAAAGAAGTTGCTCCGTAGCAGGTGGTACTGTAAACTGAGGAACAAACCCTTACCCTTCATTAGTGTCACTTTAACTGCAGCAGTTGAAACACGCTATGTTCAGGTTTGGTTATTGTGCTGCTTTTTGGAATGTGGTTGTTACTTGAATCTTTACTGATCCATAGGATTTTGTTGTCATTGCAAAAAGAGAAGTGTTTCCAACTAGTTTTTGTCGTCAAAAGTAGGAAAATAATGCATTTGAAAAGCCACCACAGTGCCAATTCTGAGCCTCATTGATTTTTTGGCTCATCTCTTGCTTACTCATGTTAACGGGATATCTCATTTCAAATGGAGACATTCTATTTGTGAATGTTAGAATAATAAACTGTAGACTTAAAACATTATAAATATTAGTCAGTCATTATCATTTATCAATCATCAGGACAGAAATAAAGTATAGTTCTTTTGGGTGCAGTTAGACCATGATTAAGTCTTTACTCTTAAAAGGACACATCGATGTGGACTTCTTTTTAGCAATACTGAGATGGGGCTGTAGCAATTAGATGGCAGATTCATTTGATGGCTTATTTATTGTTTGGAATAGGACTATAAAAAGGGTGGTAGAATATGCAGGAAAATCATCTTATTTTACACAGATGGAAACTTTTTTCTGTATTTGGTGTCCACATCTTATTCGTATGGTACCTCTAATCCTGTGGGCTTAAAATAATTTAATAAAATGCTTTGACATACACAGTTTGTCAAATGATCAGATCCCTTTGTTTTTATATGTCAGGATTGCAAATTTGCAACCTGATGTAATCCCTTACAATCACATCAATGAAGTGTGTTGTGTGGTGTTATTGTTTATGAACACAAAATGCTTGTTAAGCCAGTACTAATAAGTTCTCTAAGATATGATTTTATCACATGTATAGGCACGTTCAAGCTGACCCTACAATTTACGGAAGATTATCCCAACAAACCACCAGTTGTCCGGTTTGTCTCAAGGATGTTCCACCCGAACAGTATGTCTCATAACTTGATCTTTATACCACTTAGTTATCGTTGCAAACTAGTACTACATTATTCCAAACAAATTGAGTTCTTGAAGATATCTTACAACTATTGTTTTATTATCCATTCAGTTTATGCCGATGGGAGTATCTGCTTGGATATCCTACAAAATCAATGGAGCCCTATATATGATGTTGCTGCGATATTGACCTCTATCCAGGTATCATTTGAACCTGCTCAAATTGATTTAACAATCACATCGATAGCTTCAGTTGGTTTAATGCTTCCCCTTGGCTGTAGATTGCTCGATTAAATAATTTGTATACAATAGAAAATACACGCATGTTTTGTACTTTTTGTGATGTGATTAGTGTAGAGCTAATTCCAATCATTGAAGGAAATCCTTTCCCCCATTATGATAAGTTATTACATTTACCAAAATCAGATCCATATTTTATTGACAATCGTTATCTTTACCCAAGAACCTGCTATATGGTATTGTGACACCAAAAAATTAGTTACTATCAACAGCATAAACGATCTGATTGTAATATGATTACAGCTTTTAATCCACTTCATTTTGCTGTACGTGGTATTGACCTACATTTGCTGACAAATAATGGCTTGGGGGACCATAGTTGATGCCTTCCTGCCTCCTCAATTCCACATTGAACTTAGCTGCTGTTGTTGTGCATTTTACTTGCAGTCCCTGCTCTGTGATCCAAACCCAAACTCCCCTGCAAACTCCGAAGCAGCCAGACTGTTTAGCGAGAACAAGCGTGAATACAACCGCAAAGTTCGTGAGATTGTGGAGCAGAGCTGGACAGCCGACTAAGCGAAGGACATGCTCGAGTTGCAGTTTCTGCAATAAGCTTCACATAAACTTATGCATGTCTGTCTTTCCCGGTCTGTATCACCTACTAAAACATAATGATTCTTCAGTGGTTGATGTTCTTCTGTGCTTGATCCCCTGCTTGCATGTCTTGTTTTCCCAATGTAGTGGATATCTATTTGACGAATTTATAAGATATTGATGCTTATGTAAAGAATTATACTAGTCAAGAAGTTGATGTTGCTGCTAGGTTGCAGAAGGCCTCTTGAATCCTTTGTGCTTTCTCTCTGCACTCACCTTCAATCACGAGAAGGTTGCTGATTCTGTAATTGGCACAAACGGCAGCGATTTTATAATTGTCACGGAACTCTGGCCGTTGGTAGAAGCTACTCCAGCTTTTATATTGACAGAACGGTACAAGTGCTTGCACACAACATTATTGTTCGCCTAGAGAAATACAAATATTATTATACGCCTAAGGACAAAAAGAAAAAGAAAAGGAAAAAGGAAAGAGAAGTGAAGGCGATTCTGAGTATTCAGAGAGCAAAAACAATCAGGAAAGGAGAAGGTATGCATCAAGAAAGTGAGGCAAGTCCTGGAGAATCAGTTCATCAATATCTTTCGTCTTCAGCTTGCCTCCTGCCTGTGTTGCACGCTGTCTCAAAATTCCCATCTTCTGTTGCAGCCTGCAGCCACACTGATCCACGAGCTGAAGAAACCTCACCTTCTTTCTCCCGGCCAGACCTGTAAGAACAAGATACAATTTAGAATCTCGGTGAAGAAACCAATATTTTTCTTTCGAGACAAAGGCATAAGCTCCGTCTCATTTCACTGAAACACATCACCAATCCAACAATAACCTATAAACACCTCAAGAACAATACAACTCTAACAATCCAATCACAGTTTACAAATTCGGCTCAAAAAAAAAAAAATCACAGTTTACAAATGTGATAGTCACTTGATCAGAGGATGGATGATTGGATACCTGGTCATCTGCTCATTCTGGAATCTGGACGACTTTGTGACCCGGGAGGACGACGACACCAATGATCCTTCGTTGCTGTGGTTATCACCTTCCCAATCATCCTGAACCTGGGCAGCAAACTGCAGGTTCCAGAGGACGTCCTCGATCGATGGCCGCTGCATCGCTTCCTTGGCTAGACACCTCAGGCAAATTTGCATGATTGTCCTCAGCGACTCATCAGAGCATCCCTTGCTCACTTCCTGATCAGCAAAGCTCCTCCTCCTCACCAGATCCTCATCGGCGACTGCCCATAGCAGCTGCAAGAAGAGGATAGATTCAGAGATTTTGTGTTGTTCAGTCAAAGTTCAGAGCATTATCTAAAAGGGATAAAGTTCAGAAGCTGGCATTTTCAGGAGAAGTTGATTAGGTGGTGATCATGTCTTTACCAGTTCTTTCATTATTTCAACTTCATATAAGGATGTGATTGGCTTTCCGGACACGATCTCAAGTAGGATCACACCAAAATCGAAGATGTCGGTTTTATCGCTTAGCATTGGACTGCAAATTAACGCATGAAAAGAAAAACAGCGATGTCATTAGACGTGTACGGAATAAAACTGTTGTCCTGATTGAAACTTTTTTGCTGGGCCTTGTACTGATTGAAAACTGCCAGATCATAGGCATAGCATTGCATGAGTTAAGTCCTTGTAAGTACCTTTCAGCTTGGTGCTTGCTTCCAGCTCCTCCCTGATTGGAGTACAGACAGCATATCATTGTTAATCAGCAACAGCCAGGAAAAAATTACCAAGAGATGCTCACTGATAAAAACTTAAAATGACTGATCTACCTCAGATTTCATGGCCTCTCCTAGGATGGGGATATTGTAGCTGCTGATTTTGGCGACATGATTCTGATCGAGAAGAACATTGTTGATCTTCAGGTTATTTCCATACAGACCAGGCATCATCCCTCCATGCAAGAACTGAATGCCATTGGCGACACCGATGGCAGCTGATATTCGCTGTGACCATGTGAGCTTTCTTCCTTCAGTTCCTTCTGATGAAATGTTCAGAATGTAGTGCAATAACAGTCAGTTACTGAATACTGCAAACAACTGAAAAAAATTAAGGGGAACAGCTGAAAATTAACTTACGCGAAATCCTGCTCCGTAGGTTCCCATTTTGCACGTATTCGAACACGAGGTACAACTGGGTTACAGTAGAATCATCAAGATCATACTCAAAGCAGTGTCCTAGAGCGCTGACCAAATTCCGGTGTCTGAGCCTAGAAATTGTTTCAATGTGGCGGCTGAAGTTTAGCGAAGTCTGATTCCTTTTAACTTTTAGGCTCCTGATTGCCACTAGTGTGCCATTGCCTAGTCTTCCTCGATACATCTGACAAAAAAACAAAGATCTGATCTCAGCTTCCAAGCTTTTCAAAATGTCAACATATTGATCACATACTCACATAAGCTCATGAGGGTAATTCAAACAGAATAAAGTGCAGATTATTGATCGATCAATGGTGCAATTTGCTTACCTCGCCAAATGAATCTTGCCCCAGTAGGAGAGAGTTCTCAAAGTTGTCAGTAGCCGCTTCCAACTCAACCAAAGAAAATGTTCTGTATGGTGGAATCCCCAGAGCTCCCAACTTCACTGTCTGTGATATGTACCCTGTTTGGATTTTTGTCCCAGACACCAATAAGAAATCAAAATTCAGTGAATCTTGAAATCAACTTCTGATATAGTGATATCAGAAGAAAATTTCAGAATAAAAATGCAGTGACCGAGTAACAGATCATACGTGCATCAGCGAACATCTTGGAAGGGTATCCACTTGTTGTACTCGAAGAATTCTCTTCTCCCAACATCGTCGCCGGCGGCCTCACCATTGCACCTCTCTTGTTCCTCTTCCTCACAGCAAAGAAGACGACGACGGCGACGACCGCCACGACGGCGAGAACCGCCATTGCAATGCCGACGACAAAACCGGCTTGCCGGGTAATCCTCTTCCTCACCTTGCCATGAGTTATCCCCACTGCCAACGCCTGATTCTGACAGAACGGCGACGGGTGCTGCTGCGATGACGTGTCGCCGTCGCCGGCGATGTCGAGGCAATTGGCGTTAACGAGCACCACCGTCGCCGGCTTCTTCTCCGGCTCCGGCCTCAAGCAAGCCGGCTCACTACCGGTGAGAAGATTCGATGACAGATCGACGAACCGGAGATTCTCGCCGCACGCGACCTTATCGGAAAGCACGCCGGTAAACCGGTTTCCGGCGACATTAAGATACCGGATCGCCGGTAACGAAAGCAGCGCCGGCATGAACGGCCCGACGAACCGATTCCACGACAAATCGAGCCGTTCAAGTAGATACAATGAGGCGAGCTCGTCGGCGGGGAGGCCGCCGGCGAACCGGTTCCGGCTGAGCACCACCGTTACGACCTTCCTCCCAATCGCCGGGAACGCCGGCCCGAGCGCGTTCCCGGCGACGTCGAGCACCTGGAGATTCTCGAGCATCCCCAAATCCGGGAGATTCCCTGACAGATTGTTCGACGCGAGCACCAGCGACCTCAGCGACGCCATCCGCGAGAGGGAGGAGGGGACGGCGCCGGAGAGGGAGTTGTTGCGGAGGCTGAGGACGGCGAGCGACGGCATGTCGCCGATCCATGAGGGGATCTCGCCGGCGAGGAGGTTGTCGTCGAGGACGAGCGTCTGGAGCGAGGCGAGCCCGGCGATCCCCGCCGGGACGCCGCCGTAGAGGTAGTTGCCGCTGACGTTGACGATCTCGAGAGACTCGAGGCGGCCGATCTTGTCAGGGAGTGGGCCCCACATGCCGAGGCCAGAGAGGGTGAGGACCTTGAGGTCGGGGAGGCGTGAGAGGGCAAGGACGAGGGCGCCGATGGAGAAGTTCATCGGGAGGGGAGGGGAGCCCCTCTCGCCGGCGATGTGGAGCTGCGTCACCGTGTCGCCGTAGCACACGACGGCGGCGGAAGGCGCCGACGTGCCGCCGCCGCCGCAGAAGTCGGTGGTCCGGCGCCAGTGGCTCAGCATCGGCGGGTGGTTCAGCATCTGCTGGATCTTGAACAGCGTCCATGTCTGCGAGTACTGCAGCGGCGGCGCCGGCGACGACGACGACGGCGGCGGCGATGGTGACGGCGAGCTCGCCGGGAGCAATGCCGCGAGGAAGACGATGGCCATGACGTGGCTTGAGCTAGCCGCCATTGGAGAAGCTGGAGCTCTCGTGATCAAATGGTAACGGAGAAGCAGAGTATACAATCTCTGAATTTGTGAACTCTGATGATTCCTTCTCCTTTTCTATGATCAAAGTAATCAAAGCATCATCAGGAAGAGAAAGTAATCAAAGATCACACTTCTTGCTAGCTTGCTCTCTCTTCTTGAACTGTGACAGGAACAAGACAAAAAAAAAAACAGCATGTTAACTGAAGAAATCATCAATTGGCGCCAACGGCTACTACTAACTTCACAAGAACCAAACAAGTTAACTGAACATTACCTATATTGCAGAACTCACCGAGAAGATAGCACTGAAAGAGCAAGAAAAGCCTTGCTTCTCAATAGACTGATGCATTCGATAACAAAACAGATAAACAGGAAGAGAATCTTATACTGGGTAGTGACTAGTGTGAGTATCCTCTGAAACTACTGCTACTTGTACTACGGTGCTGGTTGGCTTGCCTTGCCTGCGCTGCACATCACTCACGGGTGGCTGGCAGCAACATGAGGGAGCTGCATTCAGGCAGCAACGGACAGGTGTGTCACCAAAGGTTGAGCTGGAAATGGGGAGCAGGGCAAAGGACACAGGGGCTAGCAGTAGCAGTCCCAGTGTTCTCTTTTCGAGTCTTCAGAAAAGAAGATATATACATGATGGTGCTTCTCTGCTTTCTTGGCATCAGATTCTGATTGGTGATTATTAGGAGTATGATATTGTGATGCTTTATTATGCGTTAAGTTTGATTAGTGTACTTTGTTGATTAATTAAGAGTTGCAAAATTGGTCTGACAGAGTAAAGGCTTGGTTTGGGAATGTTGAGCTTGGGATTGTAACTGAATAACTTGGGAAACTTTGCTGATAAGCTAGTCCTGAAGCAGTAAGTAGACGTTAGGACATGATGCTGGTACTAATGTACATTTGCACAGTAACAACCTGACAATGTTAAATGTTATGCTTTACTCTCCAAATGAACTTTTTCCTGGCTGAGTACTACATATGGCCCATTTTTCAGCATCACTGTTAGCGAGTGTGGTGAGCATTACCCTTTTTCTTTCAGTGCTTTTCCTTCTTTTCTTGGATTCTTTTTTTTTTTTCCTTTCAGCACTTTTGTACACCTGATGAGGCCTCTCCTCCTTGCTTTGCATAAAGCTAAGGTGTGTGAGCCGGCATCAAAGCACCCAGCATTCCTGGCATTGGAAGATGGACATAAAATGCAAGAGACACTGCAAAACATAATTGTTTGCACTGAATCTTTGAACTCTGCAAACTTCAGAGTGCTCTGGAGTTTGTGAGATTTCGTTGCACATGATGCTCTAGATGAAAAAAACATTGTGATATAAATGCCACCCTCTCCACCTAACTTGAGCAGCGCACTAGCTGTACCAGTACATTGTACTGCTTATACATAGAACACACACAAGTAGTAGTAATTCTACTGAAGCAGAATGAATATCATGGGCAAGTGATTTTTGGGTACTGATTATGTACCTAATACATCCATCAACTTCACAAAACTGTGGCCCCTAAAATTCAATGCAGTGGAGCAAAGTCCATGTGCGTGTTAATGTTGTACAAATACGGCGATAAAAAATAACGTCTTTCAACCTGCGATAATGGTCCTAGGAAAAGAATGCGACATGCCGGCATCAGTAACCTTTTGTCAAAGGACACAAAAATTACGATGGCACCAGGAAGTACATATCTTTGCTTGGCATGGACATAATAAGTATACACGATGAATTACGATGAGATAAGCCACTCAAATGTACCTTCACATGCAACCAGTAGTTTCTCTCGGAATGCCTTATTTTTGTGGCGAAATTGTCTATTTACTCTTGCCACCTCGTATGGTAGGAGTAGGACAATGGATCAAAAGAATATAAATGTCATGACCTGATGACCCACAAACATATGTACCACCACTTCAAATGGGTATTTGGTTTGTTGGCACGATATGGGTAGCCAAATCGAACACATTTTTTTGTGCATACGCGGTGAATATCTTTTGTATTAAGAAAAAGTGGGCCATTAGGCCATTTTTTTTTACAAGACAAAGTAACGAGAAAATAAAGAAGGAAAAAAAGAGCAAAAACAGAGATGCTTGAGGCCGATAAAAAAGCAAAAGTTCTTATAGAAAATTTAAAAGAGTAAAACCTATAATTAAAAAAACTAAATATTAATTCACTTTGGGCTGGAGAAATTTTTCTAAAATTGTTCATGCCTTGATTACTCTCTAGGATTTTCTCTGGAATTCTTTTGGGAATTTTCAAAGCTCAATTTGCAAGCCTAAGAATGTCCAATAACCAAACACACCCATAAATACCTTTGATAATTTTTCAGCAGCAGCAGTTAAAAAGAAGTTAACGTAGTAGTACGTTTGTTCGATCAGCTGAACTGTATATGATTATCGTTTCGTTAAAACCAGCCCCACACCACTACTGTATACTAACCCACATCAGTTAATCCCCTGCAGGTATATCTTAGTACTACATGTTGAGCTACAGCACTACACCAAATTCATTACATTAATCACCGGAACACACACAGATCACGATAGAAGCGAGAGCAATTAAACTCTGCAGGGGATAGAGAATGGCCCAAACTGCAAACCAATCGTCTGATTGGTTTCCGAAACAGAGGATTTGTACAGTGTCACTGCACCCAAGTTTGTGAAGCAAGCAACGTCAATGCGATCAAGCGAGTAGCCCCGTGCCCAGCCCCAGACTCGCATCCGTCGCGCGTCGTGCACGTGCTGGATCCTGCATCTAGCTAGCAGGTTAGTTCTCGTAGTGGGCAAGTGCAAGAGGGTCGCCATTAACTGACGCCGTCGTCTGGCCCGGTCAGGTTGTTGGCGCCATTACTCCGACGTGCGGTTGCTTGCTTGCTTTGCGTCGTTAGCCGGTAGATCGATCGACGCGCGACGCGGTGCGAGGCGGCGCCAGACGAGGACGAGCCCTTCCTCCGCACGTGAGACCGTACGTGCGTGTCGACATGATTAGCATCCACGCTATCTTCACCGCGCGTTCGACGTCGCCGATCGCCACGCGGCGGCCGGGCCCAGCGCTATTTCGTCGCCGTTGATGATTGTGCATGCAGATCACCTATTCACCTGCCAGGATATAGACAGACACACCTAGCGCCGCGTTCTTTTAGAGCAAGGCTAAGGTAATGTTTGGAATAGCTTTAGATTCTAAGAAGGAGCTGTTTGGTAGTCAGCTTTTAAGAATCTGAAAAAGCTCTAAAACCCAGCTTTTGGTTTCTTATTTTATTTTACAGAATCTGTAACTGCAAATTCTCAGAATGCCTTAGAGAATGCCTTATTCAGCCGGTTTGCTAGCTGTAAAGTTATTTATAGCCTTCTCTTAGCCTATACATATAGTAGTTAGCTATTCACTATGGATACATGGCCCACATATCTATCTCACAAAATTTCTTGGTTCTTGTATTCAAGCGGGCTGTAAGTTTATAGCCTGCTTCTCCTCTCTCTCCCATCTATCTAAGTATTTAGCCAGCTTACAACTAGCTATTAAACTTGCTCTTATGCACACCATGAATAGCTAATCTCTAAATTATTGTGTGCACGCTTTTCAAATTGTTAAATGATGTATTATTTTAAAAAAATTATAGAGAAATTTCTTTTTAAAAAATCAAATAAATCTATTTTCATTTTTTAAATAGTTAGTCTTAATAATCATATGCTAATGATAATTCTCGTTTTATGTGCCCAATATAATCCATCTTAGGTTGAATAGAACGAGGCCTTAGACCTCTGCACCTGTATGTATGCTATGATCTCTGGGATTGTTTGGCGGTTCATGAGCCGAAAAGGAGAGGCCAAAAAATATATGGTGGAAACTACGTGAAAACTCATGTAAAAAATTGTTGATGATATGGGCCCGGGGTACCACGTGACAGCAATATAAAGCGCCTTGGGCCCACCAAAGCAAAGTGATAAAAGGATTAGACCCGGGTGGAGTGGCCCGAGTGAACCCCCGGGCCCCCTTCGGGAGGAAGCAGACGACCCCGGGGAAGCACCCGGGGGTCCTGTAGATGACCCACACCAATTCGCCCCTCAGAAGACTCGCGGAAGGGAGTGGCGCTGCGCTCCCAACGGCCGCATTCATGAGGGCTGGCACGGCCTCACCGCATTAATGGCGATGTGAAACGGCGCTACCAGCCCCCATCATCATTCCTTTCCCTCTGACCGAGGGGAGGAGACGTGGGCGGCCGCGGCAGTCGTGGGTGACGGTGCGGTCGCCCACAATAGGACGCCCCCTCTGCCCCGTCTCCATCACATTTAATGCGACGGAGGGCAGCGTGGAGGAGGGCGAGGGTTTTTCAACCCCTACAGTTAACCTGCTCTACGGCCTACCTGCTCTGGCAGGGGAGACGAGCGACAAGACCCTACGACGCCTGCAGCGCCTGCTCTACCAAATCCACTCCTGATCCCGGATTACACGGTGGATAGGGGAAGTTGGTGAGAAGAGCGTGCCGGCGTGCCTGCGATGTCGGCACAGGGTAATCTACTCTTGGCGTCCAAGGAAGAGAGAGAGGAAAAGCCGTTGTAGTGTTCCCTTGAGTATAAAAGAAGACCCAGGCTCACAGTAAGGGGTGACCTTTCCCGTAGGCCAGACTTAGAAGAAAAAACACCCACACTTGTAAAGCAAGAACTTTCTTTCCACAATAGTAGACACACAACAGGAGTAGTGTATTACGCATTCTGTGGCCAGGACCTGTATAAACTCTTGTCTCCATTCCCTCACGGGATCGGGTTTTTCTTATTCCTCACGCAATCACAGAGCTCGGATCCACCCGTACCCCTGGACCGGACAAAAAAGGGGTTCCACGAATCCCCGGTGGAGGAATTTACGCTCCGACAATAATAATAGAAAGTCATATAAAGAAGTCTCGTGTATACATAAGTCCATGGATAAGATGATAGTGAATAGTCATGTAAAAATCTTGTCTAAATTCAATTTCGTTTGTAAGACAAAATTAATGAATTGCAATCAAGTTGTATTTTTTGGTTCAAAGTTTGTTGTTTTTTATTAAAAAAACTAAGTTGAATTTGGGTATGATACTTTACATAGCTGTTCATATCTATCTTATCGACAGGCAAGATTATATCTTATGATTTCAGATGATTCCTTGATTATGGTTTACACGAGTTTTTATATAGGTCTTAGTTTCCTTACCTACCAATGTCTAGCTTAGGCAAGGCCAAGTGTACCCTACAAACTTTTATGCAAATTTGATAGGGCTTAGATTCTACTCCCTCTTGTTTGAAAATAACTGGCGTTTTGACATGATCTTTCTTACCAAGATCAAAGTAATTAATTGAGATGTCTATTTACTGTCGTACCCTTACTAAATATTACCGAATGCCACTCAATGTTCGCAAAAGCAGCTCATCTAGTTTCTTTAGGTCAGCAATTCTCACTTGGTTATCATGCATGCGAGATTAACGAAGTGTCACGTTATATAATAGTGGGCTATAAGCTTATATGGAGAAGCTCTAATGCAAGAGCCAGCTCTACACATGCTAATCCATAATACATGTATTTAATGTATACAGATAGATGAAAAAAATTAGAGCCAATCTTATAGCCAACTCTGTTGTAATTGTTAGCTATAGTATGGTTTATAGTAAATAAGTGAGCTCTACTATTAAACTTGCTCTTAGGCAAAGCAGTCCAAACCAGCTCTAAACCACTCCAACGTCAAGTATTTTCAAACAAAACACAAAATACCATGCCGTCATGTATTTTCAGCCTAGAGGAAAATAAAAGTGCAAGTATTCAACCAGCAAGTATTTTCAGCCTATAGCAAACAGTACATTTGGCTTCCAGTTTATTTTCTGGATCCTACAACCATTTGATGTATACAAGTGTTTGCGCCTGCGGCAACTTTCGGCAACAACCAGGATGGGTTCGTCGCTGTCAACCAGGCGCACAGGGCGCAGCAGCCGCC
Organism: Leersia perrieri; assembly: GCA_000325765.3. Lineage (NCBI taxonomy): Eukaryota > Viridiplantae > Streptophyta > Magnoliopsida > Poales > Poaceae > Leersia > Leersia perrieri. The sequence goes on along the minus strand of CM002481.1, from coordinate 26,734,994 downwards.
GCTTCCGGATTGTTGTATACAATGCACAGTACGCGCGGCGTACGATATCTTCAAGTGTGGTGTGGCCTGTGGCGGCAGGAAGATCCATTGATCATTTCATAAATTGCCATGGGATGGTCCGAGGTATGTATAGCATAGTACAAATGGCAGCGTGAAATGTAGGTGAATCCACTTAAAGGACAGCATGGATGATGGACCAGAACCTACTTACCTACTTACGTACTTTGAATTTACAGGTTTCCATTGTCTTAAAAGAAAAAGAACCTCAGTACTTCGAATTTACAGCGGGTTATTAGCAAGTTTTGGATTGTGAACGTATATTCCCATCAAATGTTATGTTAGGGCATCCACAATGGTTGTTTATAGACTCTCTATAAGAGATCCTTATCACTTTTCATTTTTACGTGGAAGAGATTAAATAAAGAGAAAGAACACAACTATCTACTAACCGGAAGAGAGTCTATATATATTGAAAAACGAGACAAGATATGTAGTTGTAGATAACTATATATGTAGATATACTATTAAAGTGATTTACTGCTAATCTAGTCTTTAATTGAGGTGTACATGTTATGTTTTATAGAGTCTATATGTTTTATATACCTTACTTTTATCATTACGGTTGCCTAAGACTATCTACAACTCTGCCGACAGATTTTTTTATAGGATTTCATTCGATATTTAGCCTACCCTGCAGTGTAGTTACCCTGTACTTAAATTGCAATTACTATTTACAATGTAATTACACTTTAATGACATTGTAATTACACACAAAGACGTTGGCTAGTCACACAAGCTAGAATGATGACATGTCAAACCAAGGGATGCATGCAGTATTGCAGCAATAGGAGCAACGATAAAGTAGCTGGGTGTGCAACGATAAAACGATTTATTTAAAATTTAATTGAAATAAAATAAAATTTATCTCGCTGAAAAAAAATCAATCGGCTTTCAATGACTCAGATCTCTCAAATATTTATGCTAGTTAAGACAATATTATTATATCTTTTTCTTCCTTCGCTTTACCACGTGACTACGCGACTCGCCTTCTCTTTCTTCGGTGGATGACCGGAAGCCGCACCACTACCCTCTCTATTTTTTCGTTGCACATGTCCTCCTGCCGGCCATCTCTCTCCTCTTCCCTGTGCCCATTTACTCATCCAAGTGAGTTACCGTCTACTCCAACTTCTTCTTTTTCAAGGCCAATGAGAAATCTTTCGTATCTATAATGGCTAGCGGATTAAATATAACCACTAAACCTACCACCTATATAATAATTATAAGATTTAAAATTTTTTATCACAACATGAACACTTTTTTTAATCTACTTTTGTTTCTCATTCTAACCGGTCATAACCATTTCTCATCTCAACTTTAACTTCTGCTAAAACCCATAGAGATATATTTTTTTAGCAGAGTGGGTACTTGATTTTGTGTTGCACTCGTTGCCTTCGTATCTTAAGCTCGGGCGGTACCACCACCGATCAGCCCCGACGCGGGAGGCGGGTAGCTTATGCGTGGAACTTAAGGTGGGAAATTTTGATTGTTTTTGCAAAAATTCTCAGCTGAGTGTTGTCTAGCAACCCACGTTTTGTTGTACTTTCTGTTATAAATAAAGTTGTCTTGAAGAGAAAAAAAAATCTCGAAGCACACTCGTGAAAAACAGTCTAGCTTAACTCTTAAATGTGGCCGTTTTGCCGTGCCAGCTAGCGAGAGAGTAGCTGAAATTAATCAAGAAGAAATACGGTGTGCAACTGTGCATTTATGACACAAAAAGTTGCGGTTGCGGCAACACACATAACCACAGGCAATTTGCATCATTCACGGTTGAGAAGAAACTAACGTTGCCGCAAAGCATTTCGGGCCGTTCAGTTACGCTTACGCCTGAGATTAGATACAGCACGAAAATGCCATGTCTGCAAATAGACGGTCAATGATCACATACGATGTGCTTCCTCCATTTATATCATATATATTCATATATAAGTTGTTTTAACTTTGGTTAAAGCCAGCTATTTTAGCTTTGATCGAATTTATAGGAAAAAGTAGTTAACATTTTAAAAAAATAATTGAACAAATTTGGTACTATAGATGCTGGGTATATTTTCCCCGCAAAAAAAAAGATGTTGGGTATATTTCTCTATAAAGTTGGTTAAAATTCAAGTAATTTGATTTTAACCAAAGTCAAACAGCTTATAATATACTCCCTCTGTTCCTAAATATTTGACATCGTTGATTTTTTTATATACGTTTGACCGTTCGTCTTAATTTACGTAATTATTAATTTTTTCTATCATTTGATTTATTATTAAATATATTTTTATGCATATATATATCTTTACATATTCCATAAAGTTTTTAAATAAGATAAACAACGTGCGTTAAAAAGTCAACGGCGTAAAAAATTTAAGGACGGAGGGAGTAGTACAGGAGGAGTATCAAAGGTTACTGCTGTCAGTGAGCTTTCGAGAGCAACCTGTGTAAGGGTAGAATGTCATGGGATGGCATAGGTCCAAGCCTCGGCTGGTCCAAACAGGGTATACATACGATGAAGATGATTATTACCCAAAAATCCAGTGAAAAAAGCGAACGGACTGAAGTAGCATTGTAATCTTGTCTTTATCATGATGACTTCAAGGCCGTTGAATAAAAGCTAATGGGATGCACCCTTTCCCTAGCTTGGGACCAAACTGCAATGTATTGCTGACACGTTGTTGCTGCTATAATTACTAGCAAAAATCCATTAAAAGGAGGAAAATAGTCTTGACACAAAGATGGCATAGGCTTTAAACCACAAAGCTCGCTAACCTCACCTTTCTGCTGTAGCACGGCACAAAATCAAGACATACAGTGCCGATCGAAACCTGTATACCTTGAAGCCCAACCTGGGTGTGAATGTGTTCGTGTGCAACAGTAGAGAGAAGACTATTGATATGTACGGTGTACCTTACGGCTGATGCACAGGAAGATCAACAACTGATGCACACGAAGTTCAACAAAATAACGCGCGAATGTAAAACACATGCATCCAGCTCTATGTTAATTATGACCACAACCAGAACCAGATCCACCAAAACGGGGCCCGGGCACAATGATTCTACAATTGCCCACAACTTGATCTAAAGTTAACGAACTCCCGAATCTCCATCTAAATCAAGAAGCTACTATGCCCCAAGCAATATAGAATGATGACTATATTCCGTACTACTTGATACCTTCTCTCCTTCCCCTTTATATGTGCTGTTGGTTAGCTTCAAATGAACTAACCAATATCATATACTCCCTCTATTCAGTATTATATAATGACGCTGGTTAACTCATTTTTAACTAACCAATGTTATATAAATAAAAATAGAGGGAGTATATTGAAATGGAAGGGGTATACTAAGAATCTACAAACTCTTGATTGATAGCAACAACTGGAGAGTCTGGAATGTTTAATGGAAGGTAGTAAAGAATAATGTAGGAAACCAGATAACATAAATTTGTAAACTAACAATAATTCATAGTTAAAAATTTACATTTAAAAGTTATTCTGTCAAATTATTCCATACTAACGAAGAAGTTTCCTCTATTGTTCGAGAAAGGAAATGCTGAAAAGGTGGGCAGCAAACAAAGGTTCATAAACAGATCGTCTGACTTTTTAACTATAGAAAGAACGACTGCATCAATATACATCAGGCTCAGTGGCAGTGTGGCACGACAGTTTACGCTACAAAGATCTGTACCATCCTGTGACAAGTAACCTGCAAGGAAATGTTTGATTCTAACACCGGTTAATACTCTATTCCTCATTTAACTATCACACAGATTAATTGCTCACCTAGGCCCTAGCATTCTTCATCATTGTGGCCTAAAGGCCATCGTGGTCCTCTCTATGCAAACTTTGAGGGATTTGATGGTCAAAGGCCTTTGGCCAGATGGTAATGGTGCAATTAAACAACAACTCAGCTAAACTATGCGGAAGCGACAGTCATTTTCTCTTGCATTTATGTTCACAGTTCACCCATGCAACTAATTTGTCGACATGAGTATATGGTGGTAGTCAGATTGACAGACAGAAAAAAAATTTGACAATGAAGCAAAATCCATGATGTCTGTTAGAACTTAGAACTTACAAGTCAGAAGCTAAAATTAAGTTCAAACAAATGAGTATGTTTAACCCGTTATGCTATTTGCTGCCGCACGCTAACGTTCTTGGGCTCAAAAAGACGCCTATGCAGGCTTCGATGGGCTGGCCCATTTAGCTGCTAAGCACGCACGCGCGACGTGATCCGTTGGATCTCTTGGACGGTGGAGATCGACGACCAGACGATCCCCCTCCTACTACTACTATTTGGCTATTTGTGCCCAGAAAAAAGAAAAAAAAAACGGGGGGAGAAAATAATCGTGCCTCGAGTATTATTCCCGACTCCGGCTTCCCGTCTCGTCTCCTCCCGACTTCGGCCGCCGCCCGCGCCGATCTCCCGCGATCCGGCCGCCGCCCGCGCCGATCTCCCGCGATCCGGCCGCCGCCTCCGCCGATCTGCCACGAGCAGGGGGCGCCGTCGCCCTACTGTTTCCGCCGCATCTTCACAGGTGAGCATCCATCCGTTACTCAGCCACATCCTCTTTCTCATCTCTCTGTATCCACTTTTTTTTTCTGGAATTTGCTTTAACCCTAGGTTCTCTTCTAGATCTGGCTTAATTTGCCTTAATAAGCTTAAGGTGGGGACTGATAACGGTTTGTTTGTTCCTAAAAAGTTTGGGATCCACGCACTTCTTTTCTGGAATTTGCATTAACCCTAGGTTCTCTTCTAGATCTGGCTTAATTTGCGTTAAAATACCTTAAGGGAGGTAACCCCCACATGTCAGATCCGCCCCTGCATTGGCCATGGCTTATGTGCTGTGTCATGATGTCATGCATGATTAGTTAGGAATATTAGTTGCCATTCATCTACGGGAGCTACCAATTTAGGGAACTGGTGGTTGTTCTGGGTACTTGGTGAATTAAGAATAGGACCTGATGTTTCCCCAGTGCTAGGTTAGCTCTGTGAGCTGCTGTGAGGTTTATGTTTAGTGGTGACACTGATGCAAAATTGTATATATTGGGTCGATCCATTTTACACATGGATTTGTTCAACGGGTTAGTCATCCTTAATCACTGGAACATATGAGATTCTAAAATTTCCCCTTGCCTATTTATATGTTATACTAGAAAACAAGGTTATATACTGTTATGAAGTACTCCATAAAATAACACTTAAGTTGGAACTACACCTTAAGCACCTTTATTCCCTGGCAGGTTCATTCGGTGTTCTGGTGTAGTTTGTAGTGGTTCCCGACCTTTGACAAAATGGTGAAGCTGACAATGATAGCACGTGTCACTGATGGCCTTCCACTGGCAGAAGGGTTGGATGATGGACGGGATCAGAAGGACGCTGACTTTTATAAGCAGCAAGCTAAACTTCTTTTCAAAAACTTATCAAAAGGGCAACATGAAGCCTCACGGATGTCAATTGAGACTGGGCCCTACTATTTTCAGTATCCTTATGTTCTCTGTGGCTATTTTATTCTGAGCATTGTTCATGCCTATTGAGTTTGTTCTGTTCTTTTTTAATCCATACAATCTGTGTGAATAGCATATCTGGGTGCTACCTATTGACATCTTGACATGTACAATCATTCTTATATATTTTTTGATCAAGTTCACATGTTGCATCCATGAATCGTTACATTTCTTAACATATGCAGGATAGTTGTATCAATCAAAGGTAAACAAGAAAATGATTAAGTATTTGACGAATCATGTGATTTGCTAGGTTAAATTAATAATCATGATTGTACAGTAGCTAATCTGTATTATCTATTTTATAGCATTCACTTCAATTTTTGGATCCCACAACTTGCAAGAAAGTGGTACTTATTTGATACTCTTGTTGATTTTGCTATTAGTACGTGAGGCCATTTATCAAGACTAACTTTAATATCATAATTTTATTTAACCTGCTATTTGCATTGTGTTCTGTTGCGAAAAAACAGTCGTTTTTGTTGTGCATTTTTTAGCTAGTTTTGGTTTCCTAAGTTCGTTGCAGTTTGATCTTGTTGAACCTTAATTCAAATAAACAGTTACATCATCGAGGGGCGAGTATGTTATCTGACAATGTGTGACCGATCTTATCCAAAGAAACTTGCATTTCAGTACCTAGAAGATCTGAAAAACGAATTTGAAAAGGTCAATGGCAGTCAAATCGAAACAGCTGCAAGGCCATATGCCTTTATTAAGTTTGGTATGTTTCTACTTTCTAGAATTCACATGTCTGCATTATGTTCAATTGTCTACTCAAGTTCAGCTGGTTGATATTTTATTCCTCTTTCTACCTAGACACATTCATTCAGAAGACTAAGAAACTCTATTTGGATACTAGAACCCAGAGGAATCTTGCAAAATTAAATGATGAGCTCTATGAGGTGCATCAAATTATGACTCGCAATGTTCAAGAAGTTCTTGGTGTTGGTGAAAAGCTAGACCGTAAGTTTTGCAAATACCTCTTAATTTTGCCTTTATAGTATATATCCTGCTACAGTAAGCCGTCAGATTTCTTTAACACGCGTGCATCAGACTCACTATGAAGGAGCTTGTCCTTTCAATTACTTTCATGCATTTGTTCAAAAGCTTGTTTACACTAATACCAACTTACTGCTTTGGTCTTGTTTTTATTTTCATTGCACGAACCCTTGTCTTTTCTGCATTCAATTGCCCTAATTCTTAGTTTTTCACTAGTAAAGACTTCCCACCTTTACCTTTCCTTTGCATTTCATTCTGTGATAACTGATATTACGGTTCGACTGGATTGAAATATTGTTCAATCTTTGCAGAGGTCACTGAAATGTCAACTAGGCTGACATCTGACACAAGAATCTATGCAGATAAGGCTAAGGATCTCAATCGCCAGGTAGTCCATTTCTACAATGGTTAGCACTGTTTTTAGCATATGCATTTGTCAGCTGAGCTGAACATTTTTTTCTATTAGAACTGTTAGAAACATCTGTGTTGATGTTACTCAAACAGCATCTGAAATTATCTATATATCAGTTTCCTCAGCATGTGCTATTTGCTATAAGTAGCATACCAGCATCAAAATAAAATCGCCCGTACTTTGAGGACCTAAATTAGTACTAGCCACTATAATCCCTTGTTGCATCCAACAGTAACAAACATCACCATGAACCTAGTAGTATTGTTGAAGCTGCCGTTCACTCTCTATAATGAATTGATCAGTTTCATTGGATTCTACAAACAGCAGACACTATTATTCACTTGTCTAGATTTCCTTTAGCAGCATGCCTGGTCACAAAGTCTCAACTATTAATGTGGATATCCATATCGGCATTGTGCTAGTTTGTATTACACTGTTTGCAGCTTTGCCTTTAATTTCAGTCTGCATTTGTTGCATTTCATATAACCTTTTCAGCTTCTCATTTATGGTATGCACAACCCTTTTGGATTTCAGGCCTTGATTCGTAAGTATGCTCCCGTTGCCATTGTGATCGGTGTAGTTTTGATGCTCTTTTGGTTGAAGAACAAGATATGGTAACTGCACTAAACAAAGGAAGCTGGGCCTGCGTTACAACACTGGAGAAAGAAAACCGAAAATTAGGTCGATTCAGGATCAAGAGATGCTTTGATGACTTGTATCCCGTATCTGCCCATTCAAGCGAGTACCTTCAGCTGCCTTTCACCCTCCTACCCTACAAGCTATTCAAGTCAATTCGTTGTAGCATAGACCTTATATAACGGACTTGATTTTGTGAATCCTTGGAACCGTACATACAAGAGCTCTGTAGAGTTGACTCTATGATATCGGGACGCTATTGTATTTTTTTGCAGACTCATGTAAGAATTCAGGCTGAATATCTATACTGCATATCTACCGCGCTTCATGTCCATTATATTGCGCAATACATCCTTTTCTTGTTTCAATTTTTTTACTGTTATGCAATCTACAAGCCATTCAAAAATAAAACAGTAAGCTTGTGAAGCACTAGTGGAGTAGTGGGTACTGGAATACTAGTAGTATCCATATCCAGTAATTACCGTTGGTCAAGGAGTAGAAACCTCCACAAGCACCAGGTTTACGGCTCTTTGGAACACATGATCAGGGAAAATGCAGGATTGAATTATAACACATGTTGAATCCTTAGGATTTTATTAACACACGAATTGCTCAAACATGTTTGCAAGCTTTCATAGGGAAAAGCAAAGGAAATAGGAGAGGAAGACACGAACAATGTTCCTATGAGGTTGGATCACATTTTAGAAATCCTTCAAAACTCCCGTGAATTTCATAATTCCTGGGAATTACATAGGGTTTTGAGATGACCATTCCTTTGCTCCAAAGGCATATACATAGGAAAAATTTCCATTACATTCAATTCCTTCAAAAATCCTCCAAATATCCTTCGCTCCAAAGGAGCCCTTTGTGGTTCGTTGCTTGCAATTGCAGCTATCTTGCTGTTGGCGTTAGCTACCGCGCTTGCTGCTGTTCGTGAAGTACAATTCGTGAAATCGTGGTCGACTAGTGACAGTACTGAGTTTTCTAGCGAATGCTGCGTTTCCTACAGTTTCACAACCATTCTTCCACGAAGCGAGAGATACTGTGGAAAATCGCTGTCTTGTAATCCGTCACACACACACACACAGAGGATTTTTTTGCATAAACCAGACGAAGAGCAACATGCAACACAGAAGTTGGGGGATTAGAATGTTATTTTTCTTCTTTATTTCATAGGATGGATTAGAATGTTTCTACGGCTAATCACCACCATCATTCTCATCAGTCTCTGATGATCCACACAACACTCACTCGTCAATACGTATATTACAAAGGCCTAGCTCCCTGCCACTCTTCTGCAGCAACCAACAAATCATCAAGCTGCTGCAATCTGCCCCTGCATTGATTGATGGATGAATGGATCACACGAACAACATATTTTTGTCAGATTCTTCTACTGTTCGATCCTAACAGGGAAAACCATTGTACAGAAAAGGGAAAACGAAGTCGATTCGATTTGAATTTGATCATCCAAGCTTCTGAACCGAGAAACTCGTCGGCTTTGCTTACCTAGGAGGCGGAGGAAGACGACGATGCGACGGCGGCGGCGGGATCGGATTCGGCGGGAGGCGGCGGCGGCTGCTGGAGGAGGCGCGCGCGGGTGTCGTGGATCCGCTCGCGGGCGGCGGCGGCGACACGCTTGAGGCCGCGGCGCTTGCCGTAGGTCTCCTCGATGCGGCGCTGCAGCTCGGCGGCGCGGGCGCGGGCGCGCTCCAGCT
>CM002481.1:26690602-26709242 GCA_000325765.3 Leersia perrieri | reverse complement strand
GTAGGACGTGTTAAATTTGTGTAAAATTTTTATATTTTGGGACGGTGAGCTGTATATGTTGTGTTTTATCGAGGGAAAGGTGACACAAATGGAATTACAAGAGTCGGGAGCAGCAGACACGTCGTATGCTATTAAAAGAGGCCTATACAAAATCGCACGTCATCATCACCTTGAAGATGTCCCTTCAATCACTGTCTACTACTTCCCTCTATCCATAATATAATAATCTTGTATGTCCAGATATATTGTTTTAGTAGGGTTATATCTTTTATTAGATTGCTATATGTTGGGACACATATAGTAGCATTGTATTTACGGGTATACGGACAATTCCTCTCTTAGACGTGCCAAGGGGTTAAAAAAGTATAAGATGTGACCCTTTAATTCACATAATAGGAAAACCATATGGATAGAGAAAACTCGGTAAGAATAGAACTTGCATGCTCCTCCAATCCTACAAGAAAAAACACAAAAATAGATAATGGAAGCCCTTTGATAGCACAACAAGAAAAACGGTACCCAACACTAGTACAGGTGAGAGAAGTATAGATGGAATATATTTGTTAATTTGTGTAGTTATTATAGTAATTGATCTATTAATTTAAGAAATTATCCACCACACCATGAATTTTAAATTTAAAATTCGCGATATTTAGCTTCTTACATAATGAGGTTACACAATTAGGACCGTCCTTTCTATACAAATGTTATATACTATTGTGTACTATAGGTATATACTATAGTATGCTAATCACTAGTATAATTTAATCTCGACCGTTCATTCACTAGTATAATTGACTAGTATACACTAGTATTGTCCTATCAAAATGTTTTGATTTTGTCCTAAAAAAATGTTTTGATTTTTTATTTAGCTATATATATCACATATACCCTAAGCGCAATTGCACCGGATGTTAAAAATGGAAAACATAACCATCCATACGACATTTTAATTTGTTACAAAATGTATAGGATCAAACGGCGGAGCTCCCTCTACGTTTGTGTTTGACGGAAACTACACACCGTTAATTTTATACAGTAAGTACAGTGGTGCTCCTTAAAAATACTCTCTCAGGGATACTAACTGGTGGATGGTAGAAGGTATAGCTAGCCAGGCGTATTATATAAGAGTAAAGAGTGCGTGAGGTGATCGCGTGCGTCGGGAGCGCGTAAGCGAGTAGTTAGTCTGCGGGCACGTAAGCGCGCCCGTCCGCCCCCATACTCTCGCTCTCGCCGAATATAAACAAAATCGACAGCGGCGAGCGCATCAAAGGCCCGGGAAAAGGACGCGCGCGACCGGCCGCGCCTGCGCCTCTAGCTCGCTCTAGTTTGTCTCCGCCTTGCACGCGCGCGCGCGAGCATCGTCGTGTCACCGTGAGGCCCCCGTGAAGACTCAAAAGAGATAGAGAGCGAACGACATGGGGGAGGCGGCGGCGGTGGTGGTGGCGGTGAACGGCGAAAGGTACGAGGCGGTGGGCGTCGACCCGTCGACGACGCTGCTCGAGTTCCTCCGCACTCGGACCCCCGTCAGGGGCCCCAAGCTCGGCTGCGGCGAAGGTCAGCTAATTAATTAATTAATCTCTCCTCTTCTTCTTCTTAATCATCATCGTCGTATTGGAGGAATCGATTTCTCCCATTTGGTTGGTTTTGCGGTGGTGCCCGAGCTAACTGTTGTTTCCGTGGCTAGCTAGTTAGGCCTGGATTAGTTTCCAAAATTTTTTCTCGAAAAACATGTATCGAATCTTTGACTCATAGAGCATTAGATATAAATAAAAAATAAAACTAATTACATAGTTAGGCTGTAAACGACGAGACGAATCTTTTAAGCCTAATTTAACTATGATTAGCTATAAGTGCTACAGTAACTTACATGTGCTAATGACGAATTAATTAGGCTCAAAAGATTCGTCCCGCGGTTTTCAGACTAGTCATGAAATTAGTTTTTTTTATTTATATGATGTTTTTACAAAATGTTTTCACAAACTAAACGGTGCCTAAATTAAAGAGCTAGTCTCGCCATTTTCCAGTCTCTTTTGACTCTTTGCATGTTGGAGACTAGATTTTGCGTGAGTGTTTCTTCGCATATTGCACGAACTAGTACTGTTTATTAGCGCGGCTTATTCCAACTGATGATCACTGTAGTTACAGTACAGATGTGCCGTGTTATATTACGCCACAAAAGAAACAACTAATCTTTCTTCGCAAAAGAAAAGCTAATATTGCAGGATTTGTACTACGTATAATAAGAAATTTAATTAAGAACGAACCGAGGTAGCTAGCTACAGTGATCGACAGAAAAAGAAGGGAAAGTTGTTAATTCGAGAGGATCAACATCACCTGATTGATAGACCTCGCCAGAAATTGGGGCAATAGCTTACTACTCCAACCTCTCGATCCTAAAACGAACCACTCGATTGTTTACGGTGGTTGGAGCAGTGACAGCGCACCTCTCGATCCTAAAACGAACCACTCCAACCTTTCCACCTACGATTTGCACTTTTATATTGGCTTTCTTTTTTGCCGTTTTAGTGTTATGGGTTCTCACATGCTGACATGCAGGAGTATGCAACTAGTTGTACCATTCTAAATTCTGAATATTTCCAACTTGTCTCCCTAATTATCAGTACAGATAATGATGTATCATCAGTGACAGATGCCCTCATGCCCCTGTCATCCATAATGCTTTCTTTCAATAATGAAACAAAAAATGATTCTTTTAAGCTACTAAATAGTAGTACTCACGTGAACTTCGATAAAGTTGATCCAACACCAGTGATTGACATGCATGACGGGTAATCAGGTATACTGTTCTGCATCAGAAGTTCAGATTACAAGCAACGAGATTTACTCAGGAGTAGTAGAAAGCTAAGGATTTTACTACGGATAACTTAACAGTGCTAATTACTCCGTACTGTATAACCACGGAGTAATTGACAGTACAATACGGGTATATTTACTGACGGTATTTTCCCCTCCTTTCAGGTGGATGCGGCGCATGCGTGGTCGTCGTCTCCAAGTACGACGCGGCCGCCGACGAGGTGACGTCATTCTCGGCGAGCTCCTGCCTGACGCTGCTGGGAAGCCTCCAGCACTGCGCGGTGACCACCAGCGAGGGCATCGGCAACCTCAGGAATGGATTCCACCCCGTCCAGCGCCGCCTCGCCGGCTTCCACGCCTCGCAGTGCGGCTTCTGCACCCCCGGAATGTGCGTCTCCATCTTCTCCGCCCTCGCCAACGCCGACAGGGGTGGCCAATCGCCGCCGCCGCCGCCGGGATTCTCCAGGCTCACCGCCGCTGAGGCCGAGAAGGCCGTCTCCGGCAACCTGTGCCGCTGCACCGGCTACCGCCCCATCGTCGACGCCTGCAAGAGCTTCGCCGCCGATGTTGACCTCGAAGACCTCGGCCTCAATGCCTTCTGGAAGAAGAAAGGCGACGCTGACGTCAGCAAGCTGCCGGCCTACTCCGGTGACGCCGGCTCCGTTGCTGCGTTCCCGGAGTTCCTCAAGTCGGAGATAAGGTCGTCCGTGGGTGGGGCGGTCACCAGCGACGGATGGTTCCATCCCAGGAGTGTCGAAGAGTTTAACAGGTTGTTTGACTCCAACCTGTTCGACGAAATGTCCGTGAAGATTGTGGCGTCTAACACCGGCTCCGGGGTGTACAAGGATCAAGACCTCCATGACAAGTACATCAACATCTCGCAGATTCCGGAGCTCTCAGCAGTCAACAGAAGCAGCAAGGGCATTGAGATCGGATCAGTCGTGTCTATCTCCAAAGCCATCGAGATACTGTCAGATGGGGATGCAGTGTTTAAAAAGATCGCCAATCACCTGAGCAAGGTAGCCTCGCCGTTCATCCGGAACACGGCAACACTAGGAGGCAACATCATCATGGCGCAGAGGTTGTCGTTCCCGTCGGACATTGCGACTGTTCTTCTTGCTGCAGGATCAACTGTCACATTCCAGTTGGGTTCCAAGAGGATGTGCCTCACTCTGGAGGATTTCTTGAAACAGCTTCCATGTGATCACAGGACGTTGCTGGTCAGCATCTCGATCCCAGATTGGGGTTCAGATGACGACATCACCTTCGAGACGTTTCGTGCGGCTCCTCGTCCACTCGGTAATGCGGTCTCATATGTTAATTCCGCATTCTTGGCAAGGAGTTCGGTGGATGCAGCATCAGGGAGCCATCTCATTGAGGATGTTTGCTTGGCATTCGGCGCTTTTGGGGCCAAACATGCCATCAGAGCTAGGAAGGTTGAGGAGTTTCTGAAGGGAAAATTGGTTAGTGCACCTGTGATACTTGAAGCTGTTCGGTTGCTTAAAGGTGGTGTTTCACCAGCAGAAGGCACAACACATCCTGAATACAGAATCAGCTTAGCCGTCAGCTATCTGTTCAGATTCCTGTCTTCCCTTAGTAATGGCTTGGATGAGCCTGAAAATGCTATTGCTCCCAACTCTTCTTACACTAATGGAACTGCAAACGGTAACGGTAGTGCAGAGTCCTCGCCAGAACAGCACTCAAAGGTTGACAGCTCTGGTTTGCCAATAAAATCAAGGCAAGAGATGATTTTCTCTGATGAATACAAACCTGTCGGAAAACCAATCGAAAAGGCCGGGGCAGAGCTGCAAGCTTCTGGTACATACTTTGTTGTTCCAAAATTCACATTCTCAACTCAAGACATGTTTTACTTTTAACAACTCTTTTGAGCTATTCTTATCCAAAATCGTGCTACCCATGTCTGGAACTACTTGGAGACTTGACATTTATAGCCTGAACTTCTGAACTTGTTATGCAGGGGAGGCAGTGTATGTTGACGACATCCCTGCTCCAAAGGATTGCCTTTATGGAGCATTTATCTACAGCACACACCCTCACGCTCACATAAAAGGTGTAAACTTCAGATCAGCTTTGGCTTCACAGAAAGTAATCACATTTATCACCGCAAAGGACATTCCAACCGGTGGAGAAAATATTGGATCCTGCTTCCCAAACCTAGGAGATGAAGCGCTTTTCGCTGATCAGGTTTCTGAATTTGCCGGTCAAAACATTGGCGTTGTGGTACGTACGTCTAAACCACCTGGACTTTCTTTCGGAAGAGGCAAATATTCAGAAATGTTTCAGTATGAGCTTACCCTGTCCTGCTGCCTCATTATCATTCAGATTGCCGAAACACAAAAGTACGCCTATATGGCAGCGAAGCAAGCTGTGATTGAATATAGTACTGAAAATCTTCCGCCACCAATTTTGACGGTAGAAGATGCTGTCCAGCATAACAGTTACTTCCAAGTTCCCCCATTTTTAGCTCCTAAACCAATTGGTGACTTCAACCAAGCCATGTCTGAAGCTGATCACAAGATCATAGATGGAGAGGTACGTATGAACTCGGTAACGCTTTATTGCATCAATATATTAGAAGAACAATTTTGATGCACACCGCAATTTACTGAGCAACAGGTGCTAAGAAAGAAAGGAATATGTAGTCTGAGTTCTTGATAATTCTAGGAGAAATACTTACACCTAGTTTCTTTTTTTCACACAGGTGAAACTTGAATCCCAGTACTATTTCTACATGGAGACACAGACGGCCTTAGCTATCCCTGATGAAGATAACTGTATAACCATCTACGTATCATCACAAATACCTGAGGTTACTCAAAATACTGTTGCAAGGTGCCTCGGCGTTCCATATCACAATGTCCGAATCATCACGAGAAGAGTTGGTGGAGGTTTTGGCGGAAAGGCAATGAAAGCAATACATGTAAGCATGTTTGTGGAGTGAATATATCATATATTAATACATTTTGTTAATTTTTTCATAGCTATTTGGATGACATGCACAGATGAGGGGACATCATCTTGAAGGATTAGACTCCATTTTTTCCATAGAAGTTATTTGAAATGTGGAAGATCTAGATTGACAGAAGTACTATTTGTTTGACAGGTTGCAGCTGCTTGTGCTGTCGCAGCATTCAAGTTGCGGCGTCCGGTTAGAATGTACCTCGATCGCAAGACGGACATGATAATGGCGGGAGGGCGGCATCCGATGAAGGTAAAGTACACTGTTGGGTTCAAGTCTGATGGAAAGATCATGGCCCTGCACCTTGATCTCGGAATCAATGCTGGGATATCGCCGGACGTTAGCCCAGCGATGCCAGCGGCCATTGTTGGGGCTCTGAAGAAGTACAACTGGGGCGCTCTTGCGTTCGATATCAAGCTCTGCAAGACGAACCTCTCATCGAAGTCAGCAATGCGGGCTCCGGGCGACGCACAGGGCTCGTTCATCGCCGAGGCCATCGTCGAACACATCGCATCGGCGCTGTCGGTGGACACGAACGCCATCAGGAGGAAGAACCTCCATGACTTCGAAAGCCTCAAGGTGTTCTACGGTGCTAGCGCAGGCGAGGCTTCGACGTACAGCCTTGTCACCATCTTCGACAAGCTGGCCTCGTCGCCAGAGTACCAACAGAGAGCGGCCATGATCGAGCGCTTCAACGGCAGCAACAAGTGGAAGAAGCGGGGCATTTCTTGCGTGCCGATCACCTACGACGTGAGGCTCCGGCCTACTCCGGGGAAGGTCTCCATCATGAACGACGGCTCCATCGCCGTCGAGGTCGGTGGCGTGGAGATCGGGCAGGGGCTGTGGACGAAGGTGAAACAGATGACCGCGTTCGCGCTGGGCGAGCTGTGTGATGATGGTAGCGAGGGCCTCCTCGACAAGATCCGTGTCATCCAGGCCGATAGCCTGAGCATGATCCAGGGAGGTTTCACCGGCGGGAGCACCTCCTCCGAGACCAGCTGTGAGGCTGTTAGGAAGTCATGCGCCGTGCTCGTCGAGAGGCTGAAGCCCATCAAAGAAAAGGCTGGCACCCTACCATGGAAATCTTTGATTGCCCAGGTGAGGAAATTGAGAATTTCTAACTTCTTTCAGTAAACTGCAAGCACCAGTTGGCACATCTTGTGTTACTGAAAACTTTGTAATTTGTGAAATTTACTTTGCTCGTCTTCACTTTCAGGCAAGCATGGCGAGTGTTCAGCTAACGGAACACGCGTACTGGACGCCTGATCCAACTTTCATTACCTACTTGAACTATGGAGCTGCAATTAGTGAGGTACACACTAGCATACACACCCTGATCCAAATTGCATCAGCAGTTCAGAAAATGCATAACCTGGCCCAAATTGCTGAGCTTGATCTGAAATTTACACATGTACATTGCAGGTGGAAGTGGATGTGCTAACAGGAGCAACCACCATCCTGAGGAGCGACCTCGTGTATGACTGTGGGCAGAGCCTGAATCCTGCCGTGGACTTGGGCCAGGTTAGTCAATCACTCAATCCTCTTATTACCTTCAAAACATTAGTTAAGTCTGCATGTTGCAGATATCACAAGAACGACATGGAAATAAAATGCGTGATCTTAATGTGCCAACTGCCATCTTCAATCTTAATAAAATTGGTCGGCTGAAAAAAAGAATATTTCAATCTTAATGAAATTGGTCGGCTGAAAAAAAGAATATTTCAATCTTAATGAAAAAAGAATATGCTAAACTGTTCTTGATTTGGGGCTCAGGTGGAAGGCGCGTTTGTGCAAGGGGTCGGCTTCTTCACAAACGAGGAGTACGCGACCAACTCCGACGGGCTGGTCATCCACGACGGTACATGGACATACAAGATCCCCACCGTGGACACCATCCCCAAGCAATTCAACGTCGAACTCATCAACAGCGCCCGCGATCACAAGCGCGTTCTCTCCTCCAAAGGTGAAATCTTTTACAAATCTCTTCTAGATTTCTACTCTTCTCCCTTAACTCCTCTCGCGTGAAATTGAAATAAATTGATATCCGAAACTGTTGTCATTTATGCAGCGTCCGGTGAGCCGCCGCTGCTGCTGGCATCGTCGGTGCACTGCGCGATGAGGGAAGCGATTAGGGCAGCCCGGAAGGAGTTCGCCGGCGCCGTCGGCACCGGGCCGGCGGGCGGCTCGCCGCTGACGTTCCAGATGGACGTGCCGGCGACAATGCCGGTCGTCAAGGAGCTGTGCGGCCTCGACGTCGTCGAGAGGTATCTCGAGAGCTTTCCTGCAAAAGCCTAGGAGATGGACAGAGCCACAGAGCATGGTTTGATGTGTTTGATTGGCTTGGTATAATAAAGCCAACAATAATCTGTCTGCTGGGTCCTTTGTTGATATTACATGTATATAAGAAAAGGTGCTTTTTGGTAAGGTAAGATCGAATATGTATGGAAATCACATGCTAATGCTCTGCTTGTCTCATGGCTCGTGCGAATAAAAATAAAGCTGTTGCATGCCGTTTGGTTGTGGAGGCTGTTACCATTCAAGCTCTGTCCCAAAATTATTAGTAGTAAACTTTTGTATGCCACAAATTTTGCGTTGACAACTCGTGCCGAAGAAATGTGCCTATTGGTAAATGGGTCCGTTCGAAAAAGATATTGCATGCCCTAGTGGTAATATAAACCAAACGCTCGTGTCGGTTTAGCAAATTCGTTCTACTAGTACTATTACTTAACAAGTGTACCAAAGCTTTAGCACTTAACCAAACAGACCCTATAGGTTAATTAGGCCGTCTCCAACGCTGGTGGCGTTATCGCCAGGTACGTGGAAGAGAGAAGACAAGTCAAAAAAGTAATCAGGAGCTTCGGAAACCGTGCAGTGAGAGAGGTAAGTTTACAAATCGGTGTCGCCCAGCGCTTCAATAGTCGCTAGCGGTATGTATTTTGTACTGTTCAAGAAAATATTATTTCCGCTGGCGACATCGACACCCGTTGGAGATGGCCTTAGAGCCATCGATTTCTTATCTAGTGACGTTAAGCAAAGCACGTGCAGCGTTCTCCTTCACGGCGCCAAAATTACCCGTCGCAGTCTGAATACTGTGTGATCAGTCGACGTATGTGAATTAAGCCGTCAAGGAAACGGGAAACCAGAGTCCAAGTACTCGTCCAGCTGCCACGCGGCATCACTCGCAGTCGCCTGCTGCTGCTGCGGCGGCGGCGTCGGCGCACCGGCCGCGACGCCGCCGCCGTCTCGCTGCCGCTGCGCCGTTGTCGCCTCCCGTGCGTGGGCGGCGGCGGCTCCTTGCATTGCGATCTGCGCGCGCGTCCACGCGAGCTCGCACTGCGCTGCGCGGATGTCGTCCTGGAGGCGGTTGATGACGCCGGCGCAGCCGTACACCGGGTCCTGCACCCTCCGGTAAGCCTCCGCCGCCATCGAATCCGCCGCCCGCCCGCGCTCCTGCACCGGGAGGTGCTGCACGCAACGATAGAATTAGCAATAAGGGCATCACCATGATCATTTACTTAAAAAAAAAGGGTATCAGTGCCATCATTGGTATCTTACATGACATAAACTGAACAATAAGGTGTGTAATGCACCAATTACCTACATAACACTTATATTCATTTTTTTTCCTTTTTTTTATTACACATAAGACGCACACACGCTGATAAATATGGCATAAACTGAATAAGATGTAGAGTGAGCTAGCTAGCGGCACCAATATTATAGACTCATATATAAGAAACACACGTGTCACTGAAAAAACATGCTACTTACTTTATAATTAAGTGTCCGAGAGATCAGTGTGATCGATCGACCGTATCAGAGTATATATGTGACTGTGAGTATTACAGTATATTTAGCTATTTTACCTGGAGCATTCTGGCGATGTTGCCGGCGCCGAAGACACGCTGCACGCAGGCGTATCTATGCGGATCGGAAGCAGGGAAATGAGGCGCGAGGACGCAGTCGCGGGAGCACTGCCTGCGGAGGAACTTGCACGCGGCGCAACGCCTGGAGACGCCGCCGCTGCTACTGCCGTGGGCCAATTCTTCCATTTCTTCGCCGGGAGACATGATCTAGCGGGAGATCTTACGGAGTGGAGATGGGAGATTTGGTTGGGGATTTCGTGGATCTTGGGGAGATTTTGCGTGGGAGATTCGAGAGGAATGAAATCCATGGCTATGTAGGAGAGGATGTAGTGTTGAGGAGATGGTGGGTGCGTGTATATGGAACGTGGCAACGGCTAGTGGGTGATTGCATATATGGAAATGGTAACGGCTAGTGTGGAGAGCATTTTGCATGCAGTTCGGCTCAGGTGAAATCCTGTGTTTTGCTACGTGCGGTGAACCCAGCACCTGAGCCGAGCTGTTTCGCATGCAGACGCAAATGCTTTTCCTTCCTCCTTCCGCTTCCGTGTGATTTTCCTTTCGAGACAATATTATGGAGCAGCCGCCGCTTGAAGGGCGAGGAGGAGACGACAGTGCAGGAGACGACAATGGAGCAGCCGCTTAAAAAAAGGATTCTGGAGGCAATACAACAACTCAGGATGCCAAGTTCTTGCATTGGATGATACTTTTGTGATTTTACTACCTGCTGGCTGTGTAGCAACACAGTTTTCAGTTGCAATGACCCAATGATAATGGTTGCCGAATGATAGTAAGCTGAATTATAAGCTGGCAGTCTCAGCAGGAAAAACTATGCACTCTTTCAGCTCTCTATGAAAGCTGGTCACTATGGCCTTTCTGCCTAAAACCGACATAGCGTCCTCATTCTCACAGTAAAAAGAGCAGCGTCCTTGTGTCAAGAAAACGCCTTATAAACCACATAAACAAGCTTTCATTTCTCTGCGCAAATTTCCAACAATGTTTATTTATACACAGATATTATGGAGCCACAGAGACACTAGAGTTTACCGATTCGTTCCTATAACTGAATTCACCTCTAAGAACATTAGCGGCTCTTTGGATTGACCTACAGATTTTCCACAGCTCATGCTGCACCGCCGCCCGCCGTTCCTTCGCGCTCCGATTGCTCGACCGGGAGATGGCGTCAGCTACCCCAGGAAAGAATGAGAACTTGCTTTCGTAGTCCTCCGGAGGCGAGTATAACTAGCAGAGACAAAACAGAGGCGCTAGTGATGTTAGCTTCCATTCTGGAAAGAGGGCAATGGAGGCTAGCTACCATTTTTCTGGATTTGGTTGCGAGTGGCAGGGAGGCTCACCAGATGCTTGAACCATTGTCTTCCTTCGAGTCCATCAGTTTGGAGGAAGCTTCTTTCAGCAAGTAGAAGGCGGTCGTTCAACAATCGCCGCCTCACCAGAGCATATCCATCAGCTGTATCCAGGTCCTGTAATGTATAGATTTTTGTTTCATCGACAGAAAAAAATAAGGTTGGCATCGGCTGAATAGATCGGTGCAAAGTATTAAAAACATGAGATGAAAGTGGCATAATTGCAAAGGCACATCTATCATACAAATGGTAAAATAACTGAACTCATACTAAATTCTATGAGAAAGCATCACTAGTGTAATGTGCCAAGCGCCACAGAAAGTGATATGGAGCGTGCAGAGTTAGATAGTTAGAAAAAGAAAATTTAGAATACAAAGAAATAAATATGATAAGAGAACCTGAACATACCATTGCCTCCTTCAGAACTTCCATGGCTGCATTAGAAAGATCGTCAACAGATCTATTCATCAAATTAGCCAATTTGCTATTTCCCATCATAGCAGAAAATGCATTTGCATGCTCCTGTATAATTACAAATTTCAATTGTACATCAGAGTATATATGCTATAACGAGACCATGATGCTGTGGGAAAAGAAAATATGCCCCTACTCTAATAGAAGGGCAAATTTTGCAACAGGACACTCTCACTTTGCGGTATTAGCTGTAGGACACGTAAAAAGTGAAGTTTTGGGGGAAAACATCCCCAAAATGTGGATATTTGCTGGTAGACACTAGGCCCATTAATTTATTCATTTCTGGTTGAACTAGAGAGATAAAATATGTAAAATGACAAAAATGCCGGTAGACCCACATGTCGTCTCGCACAGGGAGGGCGCAGCGACGAGGCTTGGCGTCACGGCGGGGCTCTGGCCAGTCCTCGGCAAGCCTCGAGCAGCCGCGCCGTTGTGAGAGAAGAAATGGGAGAGTTAAAGTGAGAAGAGAGCTGACAGGTGCGCCCAGGGGTATTTTTGTCATTTGGCATATTTTCTCTGTCCTATTCAATCGGAAATAAATAAAATAATGGGTGCGGTGTCAGCTGACAAATATCCACATTTTAGGGATGTTTTTCCCCAAAACTTCACTTTTTACGTGTCCTACAGCTAATACCGTAAAGTGTGGGTGTCCTGTAGCAAAATTTGCCCTAATAGAAACTTAGGGTCATATAAAACCATGCAGACTTATATTTATGAAACAAAGTGCAGATTTACTAAATTGAGCATATTCATTTTCAACATTGTCAACAACCATGTTGCTTTAGTTGAACCCTCTTTTTGGGTCAATCCCTTAGCGCATAAGCAAGCGATGAACATGCTCCATAAACATATATGTACAGGTCTTCAGGATGATACATGCTTTATGCTTATAGTATTCTGAAGAGAAATCCTATGTACCTGCAACTGGGAAGCGTATTTCTGATAATCAAAAGGAAGCACAGGGTCATCTGCCAGTCGAAGGGCCAGCAGTCCCCAAATCTCGACAACTGTTGAGCCAAAGTAAATGAGCCTGATGAGTATGATCAGAAACACATGCAATATTTTAACGCATCAATACATCAAATTATGCTGCGACCTCATGTGTAGTTCTATATGGGATAGTCCATAACATTATTACTCCTGGCTGGTTTTGTACCAGTGAGTTGAGCTTACCATAATTTGAATCAGCAAAATCATAAAGTTTGTATGGCATTGCTGCTACTTACTAGCCACGTGACGAAGAAACAATGGATCACCATGCTTTTCCATCCAATGGTATGAGTCCAGAGCCGTATGATACCCAGGAAATTCTGCACATTACGATAGATGGTGCCTGGCATCTTATTTTAAAATAATCAACAGGACACATTATCGCTAGAAAGTAGAGTGTGGGAAAATATTCTCTGCTAACTTTATCTTGGAACCAGGAAAATAATAAGAGATATACAATAGTACATGGCTGCACAAATGAACTGCATAGCTCAAAAAGTAATTAAAAATGAGCAAGCAGTAATGATCCTAGAAATGGGGTTACATTAATGTCTTTGGGAAAGAGTACTTTTTTTTTTCAGCACATCACATACATGTGAAATTGGAGAAATAAGGAAAAGGGAAACTATAAGGTAATCTAACAGTAATCAATGGCAACTCAGCAAGTATTTGATTGCATGTTTAAAATACCTTTGCCATAGTATAAATCCAAACAGGGAATTCCAGCATGATGTAGAAATGTAGCAAAGTCAGAATCAGTTCTGGCAAGTCTTTCTATCTGCAAAATCAAAATCAGTGAATAATCAAAGATTGGCAACATATCTGGTGGAAACTAACTCTCCGTGCAAACTATGGAAACTTCAATCTAAGCCACACGATGTTGATCCAAGGGTGCGCTCAAGGGAGGTGGGAGAGGTGATTTGCAAAAGCGCATTTATAAATCATCCCTCCCACCTCCCTTAAGTTTTGCAAATCACCCCTCCCACCTCTCCTGAGCGCACCATTGGATCAACATCGTGACTCAGATTGAAAGTTTTCATAGTTTGCACGGAGAGTTGGTTTCCACTAGATACGTTGCCATAAATATATAACTTAGGCACTCAAAAGATTATAAACAGAATTTTTTTTCACTAGCGATAGCATGGAATAGTAATTAATTTAACAGCACAAAACAAAAAAGCTTACACAACAATTGGAGTGAAGTGGATGGAGTGACTCAAGGGGTGTCTGGCAGAATGCTTGACCCCCTGTGCCACAACTGAGGTGATGTAAGGGACTACAGCGAGGACCAAAATAAGCAGTTTGTTCAATGAAGACAAGAAACAGTGCATACGGGATGTCATGGGCATTTGAACTGGCTGTGGAAATCAGTTTCCTAATTTATACTTTTACACTATACACATGCACACTGTTATAATCCTAAACATCGAAGGTACCCTGTAAATCTACATTGATTATCTGTGCATTTCTCTAGTAAATAGGCATGGGGGTGCCTGATATAGGTGAGTTTTTCCCCTCCCAGTTAGGCTGGCTATTTTCACGTGTAGGCCTGGTTGCAGCTAAGATTGTAGGGACCAAGTGGGTACTGAACAAATAACCAGGTAGTGTCAAAGGGATAGTAGCGCTTAGTCTGTGATTGAGGCATTGAAAAGCAACGAGGAAAGGCATTCAATTGCGTGATTAGAAACAAAAGCTTCAGAGGGATAGCGAGACTTGAGCCCCTTGTTGAGTGAGCAACTGGGTGATAGGCATTTACTTGGTAAAAAAGTCAAAGTGTTTCTTATACAAGTCAGACAAATTTGCTGATACCCTTGATGCTCCTTGGCAAAAGTTAGTTCAGTACTTCAGTGATCAATCTGGACTGCATACTTTTAAACTGTATAGTACTATCAACACAAAAATGTATAACCGGGTACAGATAATATATAAAGTAAATTTATTGGAGTTTAAATTATCATTAACACAATTCAGACATTTCTTATTCCACAATTCCATATAGAAAGTTGGAATTTTGACTAGCACTAAAATAGCATGTGGATCCAGACCTTGCATGCTCCACTTGATGGAGACCTTGCATGCTCCACTTGACACAAAAATGAGTGGGAATCGTTCCGGACAGTACAAACTTAGTTGTTCAGGCCAACTAATCATTGCTTACAGATAATCTGACATGCATATTGCATTGAAAAGGTTTTTTTAATAATTCTGAAAGTTTCTTTTAGTGAAACAATTTTGAAAGATAAATCAGCCAAAGACCAAGTAATTAGTTAATTCATAATATGTAATAATTTTAAGTACTTGCATTGAGGTGGTCAGGGCTGAACCAATTGGACCAAGTCCTGGCTGGCCCAGCCTGTATTGCATAAATTCCTAATTAAATGGTGATATATAATATCTATCAATGGACTTTCAACTCCAGGTCCTGAGCCATGACCCAGGCCTTGGTCAGCCCCTGAAGGTGGTGGTGACTTGATAAGGTGAAATAACGAAACATGTAGTCACTATTATTTCTGGTTCTTTGTTTGTACAATCGACGCATTCTACTAAACCAATATCGTACATCTTATTCTAAATAGCAATTACATGAATTTATTTTACCTATTTTGTAAGGATTTGTAAAAAAATAAAGATTTGTTTAGATCAGAAGAATAACACAAGTGCAAGTAGTAGTTTTCACTAACTTTTTGTATAGTTGTCACGTAGACTGATTGATGACTACAATAAAGATTTGACGACACCAACATAGCATATCTTCTAAGCATATTTCCTGTAGGGATGCCCTCCCTCTAGGAATTAAGATCCACTCATCTAATTGGGCCTGCCCCCTTATATTAGGAGCAAATGCACCCAATCTAGCACTACATGCCTTACCCAAAACAAAAAAAAATCAACCAAATCAGTATGGAGATGGATTGTGGCATAGATAATTCAAGGTTACCAACCCTGCAATGTACAAAATTCAACCTCTAGATGGCTATACAACTGTAAAAGTAATATTTGAATGACACGCAACTCTCCAGCGTAGTTCGGAAAAAAAGTGATACTCCTATTTAACTCTAAACCAGTTTAGAACAGCTAGCAATAATCTCGGTTGAGTACAATCTCAATCATTATATATATACAAAAACATATGTAAACCTTTTGAGTTCTTACATCAATGCCTTCATTCATTTTATTCCATGTATCATAGACTGTTTTTCCTTCAACATCCGGATCTTTTACCTGGATGCAAAAAGTTTTGGATGAAATCAAGCATAGTTCCGAATTTGGTCTGGCTAGGTGAGAGTGGACTGAAGTTTCAAAATGAAACTCCAAATTCGTAGCAAGATGCAATGGAACAACATTGCTCCCTACCTGTCGTGTAACATCGACCAAGAGGTTGTCCAACTGGGGGGTGGAACCAGCAAAAAACCCGACACCTTGCACCGCACAATCAACATTTAAATAAGCTACAGCTTTTGAATGCAGATCTTCAAGGTTCTCTTCAACCCATTCAGTTGATCCGATCTGGAAAAAAGAACCTTCAAAATGTAGAACAAATAAATGCAACAAGAAGTAATGAGTTCTTGAGAATTGTGGTAGATGAATCAAATCAACCAGAAAAGGTTAATCATAGGATAACTAAGAACATGCTTGAGAACTGTTTTAGAGGAAATAACCTGGCTGACAATTAGATGGCGCAATAAAAAAAACATGGTCCAAAAGCAGGAAAAGGGATTCCATGAAATGGCTTTACTGTTCACAAAAGGTGAAACTGATCCCATGGAAAAAACATTCAAAACAAAAGGTAACTTTTTCTGATATTTGAATCGTAAAAGAAAAAAAATGCCAAAATTGGCCTGCTACAAACAAGTAATAAGGGTATATTTCATAAAGCAAATAAATTTGATACTCTTTATTTCAAAGCAAACCTTAGCATGTTCAAGACCTTTAATTTGATATGCATGGTCAACATGCCTTAATGTTTGGACCATACGTACATCTACTCATCTACTCCCTCCGTTTTTTTATATTTGACACCGTTGACTTTTAAACTCAACTTTGACCATTCGTTTTATTCAAAAAATTTAATATATAAAAACAAAAGTCATCTTACAAATTTCTTTAATAATGAAACAACTCATATCAAAATAGATGACATTTGCATAAATTTTTTGAATAAGACGAATGGTCAAAGTTTTGCTTAAAAATCAACGGTGTCAAATATAAAAAAAGGAGGGTTGTGAACTATATACATAATGCTATATATGTTATATTTTACTTTTAAAAAATGTTACGGTGCGGGGCCGTGAGCACCGTTTCTTTTTTCATGTGTCCACTAGTAATTAGATACTTCATGTCTTTTCAGCAATATATTATAATCTTTCTTCGTATGAACTCACCATTCCGAACTCTTCGGCATCCCAACTACAAAGAATGATGCTTCGCCGTGGTGTCCAGCCAGACTGCAGCATTATTCCAAGGCGCCGAGCAATATCAAGAAGCGCGGATGTGCCACTGTTAGGGTCAACTGCTCCATAGGTCCATGCATCTCGGTGGTTACCAAGGATAACATAGCGATCAGGTTCTTCATACCCTTTTATGATAGCAAAAATATCTTGTATCACAGCCATCTTCCTGTCCTCCTTAAATAAGGGAAGAGAAAACCATTATTGTGTTGACTCTACTAAACTCCAAAACATAGTCTCATCTACCAGCCAAGCAAATATGCACGGCAAAAGAAAAGATGCACCCTGAAACACTATTGTGCCTACAAGACAAGCATGGACCGCTATGGTGCAGTGTTTTCTTTGTCCAATATACACAACTCCTCCAATGGAAAGACATCAGAATGAATCCAACATATAGAAACAACAGAGAATAATGACAAATAGGTCTACAGCAACAGAACAAAGGGAACCATCAAAGCATACTACAAGAAAAAACTGCATCACCCAAATGCTCATTGATTTTGTGCTCAACTTAGTTTTGTACAGCCACAATAATTTTTTCATCCAATGTAAATTTTTAGCCACAATGTCTCTAATTTTAATCAACCTGTATTACCCAAGGGCCAAGGAGCAAATAACTGCTCAAAAGTCAATACACTCAACATCAAGTATAATGCTACTTGCACACACTACAACCAGTACAAAATAAGGCCAACAAATCAACAGGTGCCAGGACCACTGTCCCCTCAAACCAAAATAGTCAATACCAACAGTAAAAGCAGTTACTATGCTCCCTAATCAGACCGCAAACATAGTGCCTCTCTTTCAAAGATGGAATAATTAGGGTGGCTTATCCAGATTTTCAGCATGGGCAACCATCAAGACTCTTTCCCCATTTTCTACCAGACGTCTTTGTTAAGTTGACAACAAAATGTTAACAGCCTATCAATACAAAACCCAATCCAGATAATAGGTCAAACGAGCAGTCCACAGCCAATTGTAAGCCAGCAATCATGTATATATAGACAATCCAATCAAGTTTTATACCTCATAAATGAAGTTGATCAGCGTGGGACCAGGGCCGACGCCACCGACATCAACGAGAAGATCAACTCCAGCTTGCCACTCCGCCGGCAAAGCCGGGCCACGCAATGTCATTATGATCGCTGAAGCCGTCTTGCCGGAGACCGGCATAGACGGGATTGCCGGAAACCGCCGCTTAACTGCCTCGTCATCGAAACCCAGACGCTCCGCCCCAGCCGTGGCTGCCCACCCCGGCGTGAGGGGATCACCAGGGCCTCCAAGGATCACCGTGCCCCTCTCAACCCCGCCGTCCGCATGGCCGCCAATGAGCACGGCGACGGCGCCCCTCTCCGCGGCGCGCTGAACCACCCCGCCGCGGTATCCACCCCCTCGGATCGCCACCGCGACGCGGCCGCGGACGCTGACCCCGAGCCGGTCGAGCGCGAGGTAGTCCTCCTCGCGGCCGAGGTTGACGAACACCGCCTCCGCGACAACCCGGCCGGAGGGGGCGTACGCGTGGTACGGCCGCACGAGGCGGCGGCGCCCGACGTCGGCCGGCTCGTCGAGAGAGAGGCGCGCGAGGAGGGCCCCGTCGGCGGCGAGCAGGGCGAGGGAGGCGTGGCCCGGGTAGGAGAGCAGCGGCGCGTAGTCCCGCGTTAGGGTTCGGAGCCCCGCGGCGCGGAATCCAGCGAGCACCCG
>CM002481.1:26630415-26690502 GCA_000325765.3 Leersia perrieri | reverse complement strand
CGGCGACGCCGGGGTGGCCATCGGCCAACAACGACGATTTTTGAATTTTTTTTTATTTGCTTATTGCGGGCGGGCCGCCGCTCCGCCTGCAATCCCACCGGTCAAGGCAGGCGAATCCTCGCAGGCGCGACCGCCGCCCGCCCGCGATGGCCCCTTCCAACTGCCTGCAACGAGCGTGAGGATTTACCTTATAGTCTTCACTTCCTATGACTCTAAATTTCTGTATTTTCTCTGTGCCCCAATTAAAAGGCAATTTGAAACCTTTGTGTATTTTTAATTCCTATAGGAATTCAATAGATGAGGCATCTTATTCATATGAATTTTTTATAAGTTTGTACGCATTCTTAGCGTATTCTCGAAAAAAATAAGTTTGTACAATCTTGTGCTTTGAATGGGACCTACAGTTTTGCAGCGTCATGAACATTGGAGATCTGCATTTCACCACACTATCAGAGTGTTTTTATGTGATTGGATTCTGGAGAGTTTACAGGCTTGTACTCTATTATTTTGGTTTGATGCCGTCCCAACATATTGGTACCACCAAACTCTAATAAATTTTTATACTACCAAACTTTTTTGGTAATGTATGTGTCTAATTGACAACTTTTAGTGATAAATCGAATCTTATCAGATTGTCGTTTAAAATTGTTGACAATTTGGTAGGCCAAGTTTTAGCTCCAAAACAAAACAATTATTTATCATATATTATTGAAATATCTTAATTTTTATCTCAAACTTTTATACACAGTAGCACAATTTAAATTATTTATGGTATGTAAAATTAGAGGAGCCATCAGAGAATAATGAACTAAGTATTATCTGTTATAAGCTTAAACATATTTATTTTGAGTTTTATTTACAACCTACGTATATATACCTTTTAGGCAAAATATTGTTTAACAATTTGTGAAACGTGCTGGATGAACGAGGAAATGGCCAAGATAAAGTTTAGGGCAGGCTTAATAGTACTATAGCTATCTCCTAGCTCTAAAATTGACTCATCATCTATAGTCAGTGTAATGGCTCCTATATATGAGCTCACGGAAGGAGTTTCATGCAACGGTAATAAGGTACAGATTAATCTCTTAATTATTGCCTAACCGAGAGCGGGGGAGGAGGAATTACGCCGTTGGCTAATGGGGGGTGCCAGGCTCACACCCACCCCCGGCAGCCGGCACCTCCCGACCTCCGGTGGCTAGCTTCGCCGCTAGCTGTCTGTTCACAAACGGGATCCGGCAACTAACAACCCAACCTGCGTACCTGAAATGGAACCGCAAAAAAGAAGGAAAAGGTGGGAGCCCGCATGCAAAATGCTCCACCCTCTACTAGCCGTTGTCACTTCCATGTATAACCACCATCTCCTGTCAATACATATGTAGCCATGGATGCATTCCTCTCCTCTCAAACTCCCACGCAATCTCTCTCAAAAGATCCACGAAATAACCTTCTCTCTGTAAAAAAAAAAAAGTAATCCTAAGTTTGAATCTAAAGAGGGAGTAATTAACCTATAGGATTTCTTTGGCTTACTATTGAGCTTTGGTATAGTTGTTAAGTTATAGTAGTACGGTCCCTAAAAAAAATTAATAGTAGCATGAATTTGTTAAAACGGCAGTAGCGTTTGGTTTAAGTTACGACAGGGACATGCCTTTTTTTAAAAAAAAATAAACGCATTTACTAATAGACAAATTTCTTTGGCACGAGTTGCCACAGCATAATTTATGACATGTAACACTTTACTACTATTAATTTTTTTGGACAAAGCTGGTAATATATGGCAACATCTGTAAGAGCACCTTCAGCATGAGGCTAAATTAAAACAAGGAGGACCGCTACGTGCCAGACCATAAAAACGACCTTATAAATGTAGTCGAAACAAGTGAGTGGAAAAAAAATCTTACACATGATTGCTATCTTCTATCGGTGGTTCTATCTAATGTTATCTTCTTACGAGTAGCTATTTTTTTTTTTTACATAGGTCCTACTATTGATGGAAACACTACAGCCATTGAACTTCAGTATTATTCGTCTTTACACTTACCAGGGCAGGAGATGCCATAAAACCCAACGGCATTCAACGGCTTTATTTTTATTTGCATGAGCCATATATGAGACAAGATAGAACATTACCATGCATATGTGATTTCCATACATATACGATCTTATCTTACCAAAAAAAAAGATTTTCTTCTATACATATGTCACATCACCAAATGACCCAGCAGCCAGCTTATTGTTCGTGTGACAAGAGCCATGCCAATCAAACCATCTACTGTCCATCTCCTAGGCTTTTGCAGGAAAGCTCTCGAGAAACCTCTCTACGACGTCAAGGCCGCAGAGCTCCTTGACGACCGGCATTGTCGCCGGCACGTCCATCTGGAACATCAGCGGTGAGCCGCCCGCCGGCCCGGTGCCGACGGCGCCAGCGAACTCCTTCCGGGCTGCTCTAATCGCTTCCCTCATCGCGCAGTGCACCGACGACGCCAGCAGTAGCGGCGGTTCACCGGACGCTGCGTTGCATCGCAACAGTTTTCAGATTTCAATTTCAGTGTTCACGCCAGAGAAATTAAGGGAAGAAAGAAATTGGTAAAATATTTCACCTTTGGAAGAGAGGACGCGCTTGTGATCGCGGGAGCTGTTGATGAGCTCAACGTTGAACTGCTTGGGGATGGTGTCCACGGTGGGGATCTTGTACGTCCATGTGCCATCGTGAATGACCAATCCATCGGAATTGGTTGTGTACTCCTCGTTTGTGAAGAAGCCGACGCCTTGCACGAACGCGCCTTCCACCTGACAAGATAACAACATTCAGCTAGCACATTCAGATTACACATTTATTTACATCTCGTTCTTGCAATGATCTGCAACACAGAAATCCAATTACTACTGTTTTGAATGAAATTAGTAGGTTGAGTGATTCACTGACCTGGCCTAAGTCCACGGCAGGATTCAGGCTCTGCCCACAGTCATACACGAGGTCGCTCCTCAGGATGGTGGTTGCTCCTGCCAGCACATCCACTTCCACCTGCAATGTTCATATGTAAATTTGATATCAAGCTCAGCAACTTGGCTCCGACAGTGCATTTTCAGAGCTTCAGATGTGATTTGGATCAGTGTGTACCTCACTAATTGCAGCTCCATAGTTCAAGTAGCTAGTGAACATTGGGTCAGGCGTCCAGTACGCGTGCTCTGTCAGCTGAATACTTGCCATGCTTGCCTGAAAGCAAGGACGGACAAATTAAATACCATCATCACAATTACAAATTTACAATGCTGTAAGAGAGTGATATTTTAAAAACACAAGAAGTACCAACTGATGCTTCCAGTTGACTGAAAAAGGTTAATTTTTTTCCTCACCTGGGCAATCAAAGATTTCCATGGTAGGGTGCCAGCCTTCTCCTTAATAGGCTTCAGCCTCTCGACTAGCGCGGCACACGATTTCCGAACAGCCTCACAGCTGGTCTCGGAAGTGGTGCTCCCGCCTGTGAAACCTCCCTGGATCATGCTTAGGGTGTCGGCCTGGATGACACGGACCTTGTCGAGGAGGCCCTCGCCGCCGTCATCACACAGCTCGCCCAGCGCGAATGCTGTCATCTGCTTCACCTTCGTCCACAGCCCCTGCCCGATCTCCACGCCGCCGACCTCGACGGCGATAGAACCGTCGTTCATGATGGACACCTTCCCGGGAGTCGGCCGGAGCGTCACGTCGTAGGTGATCGGTACGCAAGAAATGCCCCGCTTCTTCCACCTATTGCTGCCATTGAAGCGCTCGACCATGGCCGTCCTCCTATGGTACTCTGGCGATAAGGCCAACTTGTCGAAAATGGTGATGAGGTTGTATGTCGAAGGATCACCGGCAGTATCCCCATAGAACACCTTGAGGCTCTCAAAGTCATGGAGGTTCTTCCTCCTTATGGCGTTCGTGTCCACCGAGAGCACCGACGCGACGTGCTCGACAATGGCCTCGGCGATGAACGAACCCTGCACGTCGCCGGGAGCCCGCATCGCTGACTTCGATGAGAGGTTCGTCTTGCAGACCTTGATGTCGAGCGCGAGAGTGCCCCAATTGTACTTTTTCAGAGCCCTGACAATGGCGGCTGGCATCAATGGGCTGACGTCAACCGGCGATATCCCAGCATTGATTCCGAGATCAAGGTGCAGGGCCGTGATCTTGCCCTCGGACCTGAAACCGACGGAGTACTTCACCTTTATCGGATGCCTCCCTCCAGCCATTATCATGTCCGTCTTGCGATCGAGGTACATTCAAACCGGACGCCGCAGCTTGAATGCTGCGACGGCACAAGCAGCTGCAACCTGTCAAACAACAGCATGTCTGGTCATACTAGATGACTAGATCTGCATTTTAAATAGTTTCGTAGTTCTAGTTAACGAATAACAACTCTATCAAAACAGATATCATTTTTTTGCCGAGCATCAAAACAGAGATCTAAACCGTCGAACTTCATACTAAGTTCTCATAGTAATTTTTAGTTATGGAAGTGCTACTATATTTTTTTTCTGAAAGGTGGAATACTACTTTATGTTCAATCATACACATTTGACACATAATATAGCTTTGTTGTCAAACAAAAGCATATGCATTGTATATCTATAGCAACTGAGCTGGATGGGAAATTCCACTAGTTCAAGAATATAATTCTTCTGCAATTCAAAGATATGGTTAGTCAGGCACTTACATGTATTGCTTTCATTCCCTTTCCACCAAAACCTCCTCCAACTCTTCTCGTGATGATACGGACATTGTGATATGGAATGCCGAGGCACCTTGCAACAGTATTTTGAGTAATCTCAGGTATTTGCGTGGAGACGTAGATGGTTACACAGTTATCTTCATCAGGGATAGCTAAGGCTGTTTGTGTCTCCATGTAGAAATAATACTGAGATTCAAGTTTCACCTGTACCAAAATAAACAAATTAAGTATAAGTTTTCACCTCAAATTGCATCAGATATTTGAGTGTTCTTTCTTAGCATCTGCTGATCAGCAGATTGCGTTGTACATCAAAATTGCTATTCTAATATATTGATGTGCAAAAGCTTTAGCATGTTTGGAGAAAATGTATGTACCTCCCCATCTATGATCTTGTGGTCAGCTTCAGACATTGCTTGGTTGAAGTCACCAATTGGCTTAGGAGCTAAAAATGGGGGAACTTCAAAGTAGCTGTTATGCTGGACAGCGTCTTCTATTGTCAGAATTGGTGGCTGAAGATTTTCATTACTATACTCAATCACAGCTTGCTTTGCCGCCATATATGCATACTTTTGTGTTTCAGCAATCTAAATGATAGCAACAGGACATGGTAAGTTCGAATGTATTCTAATTTTTTGGGTTATTCAGATATGCATTACAATTTTTTCCTCATCCAAAAGAAAGTTCGGGTGGTTACCACAACGCCAATATTTTGGCCGGCAAATTCAGAAACTGGATCAGCGAAAAGCACTTCATCTCCTAGCATTAAGAAGCTGGATCCAATATTTTGTCCACCTGTAGGAATGTCCTTTGCAGTGATAACTGTGATTACCTTCTGTGAAGCCAAGGATGATCTGAAGTTTACATCATTAATGTGAGCGTGAGGGTGTGAGCTGTAGATAAATGCTCCGTAGAGGCAATCCTTTGGAGCAGGGATGTCATCAACGTACAATGCCTCTCCTGCACATAAAGTTCAGAAGTTCAGGCCTCCAAGGAGCTTTAGATATGGGAGGCAGTATTCTAGATTACATTACAGAAGTTTTCATTTCAAAAATATTACACTACAGCAGTTCATGAAACTAAAACATGTATGGTAAACTAAACTAGATTGAGAATTAGAAATGTGGATTAAGAGAGTATGTACCAGATGCTTGGAGTTCTGCCCCAGCTTTCATGATTGGTTTACCAATAGGTTTGTATTCATCAGAGAAAATCAACTCTTGCCTTGATTTCATTAGCAGATCAGAGCAGTCATCCTTTGAGTGCTTTTCTGGCAAGAACTCAGCACTACCGTTTGCAGTTCCATTAGTATATGAACTGTTGGGAGCAATAGCATTTTCAGGCCCATCCAAACCATTAGTAAGGGAAGACAGGAATCTGAACAGATAGCCGACGGCTAAGCTGATTCTGTATTCAGGATGTGTTGTGTCTTCGACTGGTGATACAACATCTTTAAGCAACCGAACAGCTTCAAGTATCACAGGTGCACTAACAATTTTCCCCTTCAGAAACTCCTCAACCTTCCTAGCTCTGATGGCATGTTTGGCCCCGAAAGCGCCGAATGCCAAGCAAACATCCTCAATGAGATGGCTCCCTGATGCTGCATCCACCGAACTCCTTGCCAAGAACGCAGAATTAACATATGAGACGGCATTACCAAGCGGACGAGGAGACGCACGAAACGTCTCAAAGGTGATGCCATCATCTGAACCCCAATCGGGGATAGAGATGCTGACCAGCAACGTCCTGTAATCACATGGAGGCTGCTCCAGGAACTCCTCTAGAGTGAGGCACATCCTCTTGGAACCCAACTGCATTGTGACAGTTGATCCTGCAGCTAGAAGAACAGTCGCGATGTCCGACGGGAACGGCAGCCTCTGCGCCATGATGATGTTGCCTCCTAGGGTCGCCGTGTTCCGGACGAACGGCGAGGCCACCTTGCTTAGGTGATCGGCAATCTTCCTGAACACTGAATCTCCATCCGACAGTATCTCGATGGTTTTGGAGATAGACACGACTGCTCCGATCTCAATGCCCTTATTGCTTCTGTTGATGGCTGAGAGCTCCGGAATCTTCGAGATGTTGATATACTTGTCATGGAGGTCTTGATCCCTGTACACTCCGGAGCCGGTGTTCGACGCCACAATCTTCACGGACATTTCGTCGAACAGGTTGGAGTCAAACAACCTGTTGAACTCTTCGACGCTCTTGGGATGGAACCATCCGTCGCCGGTGACCGCCCCACCCACGGACGACCTTATCTCCGACTTGAGGAACTCCGGGAACGCGGGAACGGCGCCGGCGTCACCGGAGTAGGCCGGCATCTTGCTGACGTCAGCGTCGCCTTTCTTCTTCCAGAAGGCGTTGAGGCCGAGGTCCTCGAGGTCGACATCGGCGGCGAAGCTCTTGCAGGCGTCGACGATGGGGCGGTAGCCGGTGCAGCGGCACAGGTTGCCGGAGACGGCCTTCTCGACCTCAGCGGCGGTGAGCCTGGAGAATCCCGGCGGCGGCGGCGGCGATTGGCCACCCCTGTCGGCGTTGGCGAGGGCGGAGAAGATGGAGACGCACATTCCGGGGGTGCAGAAGCCGCACTGCGAGGCGTGGAAGCCGTCGAGGCGGCGCTGGACGGGGTGGAATCCATCCCTGAGGTTGCCGATGCCCTCGCTGGTGGTCACCGCGCAGTGGTGAAGGCTTCCCAGCAGCGTCAGGCAGGAGCTCGCCGAGAATGACGTCACCTCGTCGGCGGCCGCATCGTACTTGGAGACGACGACCACGCATGCGCCGCATCCACCTGAAAGAGGGGAAAGAATCGTCAGTAAATATACCCGTATTGTACTGTCAATTACTCCGTGGTTATACTTATACAGTACGGAGTAATTAGCACCGTTATCAAAGTTTAAAAATATTTAAGTTAAACTTTAAATGCTCAATGTTTAAATTATACTTATATGCTTCCAACCTCCAAAATAATGATGAAACAAATTGTAAAATTATGTTGAGAGGTATGTCATAGACACAAAGTGCAGCTATAGAAAAAAATAAATAAATACTTAGTGACGAGCCAAAATTTAGTTTTTTTTTAAGATCAGGTGCCGTTAGTTGGTGAAAAATTTTGCAAAAACATCACATCAAACGTTTGACCGGATGTCGGGACTTGTTTTTGAGCGCAAATAAAAAAACTAACTTTATGGCTAGCTTGTAAATTGAGAGACGAATTTTTTGAGCCTGATTAATCCGTCATTAGCACATGTGGTAACTGTAGCATTTATAGATAATTATGGTCTAATTAGGCTCAAAAGATTCGTCTTGTCGTTTACAGCACAACTGTATAATTAGTTTTATTTTTTATCTATATTTAATGCTTCGTGCATGAGTTTAAAGATTTAATGTGATGTTTTTTGGGAAAATTTTTTGAAAACTAAACTAGGCCTCAACAGGGCACAACCTTGATTATTGAATATCAGATAATATAGTACCTCCCGAACACAATCCACAGAACAGAAAACAGAAAAGGAGGAAAACTCGGCATTGCGAGCTAACAGGTGTGTTGCCCAAAAATTAGTTTTGGAACTAAGTAATGCAATGAAATAGTTGGGAAGTAAAGTGGACATTTCTCAAAACAAAACAGTAGTACAAATTACTGGTGCAAACGGTTAAATAATTTGTTTTATGATCGAGAGGTGTGGGCTGTAAGTCTGTAACTGCTCCCACCACTGTGAATAATCAGAGTCAAGCAAGCTACAGTACTGCTTAGTGCTTTGTCATGACGTGCAAGCGGTGAAAAAACACTCGATCATCAGCAGTCTAGTCTCGAACATGCAGACAGAGACAGTACCAGGGCCTGTTCGTAGTATACTTACGGCCTATTTGAAATACAGGATTATTAAAACACAGGAATAGGAAAAATACAGTAATAGAATAATATGCTCATATAATTCCTACGGGATTTGAAAACACAGGAAAGCTTCAAAACTGTTGTTTGATTAAAACACAGAAAGAACACAGGAATTCAAGACATGCAAAGAAGAAAAATGAGGTGAGACTTCATGTTTGAAATCCTCCAAAACTACACTAGGAATGTCTATTCCATAGGAATTCTATAGTAATTGATATGAATTATTCCTTTGTTTTAAAGGCCTCTGTAGGATTTTTTCTGAGTTATCTGATGGTGTGTTTTCTATAAAAAAAATTTACATGAAAGTTGTTTTAAAAAAGAAAAGTAATCCATTTTTAATCTTTAAAATAACTAATATCTAACGCAGCCGGGTGTTTTTTCTCTTTTTTGGAAAGGCTTCTAAACGATTTATTTTTTAAAAAATATCTATTATTTAAAAAATATATTAATATATTTTTAAGTTAAAAATGGCTAATAGTTATTTAATTTTAAATGTTGTTTTTCTTTTTGCATCCACTACTATTTTAATTTGTCAAACAGCCCAACAGAGACAAACCAAGACACCCTAAAAAAGGTAAACAGAAACTCAGGAAATCGAATAAATTCCCTATGAGCTAACCACGCAGAAACACAATTAGCTAGCATCGGTCGATCACTGCATCATCACCCAACCAAATAGAAGAAATTGATCAAACAAGACGAAAACCCAGTCTCAACATTAATTCCAATACGATGACGACGACGAGATGAGGAGGACGGTGAAGAAGAAGAAGAAAGATGGAGTCGATCGATCGTTATAGCTGACCTTCGCCGCAGCCGAGCTTGGGGCCCCTGACTGGGGTCCGCGTGCGGAGGAACTCGAGCAGCGTCGTCGACGGGTCCACCCCCACCGCCTCGTACCTCTCCCCGTTCACCGCCACCACCGCCGCCGCCGCCGCCTCCCCCATGTCGCCGATCGATTTCTCTCTCGGTCACGGGCCTCACGGCTCGCGCGCGCGCGTGCAGGTGATGTCAAGGCCGGCCGAGGTAGAGCCCTTTCCAGCTTCGGCTTCGTGCGGGGGATGTCAAGGCCGGCCGAGGCACGGGGTGGGGGGAGTGCGTACTCGCTGACGCGCTCGCGACGCACGCGATCACCTCATCGTGTCCTGGCACGTGTCGATCGCAGTCAGAAGTACTGCGCGCTTGTGTGTTGCAGTTAAACACTCACTATGGGCTGTTTGGATAACATACATTTATTTAATAAGTCCCTATTACATTAGATATTTAACGTTAATTTAGAGTATTAAAAATAGACTAATTATAAAATTTATTTCATAACCTTGTACTAATTCGCAACACGAATATATTAAACCTAATTAATCCATGATCAGCCTACATGATGCTACAGTAAACATTTGCTAATTATGAATTAGTTAATATTAAAAAGTTCATCTCGCGAATTAGCTCTTATTTATGTAATTAATTTTATTGTTAGTCTATTTCTAATAATTCAAATTAGCGTCTAAATATCCGATGTGACGTGGACTAAAATTTTTATACCCTATCCAAATAAGGACTATACTATAGTACTCCATTGAGCTAGGCAGCTAG
The DNA here is from genome assembly GCA_000325765.3 of Leersia perrieri. Taxonomy (NCBI): domain Eukaryota; kingdom Viridiplantae; phylum Streptophyta; class Magnoliopsida; order Poales; family Poaceae; genus Leersia; species Leersia perrieri. The sequence goes on along the minus strand of CM002481.1, from coordinate 26,680,311 downwards.
GTTAGCAGCTTGCAGAGTTGTTGTACTAACTTCGTGGTGACCTACCATCTTTCTCCGAAAATATTTGTCGTTTTGAGTTTTTTTCGTGACGTTTGGTCATTCGTCTTATTTAAAAATTTAGAAAATTATTATTTATTTTATTTATGATTTGCTTTATTATTTTATATTTACAGTAACTTTTTTGCCAAGACGAATAATCAAATACATAAAAAAAACTTAAATGATAAGTATTTTGAGACGGAATGACCGCATACTTTGGATATGTTCCGGGTTTATTAATTGTCAGCAGCAGCCGGCCGGCGCGGAATGACAGGAACGGCTTGTAAGTCTAGTAGCTGTATAGATCGTCAAAGTTGAGATCGATACAGAAAAGTTTAACAGACTTGAATTTGCTTTTAGCGAAAGCAACTCAATTTCTTCTTGTCCCAATGACCCCTATATATATCAAGAAAATCCAGAAATTTTCATCCAGTGCTATAGACGGCATTCTTGATTTTTCACTCCGATCCGTTACTTTGATTTAGTCTATTTTTTTTGTATTATTTAACCATTTTTAATAAACAATTTTGAAATAGATTTATTTACAGGTTTAAAAGTTTTTTCCCACGTGAAGCAATCCGATGTTCGTGGAGAAACAATATGCTCCCTTGGATTGGCAAGAATTTACTGTGGTGTCGTAAAAATGATTATTTCATTTTAAGAATAAGTTTTATGTTATTTGTTTAAACAGCTAAATTGAAAGTGTTAAAATTATAATTTTCTTTTGAGGATTAGTGGACGAGTAGCACCGTGATGTCCTGGATGACTCGACTGTATACATGAAGACGAAATATATATGTGCTTAATTAATAGCGATGTTATTGTTGTAACTGTGCGCAAATTTCACTATCGATCTGGTGGGAGGTACGTTGTCGTGCTTAATTTTCAGAGCAATCATTTTCTTTCTTTTATTTCCAAAACTACAACTTTCACGTCGTTTCCTGTATAGCTCGATTGAGTTGCTCAATCGAACCGAGAATAAGACGGTACTTTGCTGTTCGACTACACCAGTGTACGTAATCAGCGACCGATCTCAATTAGATTGCTACCTGACTACCGGTCGCAGGATACTCTGATTCATCCCCCTGTGTAGCATGTACTAGTAGTAGTGTTGATATTACATCTATGCAAAAATATAAAACATCGATTCTGGAATAGGACTTTGACAACCAGCGTGGGGGAAATGGATCTAGTAGCGAGCCATAAATTAGACGACAACAACAAAAATCAAGGCGATGGAGCAAAAATTTCTTTAGGCTTGTTCGGTTATTCCATTTCCCAAGAGGATTGAGGGGATTTGAAACGGACTTATTCTACTCCTAATTGAGGTGTGGAATTATTTTTCTCAATCCTCTTTAGTCACTCTGTCTTGGGAAATAACCAAACAAACCCTTAGAAGAATTGACATTGTTGGCGTCAAAACGGGGATGGCAAAGTCGGGAGCGGCACAGTGGGGATGGTGATCGAAGGTCGCATCTTTGCAACCGCGCACATCCATTCTCTTCCCATTCTTCTCATCCCCGACTAATTTGGGACATGAAGCTACATATGTGTGCTTTGACAACGGCGTTGAGAGTCAAGGGAGAGACCGGCATGAGTGCGAGCGATGGTGTGTTAGTAAGAGAAGTGGAGATGACGTGAGATGTATAGACATGAGGCGAGGAGTTACAAGATCGCGTTGGAGGCGGTGGTTGTGGATAGACAGGGGAGGAGCTTGTGGGTAAGGAATCCACACGGTGGTGAGGATTGGTTTGGTGAAGCTCTTGGTGAGCTTGGGGATGAGTTCGTGCGACGGGGTCACACGATGAATCACAACTTGGATTGCGGATGAGATGCATTATTCACTCGCTGTCACTGTCGAGGACGTGCACGAATAATCTGAGAGGAGAATCATGGCAGTGACCTAAGACATTGGATAGGGTAATTGGATGATCAGGATTTCAGGTATGTAAACGGGGTGCTACGTTATAGTACAAGCGTATGTCAGTAGCCCCAGCAAACCATTGGTAAACATTTGAAAGGGACGACTCGTGGAATAATAAGCACTATGGCCAGATAGAAAAAAAAAAACAAGAGAGAAAAATACAGTACGGCTATGTAACACAGAGTAACGGACACACTTTACTACGTTTTAGTACACTCTGCATCGTTGCAGCCCTACACATGACAGCAGAGAGCTCATGACCAACACGTCACCGTGGAGCGTGGTCTCTCCTCCACGTTGGAGCCTAGCCACAGTGGCAGCCGAGCATTATCCTTTTTATACGTCGATTATGAGAATCCATTTTACGTCATCTTTTAGAGGTTTCACTTTCACATCTAATTTGAATTAGTACAAGTCCTATATATGTGATATGTCTGGGCTGAAAATAAAATCAATCCGTTACCGGGCTTCTAGGGTGGGCCATACCGTGTCTCACACGGTGCAAATTAGTCCTGTGATGTGAACGTATCTCATGGGCTATTGCCTGGCGGGTGTTGGGCCTAGTGACTGACGAAGTACAGTCCCAACGATAGCGTCCAGTACTGCACGTGCCAAGTACGAAAGTACCAGGCCAACCGGCAACCACCCCTTATCTACGACTTGTTGGACACGTCGGCGCCGTCACCGTGCACGAAGCGCCTGACGACACGGACAAGCTCGTCCGCGGCGTCGCCAAACGGCTCGACGGCGAAGAACCCATGATCCTGCCCCTCAAACTCCACCACCTCCACCGACTTCCCCATCTTCCTCAGCCTTGCCACGTAGTCCACGCCGCGGTCGCGCAGCAGGTCGAGCTGCGCCACCACCACCAGCAACGGCGGCATCGCGACGGCCTCCATCGCGGGGCTCCCCGGCCCGAACGGGTTCGCCAGCGGGTGGTCCCTCGTCGCGCCACGTGGCAGCGCGAGGCGCCACGCCTGGTCGGACGACGGCAGCGTCAGGTACGGCCCCGGCGGGTTCTCCGCCTCCGACCTCGTCCTCTCCTCCCCACCAAAAAACGGGAAAAGCATCACGCACCCGGCCACCCGCATCGCATTGCGGTCAACGGGGAGTTGACCCGACCCGAGACGGACTGCCACGTGGTGCACGATCCCCGCGCCGGCCGAGTCGCCGGCGACGAAGACCCGGTCAAAATCCGCCGATCCCCACTCCGCGAGCCAGGCGGCCTGGTCATCGCGCAGCCATGAGATGACTGTGGCGGCGTCGTCGTGGGCGGCGGGGAGGCGGTGTTCGGGTGCGAGGCGGTAGTCGGCGGAGAGGACGACGGCGGGGAGGTCGTGGGCGAGGCGGAGGCAGCACGCGTGGAAGTTGTCCATCTCGTAGCTGCCGATGAGGTAGCCGCCGCCGTGGAAGTACACGACCACCGGGAGCTTCTTCTTCTCGCCGCCGGCGAGTGGCGGCGGCGGCTTGTACGCCCGCAGCTTGAGGCCGCGGGTGGCGTCGTAGACGACGTCCTTGTATTGGACGGCGGACAGCGCGGGCGGCAACGCCGGCGGTGGGAGGGTGTTGTAGTCCTCGAAGCGGATCACCGTGCCGTCGCTCAGCAGCTGGAGGTTACGGCCGCAGTCCTCGACGACGTACGGCGCTGCCGGCGTGGAGGACGCCATGGCCGGGGAAGTGGACTCCGTTTTTTGACTCATGCTAATTAGTTAAGTAGGTGTGATTACTTGATGGAGCACGAGAGTGAGTGAGCTTTCCGGTGGTATATGTAGCCACCCGAAAATGAATAGTGAGAGTTCGTGATTGGCGGCGGAGCACGTGAATAATGTTGAATTTGGAAGCTTGTTGATTTCCACATATGCTTGGCGCCTACGGATGTGAAGTTGCTTGATCATCACTCCGTACTATCATCAGCTTTGACCCGGCTCATCGAGAGCCACATGATCTGTGCAAGTGTGATCACTCCGTACTATCAGCTTTGACGTCGACCCGGCTCATCGATAGCCACATGATCTGTGCAAGTGTCAAGTGTGAAGTGGCCGCAGCCGTAGATGTTTATGGCGCCCTGAGGGGAAAAATCAATTTACCACATAAATGTACATGTATGATGTATCTACACCTTCTACCATTGAGATTCTGATATGCTGCAGGAGAACATGTTTTAATAAAGAATAATTTTGTATTTAGTGAGAAATATAAGAGATACCATTTTTTTAAGTGTAAATTTAATATCTTCTTTTAGTGTCTCAGGCGCTAGAAGGTACTACACTCTGTTTCAGATTGTAAGACGTTCTACTAGAGAGGTAGGACGTATTACAGTTTGAAACGGAGAGAGTACCTCATAAAATTGTTCTTTAAAAAAGTATAATATTGTATTTAAAACATGAATTTCGATTAAGCACCCAAGTATGTAGGTGTATGTCAGTGATATAGGCCCAGGGTACCCCGTGGACACAACATCTGGTCCTAAGGGCCCGCATGGTCGTTTCCTGGAGTCGTTAAGTCTTGTGAAAAACACAACAGATGGGTTCCTAGAGAGGGTTTGGGCTTCGAGAGGCCACGTGACCATCCTGAGGGGATGGCCCGGTACGCCGCCTAAAGGCCGAACCTATCCCGAGGGAGGGATCGGGTTACTCTGAATCTTCCTGGTGCAGGCAACGCGCACTGCGCACCGCCGTATGGCAAGCACTGTTAGGGGTGGACAAAAAACTTGGGCTCGTGAGCTCGGCTCGGGCTTGGCTCGGCTCGTGAACGAAACGAGCCAAGTCCAAGCCTTTGTTCTAGCTCGTTTATAAAACAAGCCAAACCCGAGCTAGCTCGCGAGCCGCTCGTTTTGGCTCGCAAGTCTAAACTGTTATGCATATATGTATGCTATTTATTTATGTAATAGAGTAACTATTTATAAACATGGGGTTTATTATGTGGATTATGAAAAAATGAGTATATGAATTCATTCTAGTATTATATTTTGAACTTTTGATCCGATTGTTCTTACAAATTACCAATTACATGAAAAAGTTATCGTTAAAAAGGCTTGCAAGCCAGCTCGAGCTGGCTCGAGCCATGAAACAAGCTAAGCCAAGCTCAAGTTTTAGCTTGTTTTTCTAACCAAGCCGAGCCAAGCCAAGCCTACCTTTATGCAAGCTTTTACGAGCCGAGCTAGGCTTGGCTCGGCTCGTTTGCACCGCTAGGCACTGTGCACAACGCAACCCCCAATCACCGTATTTATTACGATGGGAGGGCGCCTGACGCCTGCCACCTGCCACCTCATATTTATTGCGATGGGAGGCACGTGTGACAGACGCCCATCATCATTCCTTTCTCTCTCACCCAGAGAGAGGGAGGCGAGAAAGTCTCCCCTCGGTGACCGTGCAGTGACAGCGCTGTCACTGAGGGATGGATGTCTCTCTTCCCTATCGTCGTCGTATTTAATGCGACGGATGGCTGTATGGGAAGGCTAGGCACTCCACATTGCGACGTCATCTCCTAGAAGCGGTCCCATTGCTCACCGACTGGTGGGCCTCGTCAACGACCGGAGAGATCGGCGTCACCCCTGGTCCAGCACAGTGCTCCTCCCATTTGCCCCCGCTCACCGACTATCGTGCGTGGCGACGTGATGAGGAGCCCTGACAAGACATGACCATGGAGGTCATTCCAGGAAAAAGGGAATATCTCCTGTTCTTTGTAGGGGAGTTGATATGCCACTGTGGTGTCCCTTGGAGTATAAAAGGAGGCCCAGGTCGATGGTAGAAGAGGGGGCAATCCTGGTAGTTGAAAAAAGGGATTGGCCGAAGAGTTAGACACAGAATCACCATACCAAATTATTTATAACTTGATTCTCAGTTCAATCCACCAAAAACAGGAGTAGGGTATTACGCATCCCTTGCAGACTGAAACTGTATAAACCATCGTGCCCGAGGGGTCTTCCTCCTCAGATTGCAGTCTCTCTTTCTCCGCTCTCTTCACTTCACTCTCTAGCTCGCACCCCTGGCCGAACTATAAAGGGGTCCCATGGTCCCCCGCTAAACGAGCTCACGCTCCGATAGTGTATATGCATATAAGTTGTAAAAACTCCCTTCCCGCCCTGATCCCGATGACAGTTGTTTACTTGTTCCGGCAAAACTAACTTGTGCTTTTGCCCTCCTTTCAAAAACAAAAACTGCAGTGTGTGAAAAAAAAATGGCAGTACAAATATATATTGTTGTGGGACAAATGGGTTGATTTCAATCTGAGCACACCCATATATACCACTTGTACCAATCCAAGATACTAAGACGTCCTTTTAAAAAATAGTAATTTATAGGAGCAATAAAATGGACCGTGTGCTTTTAGTTATTTTCCTTTTCAATAAATTCTCTCTTTTCAACTGCCGTTTAAATTGTCCTTACCATTTCCTCTGACAAATACCTTATCATTTCCTCTGACAAATTATTTTATCGTTTGTTTTGACTTGTGATAGTACCACATAATCAAGTGAACGGGTTACAACTTACAAGCAACTAAACACACAACTTTAGTGAAAATCAAGGCTACATCGGTAGTACAGTACACCATGCATTCGCAGTGCATCCATGAACGAAGATGCGATAATAAAAGCACTTTCACTTGCTCGTTCCAAGTTCAAACTTCAATAAAACGTTCAAGCTTTCACCGATCCATGAAACGTAGAAACGAATCTGAGCCTTTTTTACTACTCCCTCCGCTTGTTCAGTGTTCACACCGATCTCGGATTAAAGACAGCCTAGCCGAAATGTCCTTGACCTATGTCGATGACGAAGCCTTGACCATGTGGACTGCGAGCCGTTGGCGTCATTTCCTTCGTCTCAACGCGAAGCAACGACCGGTTTGTTTGTTTCTGCGGGCTAAAGCCACATACGTGCCACGTCAATTGTGACTCTGCACTCTGCAGGAGCGAGAACTGTAAGATCAGAAATATTCACTTCCACAGCCCCACAGAAAAACAAATTTGCTCCATTTTCACAGCAAAATTGGGTGATTTTTGTGGCTATCCATCGCCATTGGGTAAAATTCGCTCGAATCCGCCGCCTTTTCGCCGCAAAATATTCCCCTCCACGGTTTCCACGGGTAGTGGCCGCGCACGTAGAATCATAACCCCCACCCACGATACACCAGCTATCACTACACCCTTTTGCTCCTCCTAATCTCGGGCCCACCAAGCTTAATCAAAGCGGATTAATCGTAACAGCCGCTGTTTCTTTCAGACTTTCACCGAGCCTTTCGCTTAAACAGTTTTATTTAGCCAACGGCGACGTGGAAAGCTCACCATTCTAATGCCAATTTAATCGCGTAGTACGATCCAAATTCAATTATTATCTGAATAGTTTATTGAATTAGTTGATCCAGTTCGTGTCAAATTCCAGCCTAGCTCGACTCGCTTCCGAACAGACGCCACTGCCTTTCCCCTTCCGCTTCGCTTTCGCTTCCTTACACTTCGCCGGCGACGGCGGCGGCGGCGGCGGCGGCGGTGAGGGTGGGGTTGGGTGTTGAGGGATCGAAGCTCGCTGGGTAATATAGATGCCTCCATGGATCCCGTCGGCGAGCCCTCTCCGTCGTCGTCGTCGTCGTCGTCGCGGCGGTCGGTGAAGAGGCGGCCGCCTGCGCGATCGCCTGAGCTGTCGCCGAAGGCGGTGGGAGGAGGGGAGGCGCCGGCGGATTTGATCCGGCGGTTGGAAGAGCTGGAGGAGGCGGCGGCGCGGCTGCGGGGGGAGAAGGAGGCCGCGGAGGAGGCGGCGAGGGGGTTGCAGGCGGAGCTGGAGGCGGAGAGGGCGTCGGCAGAGACGGCGACGAGCGAGGCCATGATGATGATCGAGCGGCTGCAGCGGGAGAAGGCGGCGGCGCAGATGGAGGCGCGTCAATTCCGGCGATACGCCGAGGGGCGCGAGGATCGGGAGCGGGAGGTGCAGGAGGAGCTCGCCTCGCTCTCCGACCTCGCTGCGTCCTACCACTCCCGCCTCCAATCTCACGGAATCGACCCCGATTCCTTCTCCGACGAGGATGAGGAGCATCGATTCGAGGTGGATGAGGAAGAAGTAGAGCAGATCGACGCGGCTGCAGTAGAGGCAGCCGGAAGCAGCGGCGACTCGAGCAGTGGTATGCAGGTGAAAGCCATGGTCGATGACGATGATGAGGAAGAAGAGCAGTTCACCATGGTCAATGGCGACGGCGAGGAAGAGCAATTCACCCCTGTGGAGAAGGAGTTCGAGTACACGGTGGATGTGAGATGCGCGAGCTCGACGACTAAGGTGTCCAGGGCTGTGGTTGTGGGGGATTTCGTTGGGGAGAGCAATGCAGGGGGATTGTACGCGAGGGTGGAGGCTCTGGAGGCGGACAGGGTTGCAATGCAGCGGGAAATCGCGGCATTGCGGGAGGAGAGAGCTCAGCTGGTGATGGCGAAGGCAATGGCGCGCCGGCTATGCTGGGAGGTGGTTGCTGAGCAGAAAGCCATTAGAAAGAAGGTGGCTGCCCAAGCACGAAGCTTCTCGGTGCTAGGGGTGTGCAAGGTATAATTCAGTTTGACATTACTCACTGTTTGTAAGTTGTTAGATTTGGGACATTTATGCTAAATTTGTAGAGTAGCACATCTGAGGGATTTAGTTCATTAGTTAAGATTGATGGATTATCGTTGGAATATTTCTACTGCCTTAAACCAAATGTAATGTCACGAAGTCTGGGAGATAAAAATGCATTCCTGGCATTTCTATCTTGTAAAGGCGAGGGGTCAATAGAAGATTGCTTGTGGTGGCTGTAGATTGAATCAACCTATATGAGGATAGATAAACTGAATTGCTATGCGTTGAAGCAGTAACACAACGGTTGGTAGTTGGTACACAAATGGAAATTTAGGGTGTGATTATCAAAGTTTTTCCTTATGCTTAAATATGAGTTGAGTGCATATAATTACAAGACATTTTAGTCTTTTGGCATTTCCTGATTTACTGAGTGGCTGAACTCATTGTAGATGTGCTTATGTTCTCTTGCTGGCTTATAGAGCAGAGCACTGGCAATTCAGGGACTAATCTGTACATACTATCTTTAAAATGAAGGATTTAAGTGCTTTTGTGCAGATTAAAACTTTGATAATCACACCCTAAATCTTGATGCAAGTACTATTTTGAATTGGTTTATATCCAAGATGTTCTCCAAACAATAAAATAATAAGGTGTTAAGCTCCCAAAATCCATTTTACCTACTTGAATCATCTAGCTATTTGTCCTGATGCACACCGTTCAATTCTGTATTTCCACCGATCATATGACAATTTGAGGTTTCCTGTAGTCTAAAAGATTGCTGAATATATTTGTAACAACCAAAATATTTTAACTGTTTAATTTACTTTTGATAGGAAGTTTCTAATTTCAAGAGAATTCATTTACAAAAATGAAGGCAAATGCTAAAAAGAAGGGCTGTTGTGCCATTGGTTTCCCTTCTGAATTATTTCTTACTCCAACCTTGCTTCCTCCAGAGACCGGAGCTAAATGATTTTACTGGCTTTGTATCTTCTTAAACATGTCAACATGCAATGAGCTGCAGACATGCTAGGTGTGGTTGACTGCTAAAAACTTGAACCAACATTTTGTATGGAAGTAATTAGGATAACATGTGAAGCATTCTATCTCAATTCCATTTCTGGAGTTATTATAATTTATGCTTGTCAACATGTGAAGCTGTAATTGAAAGGAAGACAATAAAATATTTGAGGTTGTTGCTTTCCCACGAAATGTGCAGCTAACAATTAATCCTTTTGATTTTCTGTCACTTTGTTCCATATCCATCAAAAACTAACCACCTTTTATCTCTTTGCTCCAGTGGGTGCTTTCAATAATCTTTTGGAGAAACAGAAGTTCTACCGCCAGGTAGTTTTGTATGATGGCTTGATTATGAATATATCATTATCATTTTCATTCTGAAACGAGACTAAATCAGCTTATGTCGATATTTTGCAGGTATACCTTCGGCTTGTCAACTACATTCATTGGCTTCCTACTGCTACTGGACAGATCCACCATGTTGAATCCCTGGCGTCGCCTGCCTAGGCCAGAGCGATGAAAACAAGCTTCCCAAAAGTATAGCCTATTGTCTATAAACGAAGATCCTGGGATCGTTGTTCATGACTTCATTGTAAGTGTGTGATTGCATTTTTTGACATCTTCTTGCTCTTCTTTTTTTGCCCAAGCACAGTTTTTGAGCTTTATGTTTTATTTGGAAGCTTTGAGCTTGCCGTATAGTGTGTTTATTCAAACTTAGGCGTGAATAGCTTTGTAATCAGGAGCCAACTGACATGCTCTGTATAGAGTGTACATCATAGTAAGTTGTGGAATCTGATCTTGTTTGCGCGCGATTGGTGAAATGCGCTGGAGTGTTGCGTGATTAGTAATCAGGAACTAACTGACATATCTTTTTTGCACGTCGACTCTGACCAAAAAATGGGTAAAATTGCTCCTTTAATTAGCATGGATAAACTTGGATGACAATTTCTACCTTTGATCAAGACATGCTGAATAATACAGTGGTGCATGATTTATGATTGGGAAAATTGCAAAAACCACCTTAGTTGTCACTATGGTTTTGAAATTGCCCCCCATAACCCAATTTGTTGCAAATACCCACCCACTCAAATCTTTTGATGTACATAAATAGTCAATTTGGTCCATTTCTGCTGACGTGCAATTGTATTAGGCCACATTGTTAGCCCACGTTTCGTTTGAGGTGCATCACTTTTGAGCCTGAACCTCTATATAGTTTGAAGCGGGACGATAATTTGCAACAACGAGATAACACATTTCGATAGCAATTGGTAGCGATGATCTACTATGAGAGATAGCGTGGATTGATGATGTGGCCTCCTGCCAGTACACGTCGACACAAAAGGCATAACTCAGCTATTGACATGTATTGAGTGGTTTGGGTGGGTGGATATTTGCAACAAATTGAGTTATGGGAGACAATATCAAAACCACAGTAATATATGGGGTGGTTTTTGTAATTTTCCCTTTATGATTTTGTGACGTGATCAATGCGAGTATGCGATCATGACTGTTGCAGTACCAGTGAAGTTGTTCTGCAAGTTTCATTTGCTTGAAGTTTCTATTGGAGTTTGTCCAGAAAATGTCCCTGTTGCTTCTCGAATATCTGATTTGGCCTTGGGCCATCAGGGTCATTGTTTTCCTCCGTATCTGGTCCATTGTTGTAAAATTTGCACTGAAATTCATATCGAGGCCTATTCTCGAACAATTTACTTTCTTCGTGCAAGCAAAAAAGAAGGCCAGTTTCAATTTTCTTTGGCGATGACGAACCCATTACTATCATGCAACTGGATTGGTGGATACATCTGAAATCTTCTTTAAGATGTCAAACAGTCATAAATGCCACGGAAAGCTGAACATGTTCAACTTGTCTATACAAGACAATGATGCATACAGCCCCGATTGTCGAAACTTGTAATCAATATTTGAAGATTTCTTCAGAGGGCCGGCAACGTCTTTGTCTATGGTATGATCGCCAAGTCAAACCAAAATAAATCAATTTCACAAGACAAAACACACACACACACACGCTGTATTCCTCATTTCCCACTGAAAATTTCAGAGGAGGCACCACACTCCAGTGAGAGAATGTGCGGCAAACAACAGAGAATCCGCAAAATGTCAGTGGCATATAGGAAATTTATTACATATGCTGTCTATATACTTTTGTATCAGGAAGCTGAAGCTCCCATTCATGGTAGTAACAAAAATTTACAAGAGCTTTACTGCTTTTACAGAACAAAACCCCGCAGACTTTGTGCAACCATGCGAACCGCTGTGCGTGCGAAATTTCAGTTAAATTTCGCTCGTAAAATTTCGCACGAACAGCATGGATATATAGCAACTGGCTTACACTCTCCCTGTAGTTTAATCTGCTTTCCATTTTGCATTTATACATATGATATGATCATAACTATCTAGATGAATTCTACATGAACTCACACGATTGCATGATCAGAACAAGGGGCTAAGCTCCTGGATAGACTGCATGGTGTTTGGGGAGAAGATGAATCCCGGCGACATCAGCATCCCGGCCGCCATCATCGGCGAAGCCACCGCCGCCGCCGCCGCCGGCGCGGCCTGCCGCTGCCCGAGCGTGAGCAGCAACGGATCACCGCCGGCGCCGCATGCTGCCGCCGTCGCCGCCTCCTCGGCCATCGTCGCCGGCATCATCAGCGGCGGCGATGAGGACGCCGACGCCGGTGGCTTGCCGGTGAGCCGCTGCACGACGGTCATGAACTCCTGCGGCCGCGCGTGCACAACCTTGGGCGTGTGCTCGTACACGATCACCGGCGCCTTCTTGGATGGCAACTTCGCCGCCGCCGATGACGACGACGGCGACGACGACACCTTCAGTGGCATCGGCCTCGGCCCCAGGAGCCCTCCTCTCCTCGACGTCGACGACGAAGGCATCGACACCGTCATAGTCATGGCAAATACGACTACCTAGCAAGCTATCTCTCCTTACTTTCTTAGCTCCTTGTGAATTGTGAATTCTGAATTTGTGATGCTTCAGACAGTTGACAACTGCAAAGGAGTACAATGTTTTTATAGAGGGATAGGCAACTAGGAAGAGGTGTTTCCCTAAGCTTACTGCTACTAGTAGCAAAGACATGCAAAGCTAGGAACAGGAAGGACGACGAGTGTGTCTGTGTGTGAGTACAATGTCAAAAGTCGTCGGTCAAGTACGGCAGATGGCGAGACTGCTGAATTTTTTGTTCGATCGGTTGGTTAGTTAGCGATGGGGAAAAAGTCAGACGCGTTCAAATGCTTCCATTTGGAAGGTAAACGAAGGTAGGTTAGAGATTGTTTTCAGTTCTTTGGCTTGATTACTAGTATCTCTCTTTCGGCTGCAGCCCAACGCTGACCAAAACCGATATGCAGCATATCAGCACGCGTCCACAGTTCAGTCAAGGCGTTCAAACGTACTCCTACCTAGATACTGCATGCTGCTCCTAATCCGATGTCAAACACTTTTTTCTGCAGCTACATGATCTGGTAACTAATCTCAAACTGTGGGGTTGTAATTTTGCAATGACAATGACAATAATGAACTTTCGTTTGAACGGACAAGAATGAACTTTTCATCCAGTGTTCAGATTTCTCTAGTTGTATCTGCAATCTCTGACACTTCAGCACGAAGCCAGCCGGCCACAAGACTGACTCTGAATTCTCTTCACGGCCTTTGATTGATCGTTTACTTGGAAATTAACCTAGAACTGTAATCTTACTCGGGGGATGAACCTGAAACAGATGTAACTGTTGATTGATTTGGCAGTTTGGCTAGTGGAGCAAATACGTTCAGATTGTGCTACTTTCTCCTAATTAATAACCCATTAATCTGAAAAATTTTCAAGGCCTTAATTACGTACGACTTCAATTCGAACAGAAATTGACTATGGAACTGCAACATATATTTCTACGGCACAGTTGGATCCACCACCGACGGTTCTTAATTAACCGGAAGCTCGAGAAGATCATGACATCATGTGTACCATGACCGTTCGAAGTTTCTTCACTAATGACATCATGTACCATGACTGTCTGAACTCTGAAGCTTCTTAATTAACTGGAAGCTCGAGAAGACCATCTACCAGTACCAGGACTGTTTGAAGGAGCAGGTCAACTTATGAGTGGAAATGTCTGCTCGTTTTCAGTCCTTCAGAATTCAGTAGTCCGTAATTTTTTTTCGAATAAGGGAATTCAGTAATATTTCGGCGTCGTATTGCATGAATGTTCAGACTTCCAGATTTTCGAATAAGGAATGCATTGATGGCTCGGCCAAATACGGCGCCCTTTAAACGAGGGAATACAGTGCCCGGGATCATGTGATCACCGTCAAAATCAAATCAAAGCAGTTGAATTCTGATCGGGTTAAACTTAAGTTGACGATTCAGCAGTACGCGCGAGGGACTTTATTTAGAAAGGCATCATGGTCGACATGACGCGCGCATGAGCCTTTGACCTGCAAAACCGTTTTGAACGCAAGAATTTTTGTGTATAATCTTTGTCGTGAAAATACAGCATAGATGGACTAATGGATTGGTACACTTGTCGGGTGTAAAGAAACAGTTGTGACAGGGAGATTGCTACGAGGGATCACCACAGTGCTGCGATTGTGTAACAGTAGTTCATCCAGAACGTCAAATATAGATCGGGCCTAATGTTGGTTGTTCTCCTAAGGAGAAGATCCAATTCGAGTATTTGTATTGTTCGTTGCGAAAAGGAAGGAAAAAAAAAGCATTCCTATCGCAGAATTTGGGTAAATAGACCCAATTCACCCCCAGCCAACGCCCACATGATTCCAAATTTTGGCAGCCAACGGAACGGGCGCCAACAGTCCAACAATTTGATTCACCCACCAAACCACGAGGGTTAAAACTATGATATCTACATATATTAGAAAAGGTGATTTAGTTTCTGAGTATGTACTAGGTACCAAAATATCTAATGTAAAATTTGGTACCTTTCATTATCTCTATACCAAATTTATACCAAAAATTTTAGTATCTCATAGTCAAGAAGTGTAAAATTTTCTCATTACACAGATGCAACTACATTTTTGTTGAAAATTAAGTTATATTACTTGTTGAAATATGTAGATTCATGAGTAGTTAGTGGGCACATTCACATACGTGTGCGCACACTTTTTTTGTTAAACGAGACGTCCATTGTTTTTTGTTTTTTTTTTTGTCAGGCCCGGGTCGGCCGAAAGTTTCGGTCGACCGATTGTATTTAGACATTGGAAATAAAGTTCGGTATAAGAGACGGCCATTTTTGACCTATATTTCAAAATACGTGTCATTTACGAAAAATGGGGTCAAATCTTAAAGTGTACTGTTAATGAAAACTGGGGAAAAAAAATGAAAAGGACTCAAGTCACTCAACTCAACAAACCATCAAAACAACCGAAAACACGTGAAGCCAAGACACTACCCTGCCTCCACAACACCCGCACGCACGGCCTCATGACAATATATTCACACAACCACCTCCAAACGGACTTCTAGTAGTTACTACCTCTGGTTTTCTATGCCTGACGTTGGCTGGCTCATCAGTGTTGGAATCAGAGGGAGTTCTTCATAACTAATGTTTCCGCTCACCAAAACAAAACATGTAGCATGTTATTGTTGCCAAGCTAAGCAACAGCTCTAACTTCACTTGGATACATGTCATTGGCTCACACGTTTTTCATGTAGACAGACTTTTTTTTTTGATAAGATTTGCATTAGAAACAAACAGAGCCATAAATCTCATACTCCTGCGGAACACCCATATAAATGGGCCAAATGAACACAACAAACGCATCCCAAATGAAATGCGGCCCTGCATCAGTAAAAACTAGCAACCCATACCGTCCGATTTGGCGCGAAGAGAAACCGATACGCATCCCGCGCCATCCGGCCTCCCGCCTCACCCCTATCCCTCATCACCCACTGACACCATACCCCCACACGAGACGATGGCCCACACGTCAGCGAACCAGATCCCTACCCCTGGGCCCACCTCATTTGGCCCCCACTCTCCTCTCTCCTCCCCTTCTCCGATCCACCCAAACCAATCAACCGCCCGCCGTCCTCGTCGCGCACCGCCCGTCTCCACCAATGCCACCGCCGCCGCCGCCGCCATCGCCATCGCCGTCGCCGTCGCCGTCCGCGTAGGGTAGGGGTGGGGCCCACATCCCGCCGGCGATCGATGGGCAACAACTGCGTCGGCCCTAGCGCCGCCGGCCGCAACGGATTCTTCGCCAACGTCACCCTCTGGCGCCCCGCCGCGAGGGCCGCCGACGCCGCGCCCCCCGCCCTCCCGCCGCCGCCCTCCGACCAGGCCCCCGAGCCCGTCACGATCTCTCCATCGGAGCACTCCTCCCACCACTCCTCCCGCTCCGGCGCCGCCGACGACCCGCAGACCCCTAACGCGGCGGCGGAGCAGCAGCCGCCGCCGGCGAAGAAGCCGGCGCCGAAGGTGAAGCGGGTCCAGAGCGCGGGCCTCCTCGCCGATTCGGTCCTCAAGCGTGACGTCAACACCGCGCGCCTCAAGGATCTGTACACGATTGGGAAGAAATTAGGGCAGGGGCAATTCGGGACGACCTACCTCTGCGTGGAGAAGGCGACGGGGAAGGAATTCGCCTGCAAGTCCATCGCCAAGAGGAAGCTGCTCACGCAGGAGGATGTCGAGGACGTGCGGCGCGAGATCCAGATCATGCACCACCTCGCGGGGCACGCCAATGTCGTCTCCATCGTCGGCGCCTACGAGGACGCCGTCGCCGTGCAGCTCGTCATGGAGCTCTGCGCCGGAGGGGAGCTGTTTGATAGGATCATCCAAAGGGGGCATTACTCCGAGAAGGCCGCGGCGCAGCTGGCGAGGGTGATCGTCGGCGTCATCGAGGCGTGCCACTCTCTCGGGGTGATGCATAGGGATCTCAAGCCGGAGAATTTCCTCTTCATTGATCAGAAGGAGGATTCGCCTCTCAAGGCCATCGATTTCGGCCTCTCCATCTTCTTCAAGCCAGGTATGGATCCCTTCGTTTCTGGGACTCTTAGCAATGCAACTTTGTGCAATTGTATTGTTGTTTTGGACTTGCAATAATGCGAAATGTTTGTGATGATTGCAAAATGGAGGGTTGTATATGTGATGATAGCATTAGCAGTGGTACTATGGTTCGTCCAATTATCAGTTCAAAATAGCTGGCCAATGCATGCAACAAAAACAAAATGCTCCTAGATGGCTATGGGGATTGGCTCCATTTCCATCAGCTAATCTTATTGATGCCACTTATATCTTATTGATTGTTGACATTGGTCTATATTGTATACCATATCACTGTGTTTTGCTCATGATTCAAGTTTTTTTAGGTACCAGCTAATAGTCATGGGCACGTATCGTGTCTTTTACTAAGATGAATTTGAGCGACATATATTAAGTTGAGTTCAACTAAATCCTGCGCCCACGTTGATTTAAGGTCGAATTTCTACACGGCTCTATGTGAACACAAACTCTTAGCTATATAAAATCTGCTGTAGAGCCTGTTTATGTGCTGGCCAAAAATGACAGTGTTAAACTTGCTAATTAGTTATTAGACAACCAACAAACCATGTGAAGTACTATGTGCTTGACTTCTTTTACCAAGCATGTATTAATAAGTGCCATTATTTGATGTCATATGAATGGAAAAAACTGCTTTGGCAGGCGAGACATTTACGGATGTTGTTGGAAGCCCATACTATGTTGCACCTGAGGTTCTTCTAAAACACTATGGTCGTGAGGTTGACGTCTGGAGTGCTGGTGTAATAATCTACATCTTGTTGAGTGGGGTCCCTCCATTCTGGGATGGTGAGACCATATGTATTTTCAGTGAAATATATTTGCCTTGTAATATTTGAAGTATTCATTCAATTGATTTGCCATTGGCTTCTGGAGCAGAAAGTGAACAAGGGATATTTGAACAAGTTTTGAAAGGTGATCTTGACTTTTCATCTGAGCCCTGGCCTAATATCTCAGAGAGCGCAAAGGATTTGGTTAGAAAAATGCTAATTCGAGATCCAAAAAAGAGATTGACTGCCCATGAAGCTCTATGTGAGTAGTATGGAATGATACTATGAGCTATAGCTAATTTGTTGCTGGTCCTCTAGTTTAACTCCCAATCAAATCTACCCATATTTTGCTAGGTCATCCTTGGGTTTGTGTTGATGGAGTTGCTCCTGACAAGCCTCTCGATTCTGCTGTCCTAAGTCGGTTGAAACAATTTTCTGCAATGAACAAACTAAAGAAAATGGCTCTTAGGGTGAGCAGGATATTTTTCCAATTAGTAACATATAGGCTGTTTTCACGTTTATGTTTCAATCTTAACTGTTATGTGATTGCAGGTTATTGCTGAGAGTCTATCCGAAGAAGAAATTGCAGGGTTAAAAGAAATGTTCAAAATGCTAGACACTGACAATAGCGGCCATATTACGTTGGAAGAGCTAAAAACAGGCTTGCAGAGAGTTGGTGCTAATTTGATGGACTCGGAAATTGATGCTCTGATGGAGGCAGTAAGTATTCTAAGATGGTTCCTGCTCATCCATTCATCAGTTCTATATAAATTATTGAACAGAGTTTTGTTCTGATCTATAATTGTATCTTGCAAATCTATGGTGATCTTTTCTTCAATTGTTATTAACAAATTTTCCATTTAGTTGTAAGTTTTTGATCTATTTTTACAAGTGACCGTGGCCTTCTTTTTATCTGCAAAGTGTTGCCATGAAAGTACTGGCATTTTTATTCCTAACGTGGGTTCACTTTTTGAAATTTGATTTGCATTTATTATACTACCTCCAATCTTATATATATGACGTTGGTTAGCTCAATTTTGAGCTAACCAACGTCAAGTACAAACAAACGGATGGAGTATTTTGTATTTTCTTGAGTGAAAATAGCTTGTAGTGAGGAGGAATGACTGTTTCCCAAATGCATTACATTCTGGGAAGTTTGGAGAGTAGAGTTGATTTACTTTTATGATGAGTATCCACTGGACTTTTGGCTCTTTCTCAAATGAATCTCATTTTTCTGAATATATCAGGCAGATATTGACAACAGCGGAACAATTGATTATGGAGAATTCATTGCTGCAACTTTGCATATAAACAAAGTAGAAAAGGAGGATAAGCTCTTTGCAGCTTTCTCATACTTTGATAAAGATGGTAGTGGTTACATTACTCAAGATGAGCTTCAGAAGGCATGTGAGGAGTTCGGTATAGGCGATACCCGAATCGAGGATATAATTGGAGACATTGATCAGGACAATGTGAGTAGTAAATGATAAAATTTCATGGTGAAATCCGATAAACAACAACTTTGTCTCATTCAATTTTCATTTGTGCAGGATGGACGGATCGACTACAATGAGTTTGTGGAAATGATGCAGAAGGGAAATAATCCAATGGGTAAAATGGGTCAGCATAGTACTGCAAACCTTGGTCTTGGGGAGGCGCTGAAACTTCGGTAAAAAAAAAGGTAAGTGATGTTTTCCCTATTTTCATGTCCTTTCACAATGTTAGATATTATCTAAAAAATGTTTGCCTTTGGAATCAGGATTATTTGTTTCACTCTATAGCCACTTACGATAAAAATCGGGCAACAAACTACTTATGATGTTTATGGTAATTATGAATTTAAATTAGAATTTCCTCCATAGACTACCAGCTGCAGTAGCGCAAAACTTGAAAATTTGTGGAATAGGCATGAGAACAAACTAAAGTGAAATGTTTGCAGCACTTCTGTAATGTAGTATAAAGTACCTCCTGATTTCTATTATGTTCTGGTAGAGCTTTGGTCTATCTCATTACGATATCTGATTGGCCAAGCTCACTGGTTATTTTGGTTTCTTTACAGATGCCGCTCTGTGAAGTTGCCATTTCAGAAAGTGACTATAATTCAACATGAGAATATCCCAATCTCAAACTTGCATGGCACCACAAGCAAAGTTTTGGATCTCTCAAGAAAAGCTATCACATGCCTGAGCATCAAAATTTCCTACGGTTCAATCCCATAGTAACTGTCAACAGGCCAAACAATGCAGCAATTTTTGACTTGCCTCAATTAAGTATGGACCATCTTTGTAGCGCATCTTCATTGGCAAAAGACGGTGTAGCTCATCTTCTTTGTATATGCATTGTAAGTAGGGAAAGCACATGAGAGCAGGCGAGGCTCATTTTTTCTGCTCTTTTTCCACCAAGAAGACCAACGACAGGAAGTGCGACAGGAAGTCATCAGCGTTCCTTGGTAGAATTCCAGTTTGTTAAACATTTGTTTCTTCAGTTCATTTGATTAGCAGTTTTAGCTGTTGGTGCGCGTGTAAGAATAGGCTTGTACTATAGGTCTGACCAATGAAACAATCTTTCCGTTCATTTTGTTTGATCTTATGGTGTACGTAAAAGAAAATGGAAATGACCAAATTAATTGACGATGACGATTGTTTCAAGTTTCACTACCGGCTGCGTCTTGTGCCGGCGTGCCAACAGTCTACTGCATATACCTAGAGATGAAAGCGGTTACGAAAATTACCAATCTACCGCCTATCATTTTCAGAAATTATTGACGGGGAAATGAAAATGGTTTAGCGAAAACGATAAATAAAAATGATAAATAATGTGAAAACAGTATCATAAATGTTCTAATATTTACTGACCGTTTTACCGATAAACAGTATTATTACTATAATTATGGTTTATGAATATGGAAAGTTTCCAAGATCCATAGTGCTTTCGTCCTCCCATAAGGTGACAAGACGAGACATAATCCAGTAGCCACAACCCATAAGCTTATTATTATCTAGTATCTCCTATGTATTGTTCTATATTACAGACTTTTATATTTGCGTATCTTGTTTTATTGTGGTTTATAGTCCTATGACTTAAATATCTTTGAATTCTTAAACTTTTTATAAAATTAATATGCATGCAGTTTATTTTTCAAAATGAATTACCGGTTTGGAGTCTTCCGACCGTTGTCGACATGTTTCGGATTGAATAATTCTGTTTTCGATATTTCGATATTGTTTTTATTCCTGACTTACCGTTTTTTATTCCATTCACGATAAATAATATAGATGTGAAAATTATTTGTCTATTTACCGACTGTTCTCATCCATACATGTAGACACCCCACTAGCTAATGCTGATTTTTTTTATGACAGACAGGGAAGTTAAAAGCTAGAAAACAACCCCAACATTTGCATTGTGAAATAGAAGGCCTAAAGATTGCAAGTGTGCAGAAAGATATAAATAACATGATTCTTTTTTAGATCTCGTATGGTGTACTTCATTTATTTTATTTTATTTTTGTTGACGTTGGTTAGCTCAACCAACGTCAAACATATAAATTCGGAGGATGTATTAACTTAGTTGTGCCTCTATGTTGTTTATTGTACTGATGTGACATCTGCCTTATTCGTGAAAAAAAACCTCAAACCTCGTTTTTTTTTTTGAAAAAAAAATGCGTTGAACATAAACTCAAAAAACAATTAAGGGCCCAACCGGGTTCGAACCGGTGACCTATTGATCTGCAGTCAATTGCTCTACCACTGAGCTATGGACCCTTGGTTGTTCATGATCAACTATACTGCTATATATCCTTGAGAAAATCGTTATTTATTCACATTCCACCAGTGAGTCAGTGACTAGGAATCGTGTAGATGAGTTCGTTTTCGCAGCGATTTCAAGAATTTTACCTTCTTTCACAGTTATGCTTTACATTTTTGTGACTATGCTTTGCTTTTATAACTATGGGAAACAAAATGCTAAGGTCATGTTTGGCAGAGCTCCAAATTTTAAAAATAACTCCACGAGTGGAGGATGAAGTGGAGTTGTGGAGCGGCCTAAACCCAGCTCATCTTTCTAGTTTATTTTCTTTTTTTTATGAAGCTAAAATCGTTTGGTTGGGCTCTAACTCTACAAGTGGTGGAGCCAGAACTGGAGTTGTACCAAACATGCCCTAAATATACTACATAGATTTCTTTGAGATTACATCTAAAATGTATCTGTGTATAAACCAACACACACGTTACATCTCTAACAACCCGCGAATGTCTCTCTGACAAAATGTATGATAAATTCATAATTTCATTGAAGTCCTACTAATATTTATGCCATTCAACAATTCGTATGCTACTGTTTAAATCGTGCTAACCGCACTCACTAGTAATCAATCATGTTTATGGCAATTTTTAGAAGCTTCATTTATATCTGCCCTTTTTCATTTTGTTTACGATTATACGGATGGTGCATACATAAATGTGCCACATTTTTTAATGATAAAATCAAAAATTACTTCTAAAATATTCTAGTGGAACAGACATTTTGAAGAAAAATAGTTGTTATATTCTATCTTATGTTTTCCGGCGACTCTCAACTCTTGTGTTATCAAACAACAGTACTTTAGTACACAATGCATTTTTTTTTTACGTTTTATGTTTTTTTTGCCAATCCTATGATTCAAAGAGTGTGTGCTAGCACGTGTTTGTACCCTTAGCATATAAGAATACGCCACTCTGGGTGCATGTGATGTGTAATCGACTAATCGGAGGGGTAAATGTTCTCGCAGAGAAGTTTTCCAACCACTCAATTCAACCCATCTGCTTGATCTCTCGAACGCCAATTGTTTTTTTTTCTTTTGTGAAGACTCGAACGCCAATTCTTGGTCAGACGTTAGCACGACACCGTACTGTGAGACGATCAGCAAATGAGGCGCGTTACACATTTATCGCCCCCTTGACCGAAATGCTGCATTGCCACGACCGTACGAGTTTACGACGCGGTTGACACTGTCCTGTCTCCCCTAATAATAATATCTCGGAACCCGAGGCGCGGCCCCTTTCTGCTGATCTGCTCCACACCAAAATCGCCCCGACCCACCAAAATGTGCACGTCTCGCTCACAGGTGGGCCCCACAATCACGAGTGGGGCCCATGCCTCAGTGGGACATTTCGTGCTCGCCCACTAACCCGCGCGCACCCCCGCAATAGCCTCACTAGATAAGGCGGACCCACCGCTGTCCGGTCCCACCTGTCATTGGCCGTGAGGGGAAGAGAGAGATGGAGCGGGTGGTGGATTTTTTTTTTAAGAGAAAGCCTCCCCGACTCCGTCTCCTCCCCACGCCCCCTCCTCGTCGTCGTCTTCGCCGCCGAGGCGGAACAATTCCGTGGGGGCGTTCGCTGATTAATCCGGCCGGCCGAATCGGGAATTCCCCTTTGAGCAATCGGGATTAGGTATCCCTCGCAACCCATCCGCGTTTCCTCTCTGGTTGTTTTTTCTTTCGTGGGATTTCGTATGTCTTCTTGTTGGGATTAGCCTTTTTTTGGGTCGGAGCTGGGCGATTTCGTGGCGTTTGTGGCCATTTCGGTGGAATTTTTTTAGCGTTGGTGGGGGATTATTGAGAAAGAGAGTCTTGTTTCGATCGTTGACTGGTTTGGTTTTGGTTTAATCCGTGGATTTTTTCTTCACAGAATACGATTTTTCTTTGGTCATCAGGCGTAGGATTATTGCTTAGGGAAGGGCTAATCGAATCGGTTGGGATCGTACGGAGATGGACGAGAAGGTGAAGATGGAGAGCAAGCTGTCCTCCGCTGCGGCGTTCGTGGAGGGAGGCGTGCAGGACGCCTGCGACGATGCCTGCAGCATCTGCCTCGAGGCCTTCTGCGACAATGACCCCTCCACGGTCTGCATCCGCCGAAGCGAAAATTTTGGATTGGATATGCTTGTGATCGACTCGCTCATGTTTATATTGGCGTTTTCTCTTGCAGGTGACCAGTTGCAAGCATGAGTACCATCTCCAGTGCATTCTTGAATGGTAATGTTTCTTTGTTGGCCTAATCGGACGATATTGTTGTGTGCTAGACTGCTAGTATTTTTTCCGTACTTCTTTGTGGAGCTGGTGATGCATCAAAGTTGATACGAATGTAAATTATGGTAATTGACTCGTGCATATTGCATGATGTATTGCTTTTCTTGTTTCCACAAAGCAAATTATCCGATATAACTATGATTAGTTCGCTTTCTATCACGGTTATATATGACACAATTCCTGGGTTATTTGGTTTATTCCTGTATCGTCCACAGACTTCCATATTTCAGCAATACCCCATCAGATGTGGAAGGGGTGTGCAAGGTCACATCTGAGCTGCCCTGCTGGAAGATTTGCTTGTAGTAGTTCTGAGCATTCAGTTCTTCTGCAGTATACTCATAAAACTATCACTGCTCTTTTGCTGACATATATGAATTGATTGGGATATGTTATAAATTTTGATCAAGGGGAATATTGTGTTAGCTATACGAGCTTTCAGATACTAGAGAATGTACAGAAAAAAAAATATTTACGCGCATCAATCTGAAACGTAAGACAATATATACTCTCATGCTTCCTTTTTTATGAAAGTTGAATGGTTTTGAGGGTGAGCTCTTTTGATTAGAATGCTGTGTTTAAGTTAATATTAAATCAATATGTACTGTGTAGTACTGAATATTGTAAAAAATACACTACTGTCCTTGGCATTTTTAATTTTTCATGTGTGCTTTTGACTCTGTAATATCTAGGTGCCAGAGAAGCTCTCAGTGTCCCATGTGTTGGCAGCCTATCAGCATGAAGGATCCTATGAGGTGGAACTTGTGTCCTTTGTATTTCCTTAGTGAGCCAATGCCATTGTTGGTGGTTCTCATTTTATGTTTGAACTGTGCAGCCAAGAGTTACTTGAGGCTGTTGAGCAAGAGAGGAACATGCGAGCTAATCGTTCGAATACCGCCGCTGTTTTTCACCATCCAGTATTGGGTGATTTTGAGGTGCAGAATGTTATATAGCTATCATTTGATGATCTTTGACATGATTTCCCTTTTCACACTGCGAGGTAGGCTCAGTGCATGCAGATTTATTGATGTGTCCATTTCTGATTTCAGGTCCCTGTAGGAGCTGATGACGCTGAACTTGAGGAGCGCATTATACAGCACTTGGCTGCTGCTGCTGCAATGCGTAGGTCACACAGACATGGTAGAAGAGATGGCCATCGCAGCCGATCTGGAGCTCATAACCGCCCACAAATTGTTGTGTTTTCAAGGAATGAGGGTATTCCTGGTGGCTCCATGCATGCAAGTTCAGGCCAAGATGGAGATCATGAACAAACTCCTGCCTTTGGCTCTGGTCGTCCTTTTGCTACTCTTGCTGCAGCAGACCAAGGACATATGAGTGGTGGCTCGCAGCTATCTGTGAGTCATTCGGACCAGGCTGCTTCCAATCCATCTCTGCATGATCAAATAGAAATGAGCAGGTATTTCCGACAACATATGATACTGTATTTACATGCTATTCCTTACAAGAGGTTTACTCCTGATATGTCAATGTTAATCAGGGCTTCTGAAAATCAATCTACACCTGTCGACCAAGATACAGCAGGACCATCTGATCTGCAGTCATTCTCTGACACGCTGAGATCTCGTCTACAGTCAGCTTCGACAAAGTAATTCCAACTCCTGAAAACACCTTATACATTGAACATATATATTAGTGCCTTGTGGTTATTCCTTACAATGCCAGGTACAAAGATTCTATAACAAAGAGCACGCGTGGATGGAAGGAAAGGTGGTTTTCTCGGAGTAATACTATATCAGGTCTTGGTACTGAAGTAAGGAGGGAGGTCAATGCTGGGATTGCTGCGGTATCTCGCATGATGGAACGGCTAGAAACAAGAGATGACACTGGTCCATCTGCTACTCCTGCAGCTAGTGCGTGTTCTCCTTCAGATGCAAATAATCAAAGGATGGTATCCCCCAACCATGCTACTGCTGTAAATGATACTTCTTCCACAACTTGTGCATCAGGATCTGGGTCTCAATGAGCCCACTCCATGTTTGTTGGAGAATTGATACATCTTCGAAGACAGGTATGTGCTCTTATTAACACAAGTAAGCTTAAGTTCAGCAGTTTGAGATTTTACAGTACAAAAGAATACCAGAGTTATAAACTGGCGCTCACATATCTGTAGATGCTGTAAGTAGTATGGCGTCACCACTGAAGAATTGAGTCTTATTAAGGATGAAATATGCCTCTACAGGAGTTTGTCTAACCGCTGCCAAAATCACTTTTCCATCAGGTCCAGATAGAAATGCCGTTTGTTCGGAGCCACCTGAGATCCAGCGATGCTTCATGATCTTTGGTAGGTCTGTGCGCTTCAGAAATTCGCTGAAGCTCTTGCGTCCAGATCACGGGACAGCAGGCTTGTGCTTCCACCCAATGAACCTTACTTTTTCTTTTTACCTTGTGTAATACTTGGAGGCTGTTATAAAATGTAATCGTTGTAAATTTCAACAGAATGAATGTTGGTTGTGAAATTCTTGTTGGTATCCCATATAAATCTAGTGCACCAAGGGCGTCATGTGTCATCAATTTCGTCACTGAATAAATCTATGCTATTTCTTCTTTCTACAAAATGAACTTGTTCCTCTGTTACTTCACTCACTGCTACCGCAATTCGTGATTTCATGTTGTTACATAATTTGTATAACAATTAGTATTCTCCGTTCCGTATTATTTGCCCTTGTAGTTTTTCTTTTCTTTTCTTTTTTTAGGCGAGGACCCTGGTAGTCTTAAATTACACGCAAAAAAAACTGTGGGCTGGATACTTTCGTCCTGAGACGACGCGACGCACAAGGCCCAACCTTTTCGGCTCGGCGCCAGCTAGAGCCAGGCCACAACTTCCGATTCTTTTTTTCTCAGGGCCAGGCTTTGCTTAGGCCAAGCTTAGCTAGAAATTATAGAATAGGCCCACAGTTTTCTCCAGGAAACCAAATAACGCGCGTCATCTCCCCGAGAAACCAGGCGTCCCCGCCCCCCGGTGCGAGTCGTGTGTACTCGAATTGAGTCGGTGCAGGCAGGAGCAGCTGGCATGGCGGCAGAAATTGGGCGGGCCAAACCGGCGGCGAGGCCATGCCTTTCCTCGCTTACGACGTGCCGACCTTGTGTGCGCCCCTGCACGGCGCACACCGGCACGATCCACTTACTTCTCTTCTTCCACGACCCCGATTCCAACACCGGAGTAGTAGTAGTGACTAGTGAGAGCTCGCCGCACCACCGCATTCGCGATTCGCACAGGAGAAATCGCCGCAGCGATGGGATCCCCGGTGTGCGTCGTGTTGTTCTTCGTCCTCCTCCTGTCCCGTGCATCCGCGAGGACGGCGCCGGAGGAAGAGAAACCCACATTGCCCTCATCCGCAGGCGTCGGCGGCGGAAACGGGGGAGGAGGGATCATCTCCAACTCGGTGCTGGTGGCGTTGCTGGACTCGCACTACACGGAGATGGCGGAGCTAGTGGAGAAGGCCCTCCTCCTCCCGAAGCTGGAGTCCGCCGTCGCAGAGCACAACGTCACCATCCTCGCGCCGCGGAACGACGCGCTGGAGCGAGACATGAACCCGGAGCTCAAGCGATTCCTCCTCGAGCCCCGGAATCTGAAATCCCTCCAGTCGCTTCTCCTCTTCCACTTCCTCCCCTCCCGGCTCCCCTCCGCGTCGTGGCGGCTCGCCGCCGCCTCCCATCACCCAACGCTCGCCGGCGAGGAGGTCGATCTCGCCGCCGCCCACGCCGCCGTCACGCGGCCGGACGCGGTGGTGAAGCCTGACGGCGTCATCCACGGGATCAACCGCCTCCTCGTGCCCCGCTCCGTCGAGGACGAATTCAACCGCCGCCGCAGCCTCGCCGGCATCTCCGCCATGCCGCCCACGGCCGCGCCGGAGGTGAATAATCCGAGGACACACCCCCTCAATCCGCCGCCGCCGGGTGATTCCGCCGTTCTCCCGTTCTCCGACGCGATCATCCCCAATCCCTCGATCGCGCAGGCGTGTGAGCCGAGCGACCACTACGACGGCCACACCCAAGTGAGAGATTTCATCCACACACTTCTCAAATACGGCGACTACAACGAGCTCGCCGACATCCTCGTCAACCTCACATCGCTCGCCACCGAGATCGCCCAGCTCGTCACCGAAGGGTACGCGCTCACATTGCTGGCACCCAACGACGAGGCAATGGCGCGTCTCACCGCCGACCAGCTCAGCGAGCCGGGCTCGCCGGAGAACATCCTGTACTACCACATGATCCCGGAGTACCAAACCGAGGAGAGCATGTACAACGCGGTGAGGCGATTCGGGAAGGTGCGCTACGACACGCTGCGGCTGCCGCACAAGGTGGTGGCTCGTGAGGCCGATGGATCCGTCAAGTTTGGCCATGGCGAGGGCTCGGCTTATTTATTTGACCCGGATATCTACGCGGATGGGAGGATCTCGGTGCAGGGCATTGACAACGTTCTGTTCCCGCCGGATGACAAGAAGGCGTCGCCGGACATTGCTCGCGTTAGGAGGGCGTCTGTTATCACCGGCACCAGTAAGGTTAAACTCCCGAGAGGTGAGCTGATATCTTAATATCTGAAGTAGTTTTCTTATCAATTATTGATCGTACAGAAATTGCCGCAGAAATTTACAGTTTAGAGCATATAGATTGGGGAGGTTGGTAGATGTATTTTTTTTACTGAAATTGCTTAAGTCAATGGGTGTTGATGCTTGGAATAGTGGCGTGATGGTGGATTTGGATCCTCTAACTTCATGTAAACAAGTAAATCACAATAGATGATACTCCATGCTTGATAGTTAACAGTAGTAATTAAACCGTTCCTAGTGTAGCAATTGTTAATTGACAATGACTTGTGGATGTCTGTAAGGTTAAATTCCCTATAGCCGGCAGCAGCTTCATTAAGGCACTTGGCTATTCCTTTTCCTGATTACTTGTTGAATAATTCCTACCGTTGATTAATAAATTTTAGGAGTTAATTTGGTGATGCTGATTACACACTATATATGATTATTGGGTATTTATGACCTATATTTTCAGCTTTATGCAGTTTTGACATAGAATGCGCCATTGCTTGGCATGGGTAGATTGTTTGCGGTTATTTTGCTACTGCCTGCTGTCATCTTTCGTACAACAAAACCGCAAGATTTTGTTGATGCCCTATGCTGATTTGACAGAGTGTTTATTAGACGTAATGTAACTTTACTTCTGAGTTCTGACTCACAAGCCTCGTTCTTAAACGGTTAAACCATTTCCCTTCAGTATAACACAATGCCATTATGTCTTAACCATTCCATAATTATATTATTCTTTGTTCCTTTCAAAATACTGGAGGCAAGTTGTTAGAAGCAGCATGCCAAATGGCTGGCATCCTTGGCCAGATATCACGATTCGCAAGATGCCGGTAGACGGGAAAAATTGAATTCATGATACCAATACACGGACTAGACTGAGGAGGATAGGTTGTGCTAGAGTCATCCACGTTATCATATTTCTTTCAGAAAAAAAAAGATCAAATCGATAGTGAATCAGGTGGGGCATGTAAACTGGTGAAAAGTCGGGAAAATCTGTGTATAGGAGTTCTTTCGTTTTTTGTTCCTAATCTATGTATAGGAGTAGTATTCTGTTTTTGTTTGTTGTTCTTGCTCCTGTTTCTGTTTCGACAGAGTATAGTCGGAACAATGTAAATGTAGCGTGAATTGGGTTGAAGCTTTCATCAGTTGTCTGCATATTTTAAAGACCACATTTTGCAAATCCTGGGCTTTTCTCTGAAGATTGTGGTAGCCTTTTCTAATCTAAGATTATCAGACTGTGATTGTTATTTGGACGAACCTGCATTATTCACTGAAGACAGTGGATAAACCAGTGTGTTGAGAACATGAATACACGATGTACCTTCTCAGTATATCCGTAGACCTTAGGGAGCTCTGAGCTGAGCTGATGTCATTGTAAGCTATCCTCTCTTTCTATTTGAACTTATCCAGCCAAGAGCTACTGGAGACTGAAGTCACTGAACAAGAGATGATCCAGCGTTGGGTGATTTTGAGGTGCAGCACGTTATATCGCTACTATTTTGATACTTTGCGCGCAATGGCCTGTTTGCACTCTGAAGGTAGCCCTTATGCCATACAGTTATGAATCCCCTTCTGAAATCAGGTTCCTGTAGGCTGCAGGAGCTGATGATACCGAACTTGGAGAGCGCATTATACAGAGGCTGCCGTTGCTGCAATACGTATAGGTCAGACCACCATCGTAGTGGCCATCTCAGCTGATATGGAGCAAACGGCGGCAGCCCACAAATAATGGTGTTTTCAACAAATGAGGCTGTTCCTGGTGGCTCCATGCATGCAAGTTCAGGCAAAGATGGAGATTATGATCAATCACCGGCCTTTGGTTCTGCTTGCTCTTTCGCCGCTCTTGCTGCTACAGGCGAGGACATGTGTGGAGCATGGCATTCGAAGCTATGTCGAGGTCATTAACTAATTCTGACCAGGGGGCTACTGATCCATCTCTGCATGATGATAGGGCAATGAGCAGGTATGTGTGTCCTGTCCAGAGTTTACTGTCGCTGTATGTTGATTTTCTACTAATCAAGATTTCTGAAAGCCAATCTGCACCTGTCAATAAAAGATATAGCAGAATCATCAGATTTGCAGTCGTTCTCTGGCATGCTGAGATCTCGTTAGCCGTCAGCTTCGACTATGCAAGTCCAACTCCTGAAAACACCTTGCACATTGAATACACGCGTTAGTGTCTTGTGGCATGTGGGCATTCTTCGTAATGCGAGGTCAGGTCCATAACAAAGAGTATGCACAGATTGAAGTTATTTTCACGTACAAATTTAAGGGACAGCCCTGGACCATCTGCTACTTTTGCGATTAGTGCTCGTTCTTCTTCAGATGGAACTAATCAAGGGTTAATTAGTTCCATGCCACCGTAGATATGACTATTTTAAAAAATGCCACTATAATTCATGTATTTGGGTGGGTGCCACCGCTATTTTTTCAAATTAGATCCATGTCACTGCCATGAATTTTTCCATCCACTTTCATTTCAGCTATCTTTTACTCTTTTATATGGAAAAAGTCTATATGTACTAAATTTTTCTTACTGAACTTTCACTAAGACCAATGTGACATTCTGTTAGTAAATTGAACGGTTGATATTATGGATTTAGTACGTGGAGAATTGGTTTTATACAAACTGAAAATGCTTGTAAGCGCTGCCGGTAAGGAAAGGCCCCAAGTTCCCTACAAGCTGGAGATGGAGAGAGTAGTCAACAACACACAAAACAGCACTAGCACGTGTTAACCACCATCATGTTCCGTACATCAACACATGTAAACATTCTGATTTCTGAACGAAAACCCGCAATCGAAATTTCCCGCTTTCATGGCCAGATCAACCTATTCGGCTATTCATAAACTTAGTCCCATGCGTGATTCTTTAACCTTGGCATCAAGCAGTATCAAACATTTCGCGAAGATCGCCCCCACATGACAACCAACGATCTCCCCGGGCAAAAACCGGCGAACTCCACGCCATCCATGTGCGCGCTCAGCGCAGGAGCAGGCGCAGCTCAGGTGGCGCGCGGCCAGGTCTCGCTAGCAAAAACCAACAAACTCAGGTGCGCTGCTCTCGGCTTAACGCTCACGAGAACCAGGCGCGCGCGCGACGGGGGAGGAGTTGGCTCGCTCCCGTCTCGGCAACCGCCGCGGACGCGCGCGCCGATGGATGGAGCCCGAAACCACCGACACCGAACACCGACGCCTTCAGCGCGCGAGGACGTACGAGCGAGTGTACGACGCGACCCCGCACCACACCCGCACGAAATCAACGCGGCAGCTGGCGCATCCGCGTAACGAAACGACTCGGCGCCTTCTTCTTCCGTTCTCGTTCTTCCCTTGCCGTTCCGTGCCGTGCTCGCGCCGGATCGCCGTCAGTACCTGGTACCGGCCGGCCGCCTCTCCGGTATCTCCGGTGGCGCAGCGGCCGGCCGGGAGACGGGAAAACTTGCCTTCAAAGGAGACACCACAGCGTGCGCGCGTATCAGCGTATGTGTACGTATACACATGCGCCACCTGGAATCTATCACAATGTCACGCAACGAACTACCGTGCTGATAAAAAGGGAAAATAAAAAGGTTGCCGGCTACCGTTGACAGTGCCAGGTAGAGGGAACATTCACGTCAAAGCTGGCGCGTTTCACTGCAAAATAACGACGATGAGGAGAAGTTTAGCCGCCAAAACGACGATTAAACGATCTATCGAGGGAGCTGGTGTTCTGGGGGTAGCTTAGCGTGGAGACTAACCCACGTCAAGCAGAAAAAAGATGACGCTTCCGGCCAAACAATCGGAAAAGAGACGGCTCACTTTACGTGTCGTTACCCCGGCCGGCCCCTGACACAATAATCGAACTAATGATATACGGCCAAAAGGAAATGCTACCTCTAATTGATTTCGCGATGTTAACACGTTGTTTAATTGCAGTGATACCACATGATAAAATAGATGTGGTTGGATTAAGCAATGATTTCTTATTCGTGCTGGGTTTACATCAGTAACCTTTTTTGTGATTATGTAGTAAGTTTGCCGTACGGTAATGTACTGTGATAAGCTCTTATTTTCTGGGCATTGGTTGATTGACGTTTTTGGTTGCGGCAGCACCGATCGATCAGCGACGAATGAAGCACGATTTGGCGATGGCGACCATCCAACGATTTGTCATTAAATCACACGATCAATGCCGCGAAGCTACATGTCGTGGAACACCGAAAGCCATGTTTCATGCACCACCATCCAACTCCAGATGAACCGTGACAGTGTTCTTTTCATTGGGCTCCGCTGTACGATCAAATGCCAAGAAGAAGATATGATTGAAAATAAGAAAAGAAAAGAAGATCGTCTCCTATATCATTAGTCCTTCTCTGTAAACCTAATGCAAGATCACGAGAGGTGCTAGCTAGCTGTCAGTTAATGGCTATTCCGTGAGGGGGCCATTTGATTATTCCTAAACCTAACCTGTTGATACACCTGATAGAAAGAAAATATTTTTAGATTCGTGATTGCTATGGTCTGCATTTACTGGCATTACTCTGGCAGCATGCAAGTCTGCAAGGAGTAGTAGCAGTAGCACACTAGCACGAGTGCGTTTCATTTGACAAGCAGACAAGCACATGGCGGCTCCTGTTTGACCTCACAAATAAAAAGATGATTACTCCGATCGGAACACGATAACACCCCGTTAGCGTTAGGTGCCGCCGTATACGATCCACTTCTGGTGGCAGTGGCACCTAATCGATGCACTTGACCACTTCATTAGTCGAGTTCCTTTCGGGCTCGCCTAGTACTACAGTTGTACCGTGTCCTGTAGCGAGAGGCTTTAACCCCAAATTTACCGGAGTACGAAACCATCACGCATTCACGCACCAAAACACGTTGATCGATCTCACCAGCTCGC
Organism: Leersia perrieri; assembly: GCA_000325765.3. NCBI lineage: Eukaryota > Viridiplantae > Streptophyta > Magnoliopsida > Poales > Poaceae > Leersia > Leersia perrieri. The sequence continues at coordinate 26,647,482 of CM002481.1, read as the reverse complement.
TCACTCGCGGCGGTCCCCGCAACGGCACGCCGGAACACTGTGTGTCGGTTCAGGGCAAAGCAAGCAAAGCAGGCAGCGCGCGCGGAGAAAGCGGGCGAAACCCGCGGAAATATTCGCGCGTCACGGCGAAAAGTTGCATAGAGCCATAGAGTACGTATTATTGCCGCGCGAACCCAACCGCGAACCGCGACCACCGCGAGCCCGCGCGCGACGAGGCGCGAGACCGCAGGGATTTGCCTTGCCGAGCCAATTCCACACTTTCCTCGCTTACGGCATGCGAACCTTGTGTCCCCGCACGCACACCGACACTTTCCCTCCTCTCGGCCCCACCCGCCAGCCTGTGCGGCTGCGTCTCTGCCCCCACCAACCACGGACTCCGCGTCGTCTCCTCTTCTTCCCCGGCTCTCCTCGCATCCCACTATTCCACTACCATTCCACCGTTCTCTTTCTCTCTCTTCACTTGTAAGCAAGCTCGCTCACTCTTTCTTTCTCTCTACCGCTGGAGTAAAAAAAAGAGGGGAAAGCGATAAAAGAGAAGAAAAGCTCACACCACCCACCACCACATTTACTTACTTTTCTCCTCTTCTCTTCTATTCTTCTCCCAATTCCATCCTCGAACCACCACCACAACGGTGGAGAGCAGTAGCTAGGCGAGCTCGTCGGAGAGGGAGCGGTCGGAGCAGCAGCAGCAGCCGTAGCCGGAGAAGGAGAGATTCGTGCAGGAGAATCCGCCGCCGCCGCGATGGGCGCGCCGGTGCGCGGCGCCCTCCTCTTCTTCTTCGCCCTTCTTCTCGCCTCCGCCGCCGCGGAGACGGCGCCGGAGCAACCCACATTGCCCTCCACGCCCGTCGCCGGCGGAGATAGCGCTGGTGCCAGTACGGGCACGGCTGCTGGTGCCGTCGTCGCCGGCGGTGGCGGAGGGGGAGGGGTGAACTCGAACTCGGTGCTGGTGGCGTTGCTGGATTCGCACTACACGGAGCTAGCCGAGCTGGTGGAGAAGGCGCTGCTGCTGCAGACGCTGGAGGACGCCGTGGGCAAGCACAACGTCACAATCTTCGCGCCGAGGAACGAGGCGCTGGAGCGGGACCTCGACCCGGAGTTCAAGCGATTCCTCCTCGAGCCGCGCAATCTGAAATCTCTCCAGTCGCTGCTCCTCTTCCACGTCCTCCCGGCTCGGCTCCCCTCCGGATCCTGGCTCGCCGCCGCGTCCCACCCCACGCTCTCCGGCGAGGAGGTCGAGCTCGCCGCCGCCGCCGCCGCCGACGGGACGACGATGCGCGTCGCCCACGCCGCCGTCACCCGCCCGGACGCCGTGCTCCGGCCCGACGGCGTCATCCATGGAATCGAACGCCTCCTCGTGCCGCGATCCGTACAAGAGGATTTCAACCGTCGCCGTAGCCTCGCCGACATCTCCGCCGTGCTTCCCACCGGCGCGCCGGAGGTTGACCCGAGGACTCACCGTCTGAAGAAGCCGGCGCCGCCGGTTCCCCCCGGCGCGCCACCGGTGCTCCCGATCTGGGACGCCATGGCTCCCGGCCCATCCATCGCGCCGGCGCCGGCGCCAGGGCCGGGCTCCGGTAAGCACCACTTCGATGGGCACAGCCAGGTGAAGGATTTCATCCAGACTCTCCTCCTCTACGGCGGCTACAACGAGCTCGCCGACATTCTCGTCAACCTCACTTCCCTCGCCACCGAGATGGGCCGCCTCGTCTCCGAGGGATACGTGCTCACCGTGCTGGCACCCAACGACGAGGCCATGGCGCGCCTCACCACCGACCAGCTCAGCGAGCCGGGCTCGCCGGAGAACATCCTGTACTACCACATGATCCCGGAGTACCAAACCGAGGAGAGCATGTACAACGCGGTGAGGAGGTTCGGGAAGGTTCGCTACGACACGCTGCGGCTGCCGCACAAGGTGGTGGCGCGCGAGGCCGATGGATCCGTGAAGTTCGGCCATGGCGAGGGCTCGGCTTATCTCTTCGATCCGGATATCTACACCGATGGCAGGATCGCGGTGCAGGGCATTGATGCTGTGCTGTTCCCGCCGGATGACAGCAAGATGGCGCCGGACACCGCCCCCGTCAGGAGGGCGCCTGCCGTCACCGGCAGCCGGAAGAGTAAACTCCGGAGAGGTCAGCTAATCTCTTTAGATCTGAACTTTCATTTTCTATTCAGTTAGTAACTGTGAAAAATCGCCATAGAAATTTATAGTTCACAACCTAGATTAGAGATGTTAGTGGATGATTAGGAGATGATTTGTTCCTGCGATTGCTTAAGTCAATGTAGGTTGATGCTAGTGGTAATGTTGTCTGTGAGGGTTTCTCTTCAGCGGTAGGAACAGGTAAGTGTTGTGATCGTAGCGGCGGAGATTGATTAAAATATAGATGGTGGGTGGTGTGTACTGAGTGGAATAAAGACGAAGGCGTAGGCATAAAATAGAAGCAATTAGGGTTCTTGCCACTGTCCTGTGCTCATGGCCGTTCTGAATGGCATATGGTCTGTCGGTGCCCGTTTGGGCAGTTCCTACCATGTGTAGACAGTAATGCCGAAGTTGCAGTCATTTTCTTTGGGGTTTATTATGCACTCACAATATTCATGCATTTACACATGGCTGACTACTCAGTGGTATTAGCACTGGAGTAACACATAGGAGAACATTAGGAATAGCTGTGCCTCACCTTCTCTGTGCTGGTGGGTCACTGTCTTTACCACCTCTTGATACTGAACCTGTGACTGCAAGCAAGCACTTTAACCAATTACACATGAGCAACAGCCTTTCTTTCCTCCAAAGCATCAAAGCCTTTGCTACATCTTGCTACAAGAGTTGGTGGAATGGTATCCTGCATTGAGGGATGGCAATTGCTGAACTGCTTGCCTTTGTATGCAAATGTTGCTCATGTTGAGTTGAGCTGTTTTTCGACTAGGCTGGTGAACAAAGCTAGAAGTACAAAACCTACACATGTATGATAAAAAGAAAAAAAATAGTGTAACTATATATTTCTATGATTTGGGTCGTTTATAGTTGGTTAAGAACTTAAGATCAATCTAAATATCCTCAATCTTTCTAGACATGTTCAAAAAAAAGTATGCCAACCATTTAGTGTAACATGGTTGCTTTGACATTTTGAAACCGAGATGAAGAAAACTTATGATCGTTTCAGTCTCAGGATTAGATGATAGTGATATATATGATGTTCTTGTAGAGTAGGGCTGTCCATAGAGTGGATTTCTGACTAAAATAAACTGCCCTGGAGCTTGTGAATTTTGATCATTCCTTGATTAATTCATTTAGGTGCTGACTATAAATTATAATGGTCTAGTTCTTTGGTATTTATGACCTAATTTTTAGTTATATCTGTGATTTTTCACATCAGATGTACTATTTTTGGGCTTATTGTAGTACTACTGTTAACCTTTGAGTCTAAATTTAGTAGTAGCACATCAAAAGTGCCAAAATTTTATAGGCATCCAATGCTGAATTGACAGGGTATCTAATGTAACATAATCTAATAATCTTTAGACTCCCAGCCTCATATTCTTCAAGCTTCTCTATTCGGTATAACAGCAGTGTCGTTATGTGGTGGCCACTCAACTCACAAATCTTACGCATCTATTTTTTCCTTTTAAAATGGTGCAGGCAAATTGTTAGAAGCAACGTGCCAAATGGCTGGCATCCTTGGTCAGCGATCGCGATTCGCAAGCTGCCAGTAGACGGGGAAATATTGATCTCATGATACCGAAACACGAACTAGAATGAGGTGACGGACTGTGCTGCAGCCGTCCACATTACCATTTGTTTTTTATTTTTATTTTTGTTTATTACGAATAATAAATCAGGTGGGGGAATGTAATCTGGTGGTTGTTGGTGTGTCTGAAAAAGAGCAGGAAAATGTTCATACTTGAAGACCGAGATCTTCTGTGTATAGGAGCGTTATTTTTAATTTTTTTCGTCATTCTTTCTTCTGTTTCTTTTTTGACAGAATGCCGAGTACACAATTAAACATTTCAGCATCCATGGTGTTAAAGCTTAATCAGTTCGGCATCTTTTATAGACCTAATCATTTGTGCGAACCTCTTAGCTTTTTCTTTGAAGATTATAAGGCTATGAATTGTCATTTGGACGTATGCACTCCTGCATTATTGAGATAGTGGAAGAATCAGCTGGAGAACATGAATACATGATGTACCTGCTGAGCTATAAACTAGCAGTAGTACTCCAGTGTAGATGCTCCAACTAAGAAGCAACGACGTCGTTATTAATGAAACAAGCGACAGCTAATGTGAATTGACTTCGCTTAAGGCCACTACCACTACAATGCCGCTTGATGTTAGTGGCACACAACTCATATGAGATTGCTCGTTAGCTGAGATGCATAACGTGCCCACCAGTTCACCACTCCATCAAATCGACGGCATTGTAGATTCATCTAAACAATGTGTCGATGTGTGCAGTAACAGGAAAAAAAAACATCGTGACGACGCCTATCTGGGGAGTCAGAATGTGGTGGTCCCGACCCCACGACGCGCAAGCGCAACGGCAGCAAACGAGTAGTACTAGCAGTATCTCTGCATCTGCGTCTAGTTGCGCGGACCACCGCAGACACAAGGAGGATTGATGGGCAAAGCGACAATTCCACGGCCTCCGAATCCAACGTGCAGCTGCCTGGGAGAAAGCCGAAAACGGCTTCACTCCACGTGCCTCCCCAAGTGCCACACGGCGTTGCCGTTTGCCCTCGGATCGGAGCACCATTTAGTACTGCACAATCACGAGCGTCGCCCGCGCGGGTTCGTCACCGAGCGTCACGGTGGAAAACGCGGCGGAAATCACGCGACAAAAACCCAAACTCCGTTCGGCTGCGGCACATCGCGCCGCGCGGTGACCGCGAGAATCGCACGGAAAGCACACGGCGGAATCACGCATCAAAGCTCGTTCGTTCGCGGCGGCGAAGCAGATCTGCACATCGCATAACGAAAATTTTTCTGTGGTATTTTAACGCCATGAAACAACCGATCCAATTGAAAAGTCGACCCCCCTCTACGTACGTACACGCACACCTCCAGGCGGCTTCCAGCAGTCGCCGCTTCTTGCCACGAGCTAAGTATTTCACATTTTGATCCTATGAAAAACAATCGAATCTCATTTTAATGTCGTCGACGTCTCTACAAGTGGAACTCTAGTGGCAGACGTCACTAGGACATTCTCAAGGCCTCTCTGAAGCCGATGCTGAAGCTGTTCTGCAACCCGCCGGCCTTCTTCGCCGGGAGCCCCATCGTCGGCTTCTGCATCATCGCCACGAACTCGTTGTAATCGATGCGACCATCCTGCAAAATAATTCGTCAGATCAGAAATTCAGACAATGTGATTAGCTTCCATCAAAATGCCATGGAAAGATCAAGTTTTTTTTACTGACGTTGTCTTGGTCGACTTCTCTGATCATCTCCTCGAGCTGAACGTCTCCCAAGCCGAATTCCTCGCAGGCAAGCTGCAGCTCATCGGCCGTGATGTAGCCGCTGCCGTCCTTATCGAAATATTGGAATGCCGCGAACAGGTGATCCTCCTTCTCGATCTTGTTCATATGCAGAGTCGCAGCTATGAACTCGCCGTAATCTATCGTGCCGCTGTTATCTACATCCGCCTGTAATACCATTTCAGAATTCAGATACAATTTGACATGTTCAAGCAGTAGAGTTTGGGAGACCACTCGGGAACTTACAGCTTGCATGAGCGCGTAGATCTCGGATTCTTGGAGGTTAGCACCAACTTTTTTCAATCCAACCTTTAGTTCTTCGAAGGTGATTTGTCCACTGTTGTCTGCGTCGATCATCTTGAACATTTCTTTCAGGCCGGCAATTTCGTCCTCAGATAAATTCTCTGCGATGACCTGGAATCAACAAACATATCAGGACAAGCAGTTAGTTCGATTGAACTATTCAAGAACAGCATTTTCCAACTAATAGACGATTTGGTAGCATTCTTTTTTGTCTTTTCTCAAGGACCATGTAATGAATCTTGCATGAGCTAAACTGCAGTCGAATTTTTCTTTGGTGCATAAGAACAACAGGCAAAAGACAAGAGTGATGCTATCCTAATGTTAGGAAAATAAAAAGAATAAGAGAAAGTATAACAATTTGTGCTAGTCAAACTTACCCGAAGAGCCATCTTTTTCAGCTTATTCATTGCTGAGAATTGCTTCATACGAGATAGAACAGCAGAATCCAGGGGCTTATCAGGAGCCAAACCACCAACCTGAACCCATGGATGCCCTAAAAAGATGAAAATGCAAAGTAAATCTCAGACTGCAGTTCATGGCCTGCACTTCTAAAATAGCTAAAACGCATGCAGGATATATCCTGGATGTCAATCAAGCAACTTACGTAAAACTTCATGAGCTGTTAATCTCTTCTTTGGGTTCCTAACAAGCATTCTTCTCACAAGATCTTTGGCACCTTCAGAGATGCTAGGCCATGGCTCTGACTGAAAGTCTAGATTACCATGCAAAACCTCTTCAAATATACCCTGCTCGTTCTCTGATTCACAACAATGGAGAGCGTAATTAGTACAAGAGTTTTAGTCAAAATACATGACATTTTGTCGGTAAAGGTTTTGTTTATTATTGGTCCGAGAAATGAACCAAGTTTGCACCTGCCCAGAATGGTGGCACACCACACAACAAGATGTAGATTATTACACCAGCACTCCACACATCTGCCTCGGGACCATATTTCTTTTTCAGAACTTCTGGCGCCACATAGTAAGGGCTACCAACAACATCAGTGAATGTTTGATCTGGAACAAGATCCACATATCAGTATAAATCCAATGATTAATGATCCCCATCATGAAATGTACGTAACAGAAATTAAATAAAAATACAAAATCTCAATATAATTGCGACTACCTCCCATCATGAAATGTAGGTAACAGAAATTAAATTAAAATACAAAATCTGACTATAATTGCTACTACCTCCGTTTCATAATGTAATGTTTTTGACTTCTTTGCCGCAACGTTTAACTATTCATTTTGTTTAAAAATTATGGAAAGTATCATCTTTATTACTGAAAGTACTTTAATCACAACTTATAATTTTTTTTTATATTTGTATAAAATTTTTGAATAAAATGAATGGTCAAACATTGCAAGAAAAAAATCTAAATCTTTTTAACATGAAACAGAGGGAGTAATATTGAACACGACAATGAAGTAGTTGCAAAAACAAACGCTGAAACTCAAAAGTTCAGATTCTCTGAAGATCAAATCAGCTCATCAGGCACTATCATTCTCTATTCATCCATAGATGCAATGCAATTTCTCATATATCATAAATGCACGGAAACAAAACAAAATCATCCGTAATACATGGCAATATCTTCAATGAATTAGAAATACTTAACACTAGTACTAAACATGCATACCATTCTAAGAAAAATATCGCATCAATACAGTTTGCAAAGCTGCAATGAGACTCATATATCACTCACCTGGGCGAAAGAAAATGGAGAGACCAAAGTCAATGGTCTTGAGAGCAGCCTCCTCCGTCTGATCAACAAACAAGAAATTCTCCGGCTTGAGATCCCGATGCATCACGCCCATGGAGTGGCAAACCTCGACGACTCCGACGATCACCCGCGCGAGCTCCGCCGCCTTCCTCTCCGTGTAGTGGCCCCTCTGCACGATGCGGTCGAAGAGCTCGCCGCCGGCGCAGAGCTCCATGACGAGGTGGACGGCGACGGCGTCCTCGTAGGCGCCGCGGATGGAGATCACGTTCGGGTGGCCGGCGAGGTGGTACATTATCTGGATCTCGCGGCGGACGTCCTCGACGTCGTCTTCGGTCACCAGCTTCCGCTTGAGGATCGATTTGCAGGCGAATTCCTTCCCCGTGCTCCGCTCCACGCACAGGTAGGTCGTCCCGAATTGGCCCTGACCTAGCTTCCTCCCGATGCTGTACTTGTCCTTGAGATTCTCCGTCTTCCTCTTCAGCACCGATCCCACGAGCAGCCCGGCGCTCGACACCCTCTTCACCGCCGGCACCTTCGGCCGCGGCCGAACCTCGCCGGAGTCCGACGATTTGGACGATTCCTTCTCGCCGGAGTTGGCCGAGGTGGGGATGATTTTGATAGGTTCGGGGGCGACGGAGACGGGGGCGGAGGGGGGAGGAGGCGGAGGAGGGAGGCGGCCGGAGTTGGGGTCGGGGAGGGCGTCGCCGGCGCCGCCGTCGGGGCGGGCTTGCTTCCAGAGGACGGTGGAGACGGATTGGAAGAAGCCGTTCTTGCTGATGCTGGGGCCGACGCACGTGTTCCCCATTGCCGATGCCTCGATCTAGCAGCAAGCAGATTTGACCTCCTTCTCGACACGGATCACGTCGCGAATGTCCCTTCCTGATGGGATCGAGGTAGACGATCAGAATCGGTGATCGAAGTCGCCACGATCAAGATCACCTCGACGAGATGCATCCATGGAAGTCAACGCCGCACAGAAGCTATCAGAGCAAAGCGAGATTATCCGCAATCGCAATCTCAAAATTGCAATGCGGGAACAGCAGAATCTGACGAGTTCGAACTTGGGACAGGAGCTAGTAGCTACTAAGAATCAAGGATCACGCTCGCTCTAGTAATGGAGCTAGCTACAAGAAAAATTCAATGAGGAAACAATGGTTGGTAACGTGGACCACTTCTGGCTGCCGGCGGCAGGTAGAAGAAGAAGAAGTGGTCAAAGGCTAATGCAAAAAACCAAATCGATCAAGGCAAAGACAGAAACAAGAAAATCAGATGCTACTCCCAATTCCAAACCAAACCAAATCAAGTACAAGAACTGAAACTTTCCATGTCAAGAACTGACGAAAGAAAGGAAAGGAAAGATAAGAGAAGAAGCCGTGACACCCCTATAGATGAGCAAGGGAGAGAGATTAAACAAGAAGTACGTGACTGGGAGTACGAAGAAAGGAAAGGAACAAAAAGAAATCCACGAGGTGGTTGCTGAGGAAGGAGCAATGATTTAGACGGGTTTCATTACATTTCCAATTTTCATCATGCAGCAGTTAAGAGGAAGAGGGCGCGAAGTGGAGGCGCCGAACGGGGGGGGGCACCACTGGTATTTTACCCGCGCAAAAAAATGATATTTCTTCATCGCGAAGATATAAAGACTACTCCCAACGTTTTTCTTTTTTTAACATGGACCCAACGTTTTAAATTTTAGGTCTTTTCTCTTTTGTTGGTGCGTGTAAAGTAACTTTGATAAAGTTTTTCGAAAAATAATTAATATATACAATATGATACAAATATGCAATCAAACGATCAACACATGTTTCATGGTGTATTTTCATGAAACTATTTATGTTTTAGCTGTTGTATTTTTTTATATAAATTTTATCAAAATTATAGAAGTTTGAGTTATAATAAAAATGGAGGAAGCACTCCACTGCTTTATGCGTATTTTTTGTGTCGTCTTGTATCCCCTGTTTCTTATTTACTCAACTATAATTGCCTAACCCGATTGTGATCGCCTTTTAACTTTTTTTTTCTTATTTTTTTTTTAAAAAAACGATAACGCGATCGCGACGAGGGGAAAGCGCGTCACTTGGTGGCCGACCAGGTCTTGCCTCTGTGCCCCTGTGCAAAAGTCCAAATCTCATCACCATCCAAGAAGCAGTGTAGGGGCGCATCACTTCACACGCGGCCGGTGGCCGGTAACGTCCCAGTTTACACAACAGCCTGAGACATGCAACGTTGATGGCAGTCTGTTTATAAAATTCAGCGTTTGTGTTGATGGGTTTCCTTTCTGAAAGAACTGGTCAAGCACATCGTTTCTCATGAAGATAAGACAGCGTGGAGATAGCACAAAACAGCTCAGTGCAAATTTACTCCCTCCCAACGTCAAAGATTGGAAACCGGAGTACTAAACAACAAGAGTAACTACCTTTGAAATGCAAAGCACTTATGATGTAAAACTAGTGTAAAAAGTCGGTGGGCTATCAAGATAGATAAACTAGAGAGATTCTATACTAAAGAGTTCTGGGCATGTCGCATGTAAGCAAAAAGAACAAATACAATAGTACATTACACTCCGAGCCAAATATATCGGAGGCAAATAAGACAGCAGATAGGCAGGGGAAGAGAACAAAATTACACCTCGGGATACACTTTTCCTTTTGTTCTATTTTACACTCCAATAGCACAAAGCATACAACATGTCATCCGGCTTTGCCAAATGCAAGGAATATTTGAGATAACATACACTGACCTTTGGTTTGCAAGCCACAGCCGGGAGATGCTGCGAAAACTGTGCTGACGCTGGAAAATTTTGTATGACCATACGATACGAACCATGGTCGTAGTCCACTCTGATGATCACGAGGGGTTGCCGGGCAAATCCAAAATGGCAGCATGAAATGCACACTTGAACAGAACATTTATTATCTTTTCTTTGCTGTCCTTTTTACCTTGATCACCCGTCTGTTAGATTTGTCGCCGCCTCCGCCACCACTGCCCAACGAGAAGTTCCCACCCTGAAACTCTAGGCTACCACCAGCTGGTGGGAATGCCGCATTCTGCTGCATGGAACCTTGTTGGCTCCCGAACTGAAAAACTCCGCTAGACTGGGCTGCTGGAGCACCAAAAACTGGAGCAGCAGGTGAACTACCAGGCTGCCCAAATGGAGATGAACCAAATATCGGTGCTGGAGCTGGTGCTGCTTGGTTAGTGTCGTCTGCCATGCTGTCTTCGACATTCATCTGATCATTTCCAGGAGAACCCATGCCGAAGGCTGTGTTGGTATTAGTCATCCCAAATGCAGGTTGTGGACTAGATGAATTCATGCCTGCACTTGCCGAGGTAAATGAAAAAGGTGGAGTTTGTGATGAGAAAGCTGGAGACGACTGTGCCCCAAATGAAAAACCACCTCCTGAAGAAGCTGGAGACGACTGTGCCCCAAACGAAAAACCACCTCCTGACGAAGACGATTGGCCAAATGTAAACATGCTGGAAGGGGATGAACTCGAACTGAATGGGTTGCTGAAAGCAGGGGACGAAGACGGCGTAGAACTGCTGCTGAACATACTTGTGCTGGCCATTGTTAAAGATGACGCAGCAGAAGTGCTAGGTGATGAAAATGCAAATGGTGAATTACCAAACAAAGACCCGGATGAGGAACTTGTCACTCCAAAAGACACAGTTCCAGGCCCAGATGAGGAGGATCCAGCTCCAAAAGACATGGTTCCAGGCCCAGATGAGGAGGTTCCTGCTCCAAAAGAGACAGTGCCAGGTCCAGATGAGGATGCTCCCACTCCAAAAGAGACAGTTCCAGGTCCAGATGAGGATGCTCCCACTCCAAAAGAGATAGTTCCAGGTCCAGATGAGGATGCTCCCACTCCAAAAGACACAGTTCCAGGCCCAGATGAGGAAATTGTTCCTGCTCCTGCTCCAAAAGACACAGTTCCAGGTCCAGACGAGGCTCCCACTCCAAAAGACATAGTTCCAGGCCCAGATGAGGAGTTTGTTCCTGCTCCTGCTCCAAAAGAAAGAGCCCCAGGTCCAGATGAGGAAGTTCCTGATCCGAAAGGCACTGTGCTAGGCTCAGACGAGGATGTTCCAATCCCAAAAGCTGTGGTCCCAGAACCAGTTGAGGCAATTCCGACTCCAAAAGATACAGATCCAGACCCAGATGAAGAAGCTCCTGCAGCAGATACCACAGTTGGGAATGGCGAACTAAACTGAACGGGTGAACTCTTTGATGGCTGTGACATTGTGCTCTCTGACTCTGGCAACTTGCTACCAAAGATCGTGCTGGTGGCAGATGGTTGGGTGGTACTTCCACCAGCAGAGGTACTCAAACCAGTAGGTTGAGCTGGAGAGTTGAATCCAAAAATGCTGTTTCCTGAGCTCGAAAATGTAAAAGGTGCTGCCGAGGACGAAGTAGTTGAGGATGTGCCTGGAGAACTTGAAACATTTGAAATAGGCGTAGTACTTAGAAGTGGTGATGCTTTGTTGGTTGTATCCTGGGGTGTAGATTTGGTTTCAGCTATAGCACCCCCAGAACCGAACAGTAAAGTGCTAGCTGGCTTTGCCTCTGTATTTGTGCCATCTGATTTAGTCGATGCCACCATTGAAGTGCTTGAACCAAAATTGAATGTCGGAATTGCAGGGACTGGCGATGAAATAGGTGGGCTACTACTGGATAGGGCAAATGTGGCCGGTGTAGTGGACTGAGGCAAGCTAACTGCAGGCTTATCGCTTGGTGTTACATTCGATGACTTTGGTGATGATGAGAGCGAGAAGCCATTGCTAAGGCCTACTGTAGTTGATGCAGAGGAGGCAAAGTGGAAAGGAGCAGCTGAGGGTAGCACCTTGTCTGATGATTTTTGGACATCTTCTGCTCTTTCTCTTTCATTACCTCTCCCCAAATTAGTGCTGTCCAATGCTGCGGGCTTGGTGACACTAGAAACATAAACAGCAGAATACATAAGCAGATACTCCATAGATAGAATGCAATTGTCTACACAACAAGAAGGATATTCCTCTTTTAAAGCCCCGGGTGTTATTTACCCAAAAAAAATAGCATATTGGTAATCAAAGATTACCAAAAAAAAGGATTTCCTAGTAGGGTCTACTCGCATCTCAATTATGTTCCATTGATCCATTCTACTAAACAACAGAATGAATAAAATTTAGGATATCTTTTACATGTATATACAAATTATGACTAGTTGATAGTGTATTACAGGATCTCCGGTCCTTATCATAAGTATCATGTCATTGTAAGAAGAAATGGCATAATGAACTTTTCAAGTCAATAGATCGAATGGCCATTCTTTTTTCGCAGGTTATTTGCAAGCAGTAAAAAAGAATTTGCAAACGCTTCCTCACAATTATAATAAAAAATCTGCAAAAATGTCTTCTCTTGTTTTATAGTTTTTACTAGTGCAAACAACTAATAGACAAGACAGGTGCAGGTGCATAAGGAGAAAAAAATGAATATTGAGTGCCAAGAAAATCACCTCTCCCCAAGTCTTGCTTCTGTTTTCACGTTTGTTGGTTCTGAGTCTAATGTACTGGACTGCTTGAAACCAAACATAGAAGTTGATCCACTGATCAATTTATCATCTTTATTTGTAGTAAGTGGCACTTGTGACAAAGTACTTTCAGGAAGGGTGCCAGATGGTGCTATAGGCTTTTCACTAACTGGAGAACTGACAACCTTCTGCGCTGAATTAGACTCAACTTTCTGTTCCAATATATTTGGTTGAACTTTCTGCTCCTTTATCTTCAAATCAAATTTCTTATCAATTGTCTTCACCTCAGTCTTGCCCATTAGATTCTTAGATGGGACAGGAGCCTCCTGGTCATCATCAAACTCTGATAGATCCTGCAACAAAAGGTGGCAAAGAATACTTTCAGGTCATAAATGAACATATGGTATAATTTGAAGAACCAACAATGAACTTTTCCGATACCTCAAAAACTGCCATTTTAAAGCCTGGTTTGCCAGATGTAGCAGCGGGAACTGAAGACGGAGCAACATTAACAGGAATGTCTTTGCTGCCTAAATTCTTAAATGAATGCGACAGAAGTTTTGATGATCCATCTTTTCTCAGTGTGTCTTTTGATGGCGAGCCATTCAGTTCTGGATCAAGGGAACGCTTATTTCTATCCATAGGTTGGAAATTTTGGGAACTAGTGGGATCACTCACACCATTCAGATCATTGCCTGGCCTAATAGGTTGTTTTGACATGGTGTTACTGGCATTCCCAGCAGCAAACTGTGAAAGAGACTGCTTCTCTTTTGGTGACGGGGCTATTATATTAAGCTGCTCAAATATCTTCTCAGCCATCTTATTTGATTGAGGTGACGCGACAAGAACATTATCACTAGAAATTTTGCCAGCTTCATCCTTCTTTCGTGCTTCTGCAGGTTGCACAGATTGACCAGTACCAAGCAATAGTCTTTTTGAACTAGGTGAATCCTTAACGGGTGAACTGCCATCAGTCAAATCAGAACCGATTGTACGGTTGGGAACAAAGTTTCCTTGGGGGCTCGAGCGAGCATCTCTAAAAGTAGACATCATATTTGACTTTTGACGAATCCTGCGTATGGGACCAATAGATCCAAGCTCATTATCCAAGTCGGCACCTCTTCGTTTCAAGACCTGTTAGGGAAATGTACGATTAAGAAAATCTCTGGTATGTCTAGTTTATACAATATCATGGAGAAAGTCCTCGCTTGTGTAAAACCTGCAGGCCTAAAAAGATGTTGCTGCAACACTAGTATAGAGTCAAACATGGTGACCTGCGACTTTATGCCAGGAAAAAAACAAAACAGCTAGATTTCTGTCTAGTTTGTTCAATCATTGCTGCAAATAATGTGCAGCCCTCTTCTGAGTAACGTGAACATGTTGAACAAGTCTGTAGCAAAGTTAAAATACATGATGTATATAGCACATGTTTCCATAAAGTACTATTAAATTACCTGCCTGCCACCAGAAACCAAACTATGAGCTTGTGTGTGAGATGATGAATATGGCGACATATTCATATCATTGGAAGAGCTCGGTCCCTGTGAGATCATTGTTAGCATATCATTACATTGAGCAAGGAAAGCATTCAAGCACCAAAGATCAGTATGGCATGTTGAGAACAAAGGAAAATATGTAAGTAGAAGACCTTAAAATATGGGGAACGGGACATCCTGTAAATCGCTGACCGCCCACGTAATCCTGGAGTCACATAGCCATTCACAGGAAGCTCAGAGTTTTCATTGCTAAATCTATTCAGTTCTTGCACAAATGGTCCTCCTGATCTTCTGTCATAGGCAATGCCGCTTGCTTCTGCCTTGTTCTTCAGGAGTAATTGGCTCCGCAAACTGCTTGACTGGTTTTCTTTCAAATAACGAGAACTCATATATTGCTTCGCGAGTTCTGCAGGTGAACTAGCAGCACAAGCCATACCCTGCAAATTAAACAGGAGTAAAATTAAACAGCAGAGTAAAGTTTAGCTGCATATACCTTATATAGCTGGCAATTAAACACATTAAAGGTCAGTAAAGAGCTTTGATGCACAATCAAACCTAAAAAAAATCATAGATCAAACAAGTCGAAATCAGCAAAGGTTGGCAACATACCCACACTTCAGATTCATATCTTAGTTGGGCACAATTAATGCAGCATCTAACATGTCTCGATGCAACAAAACTTTTGAACCAACAATTCCAAGAAACATGGAGGCAACTTAGGGACCTACAGCCTACCTTGCATTAAAAGAATCAGACAAGAAAATGAAATTCCATGATGGGCAGAAAGAATACGGTGCATCCTGATATTAGAAATAAACCAAACCAGCAGACTGCAGATGTGTCTCTACCAACACCATAACATAAACTTTCACGATGCTTGCCAGGTATGAATAAATTATTCTTTTTTTGTCATGACGAAATTTATCCATTATCCAGGATTCATGGATTAGCATCTAGAATAAAATAAAGTCATTATAAAAAGAACTCCTTACGTCAGCAGCAGTAGAATGATCTAAAGCCATCCCATGTGATACGGAGCCTCCTATTCCATCAATGACGGTTCTTGCTTCATTTTTATTCTCATGGTTATCAGGTGGTGCAGACAAATCAGACTCTACAGTTCTTGCACGCAGTAAGTCTGTAAGGCGGTCAAACTCAACCCTGCTGGTACAAAACCACATTGTCATGGGGCTTTAGAAGCACTGGACAAATAAGATAGTGTAGTTTAGGATTTTTAAGTGACCCCCAAAAAATTAACACCAACAAAAAAGGAAAGAGGAGAACAAAAAGTATGGATCCAGTAAACTAGAAAGAAGTGTGGACTGAGGAGATTTGCACATCACAAAACCAATATAGCCATATACTATGTGGGCAGAAATTTTCATGAAAAACTATATAAATCAACATATTTTGATTCCTCGCTACAAAAATCAGTTATCATAGAAGTAGCAGTTCAAAGAATAATATGATAATACTTTCCTTGTGAATGTTTTCCTCATTAACAAGTGCTCTACTTCAGACAACGCTTTGTCATCCGATGTACCAGCAGGGTTCTTTCCTTTCTCCAGGATTGGTGTTGAACCCTGCAACATTAGGATCAAAACAACACCAAGCGAAATACAATAGATTTAGCTAAAAGTATACAGAACAAGCTGCCAAATGTAGAAAGTGTTTTTTTTTCTTTTGCAAGCATTTGGTTGTAACTTACAATTTGTGTGGACTCGGGTAACCCTTGGTCTGGTTCAGTATCATTTCCTGCACATGCATGAAGCGGACATAAAATCAGTAACGCACTGCAGTTTCATATGCCAAGTACAGTATAGTCATTAGACAATATTAAAAGCAAACGGAAACAAGAAGAGGATATCCTACTGTATTATTCCCAAATGATCTCAATTAACACAGAGCCGATCTTACAGTCAATTAAGATCGGTTTTAAGTGGCAGGGTTACATCAATCATACCACACATAATGTTTTATCTTAAAGTTGCCACCTTGGAGCACCAAATCCTATATTAGTCTTTGGAACATAGAGGCAAATTAGTACCGGTTGTAATAAGAGAATGGAACACTCTGCTACGCTTCTGAATAGACAATGGGACACTCTAGTATGATTTAAATTTCAAATGGGAGGTGATGGAAGTATGGAACTCCACACTGAACTTCCATTGTAGAACAACATCAGACCAGGGATATCAATTTTATCGGCTTATAGCTATAAATCAATCAGACCAGACGCAGAAGCCAGCTAATCCGAGCTAAACCCTAGCACGCTCCGGATGACTGAAACCCTAGCTCAAGCTCACGAGCACAAACCGCGGGAGCAAAAATCAATCTCATGAAAGCGCACAGCAACCACAGGCCTACCATGAGTCGTGGGCAGCGACGACGGCGGAAGGGCCGGAGCCGGCGTGGGGTCGAGGCGCTTGCGGAACACCGTCGAGAACAGCCGCGCGGCGCCGCCGGCGATGAGGCGGGAGGCGGGGTCCACGAACCTGGACACCCACCCGCCGCCGCCCTCTCCACCCGGTCGCTGGTACGCCTCCGCCGCCGCGGCCGCAGCG